>JALBCR010000807.1:0-349756 GCA_030710515.1 Abscondita cerata | reverse complement strand
TTAAAATTCTAACAAAAACAAGAAATGGATTTTTACCTCTTTGAGAAGGTTAAACTAACCAATTTTTAATTTTTGGAAAAATTAAAACATGGCAAATAATGTAGTTAAGGTGGTTACTTTTTTTTTGCACCTTTGAATAAAATTCTTAATAAAAAAAAAAAGAAGATGCGATTTTACTTTTGGTAGATTGTTAACTGAACCAAATTTAGATTTTTTTTGGAAAAATTAAAATTTGATCCAAGTCAAGCCAAAGTCAAAATTTAAATAAAGTCTTAATAATGAAACATGATGCAGACTTGAAAAATTTAAAATTTGTACAGGTGAAGCCAACTAGGTAGGTATATTATGGGACTATTGTTTTTGATTTTTTTTATCTTGAGCGAAGCACAAATTGTTGCTAAAGTTAAATTTAAGTTAAGTTCTTAATAAAAAACATCATTTGCGTTTTAATCTTTCGGGAAAAGCAACCAACTTTTGTATTAAAAATTTAATTTGTGAAACTTGTAATATTCAAGGTCAAGTGCGCCTTTTCCTTATAATCAAATATTTGAACTTGTTGAAATCATTATTTACTCGATTATACATTAACAAGCAATCAGCAAAATTAAAACATCTTTTAAAAATTACATCTACGGGTGATTCATAACCATTGAGACTAGAGTAAGGATGGGGTTAATAAAATATTACTGTGGAAAAAATACTGCAGTGTTAATTTTAATTTTTGTTACTAATTTCACACCAAAATTAATAATTCTAATCAAAATCGGCAGAGTGGCATAACTTTAGACCAAGAACATTATTTTGCGTGTAAACAAGTGTAGAAATGATATTTACGTCATATTCTCTAATCAGATCATTAATAAACCTTGTCAAAAAAAGTTATCAGTCGATTTCATCATACAGTGAATAATAATAAAAAAAAGAAAAAAAATTAATTTAACGCCCTGTATCTTTTTCCACAGCAATATTATTTTGCTTAAATAACCCTCCCTAGCCTATTCCCAATAGTTATGAATCACCCTAGATGCAATTTTAAGGATGATTTTGTAATCTGAGCTGATTCTCTTGGTAATGTATAATCGAATAAATAATGATTTCAACAAGTACAAATATTTTATTCTAAGGAAAAGGTGCACGACCTGACCCTTACAAGTTTTGTCAAATTAAAAAAATTTTTAAACTAAAAGTTGATTGATGTTTGTAGCTTCTTCCGAAAATCATGCGGATCGTGTTCTTCTATTAAGAACTTCACTTAAAATTTACCACCCTTAGCATCAATTTGTGCTTTCGTCTCAAGCATTAAAGTGATCAAAACAGTAGTCCCATAATATATCTAGTCGTGTTATACTGGCTGGCAAATCTTAATTTTGAGTTCTGAAAAACTCTTAAAGTGATTGCTTTTGAGCGTCTTCTAAACGTGTAAAGATTCCATCATGTTTTTTTTAAGACTTTATTTAAATTTTTACTTTGCTTATCTCTAGAGCAAATTTTAATTTTTTCCAAAAAAAAATAAAAAATTTGGTTTAATTTTTAACTGTCTCCCAAAAGTAAAAGTCATCATAGTTTTTCTTTTTAATAAGAACTTTTCTCAAAAATTCAAAAAGAAGTAACCAACTATTAACTGGCTGATTAGCTCTGTCAAATTTTAAACTCTTTCTCCAAAAATCCAAAATTGGTTGGTTTTGGCCTTCTCTCTCTCAAGAGAGTAAAAGTCCGTTTCTTGATTTTTATTAAGAATTTTATTTGAACTTTGGACTTAGACATCAATTTGTGCTTTTGATGAAGAAGTAAATATATTAAAAACAGTACTTCATGAAGTATAGGCACCTATCTCTGATAAATTTTAAACTTTTTCGAAAACAAAATTTGGTTGGTTTTCGAGCTTCTCCTGAAGAATAAAGTCTGCATCTTTCTTTTTTTATTAAGCACTTTATTTGGAATTTTATTTTGGCATTAATTTTGTACCTCGTTCATGATGATAATTGAACAAAAACAATAGTCGTGATAGTACATACCAAATTTTAATTCTTCTTTGAAAAAATCCAAAAATTTGGTAGGTTTTGGCGTTCACTCAAAGAGTAATGTCCGCATGATGTTTGTTTTTATTAAATTTGTACGTATATTGTATGTATATTACGTGACCATTATTTTTGGCCAATTATCATCATGAACGAAGGACAAATTAATGCCAAAGTCAAATTTCAAATGAAGTGTTCAATAAAAAAGAAGATGCCGACTTTACTCTTTAGGAAAAGCTCAAAAACCAACCAAATTAAGGATTTTTTGGAAAAGTTTAAAAAAATTTACATATAATATCTATATTATATGTATATTACGTGACTATTGCTTTTTATCAATTTTCATATAGATCGAAGCACAGATTGGTTGAAATTTCGGCAATATACCTACATTATCTGTTACATTTAATTATTTTTCAAAATAATCAAAAAATTGATTGCTTTTTGGGCTTCTCAAACAGAGAAAGTCTGCATCATGTATTTTTCATTAAGAATATTATTTGAAATTTGACTTTGGCTTTAATTTGTGCTTTGATCAAAAAAAATAGTACTCATACCTACATTATCTGTCAAATTCTAAATTTTTTGCCCAAAAATCTAAATGCTGGTTGGTGGTGGGGTTCTGCCAAAGAGTATAGTCCGCATCATAATTTTTTAAATTAGGAACTTTATTGCAAATTTGGGTTTAGATCAATTTGTGTTTGGATAAACACGAATTGACAAAAACAGTAGTCACATAAACTTACATTATCTGTCATATTCTAAACTTTTTCCCAAAATAATCCAAAAGTTGGTTGCTTTTTCGGCACGTCAAATACCTACCTACATTGTCTGTTACATTTATGTTTATAAAAATCCAAAACTTGGTTGCTTTTGGGAAATTCCGCATTATGTATTTTTTACTAAGATTACTATTTATAATTTGATTTTGTCATCAATTTGTCAAGATGAAAATTGATGAAAAAATACTAATCACGTGATATACTTATACTATCTGGAAAAAATTTAAAAGTTTGTTGGTTTTTTGGGTTCTGCCAAAGAGTAAAGTTCGCAACATATATAAGGACTTTATTTGAAATTTGAATTTGGCATCAATTTGTAGTTTGATCAACATGAAAATTTATCTAAAAACAGTAGCCACGTAATATACCTACTTAATCTGTCATATTCTAAATTTTTTCCCAAAAAAATCCAAAAGTTGGTTGCTTTGTCGGCACTTAATATTACCTACATTATCTGTTAAATTATTTTTTTTTAAATCCGTGTAACAACGGTAGCTACGTAATATACCTACATTATTTGAAAAATTTTAAGTTTTCTCCATAAAAATTCAAAAGTTGATTACTTTGATCAAGATGAATATTGATCCAAAAAGCAATTCAAGTAATATTCCGACATTACCTGTCAAACTTTAAATTTTTTCCATGAAAATCCTAAAGTTGATTGCTTTTTGGACTTCTTCCTAAGAGTAAAGTCCACATCACGTATTTTTTATTAAGAACTTTATTCGAAATTTGACTTTGGCATCAATTTTTGCTTTGATCAAAATGATAACTGACCAAAAATCAGTAGTCAAGTAATATACCTACATTACCCATCAGATTTAAAATTTTTCCATGCAAATCAAAAAGTTGGTTGTTTTTCGAGCTTCTCTCTAATAGTAAAGTCAGAAATATGTTTTTTTTTCTATTAAGAACTTTATTTGAAATTTGACTTTGGCATAAATTTTGCTATAATCAAGACGAATCAAATTTTAAAATTTACATATAATACCTACATTATATGTATGTATATTACGCGACTATTGTTTTTTGATCAATTTTTCTTATAGATCGAAGCACAAATTAATCGCAAAGACAAATTTCAAATAAAGTTATAAGTAAAAAAAAAGTATGACGAGGACTTTACTATTTGGGAGTAACTGAAAAGCAACTAACTTTTGGATTTTTTTGGAAAACAATTTAAGTTTGACAGATCATGTAGGTATATTAATCGACTACTATTTTAATCAATTTTCATGTTGATCAAAAACATAAATTGATGCCAAAGTCATATTTTCTCAAATAAAGTTCTTAATTAAAAGACTCATGGTGGTGAACTTGACTCTTTAGTAGAACCCTCAAAACAAACCGAACTTTTGAATTTTTTTGGTAAAATTTAAAATTTGAAAGCATGTGACTAGTTTTTATTGGGATCGTTAATTGTAGCCATCAAATTGATACGAAAGTCACTACAAATTTAGTTCTTAAAAAAAATTTTCGTGAACTTTACTCTTGGGAGAAGCCAAAAGCAAGCAACTTTTGATTATTTTTTTAAATTAATATTTGACAGTTAATGTAGTGTTTTTTTTAATCAATTTTCATCTTGATAGAAGCGCAAATTAAAGCCACAGTCAATATTTAAATAAAGTCTTAATAAAAATACATGATGCCGATTTTTCTACTCTTGGGAGAAGCCCAAAAGCAACCAATTTTTGATTGTTATGAAAGAACATAAATTCTGGACAGATAAAGTAGGTACACATGTGATCACTGTTTTTTGATCAATTTGATGGATCGAAGCACAATTAAAGCCATAGTCAAAATTTAAATAAAAACTTGACGAGAGACTTTACTCTTAGGGAGAAGTCCAAAAGCAACCAATTTTTGATTGTTTTGGAAGAAATCAAAATTTTTCAGATAATCTAGGTACACTACGTGTCTACAGTTTTTCTGATCAACCTCATCTTGATTAAAGCACAAATTTATGCCAACGTCAAATTTCTTCACAAATAAAAGTTCATACAAAAACATACTTCTGGTTTTACTCTTTAGAGAGAAGCTCAAAACAACCAACTTTCCGATTTGCATGGAAAAATTTAAAGTTTGATAGATAATGTAGTATATTACTTGACTACTGATTTTCGTCAATTATCATTTTGATCAGCTAAACATTGACGCTAAGGTCAAATTTCAACAGTTCTTAATAAAAATATGATGCTCATTTACTCTTAGGGAGTAATTCAAAAGCAATCAACTTTTGGATTTTTATGGAAAAATTTAAAACAGGTAATGTCCGTATATTACGTGAATTGCTTTTGATCAATATTCATCTTTGATCAAAGTAATCAACTTTGAATTTTTATGGAGAAACTTAAAATTAAGTACGTAGGTATATTCATGTAGCTACCGTTGTTACGGATTTAAAAAAAATTTAATTTAACAGATAATGTAGGTAAATATTAAGTGCCGACAAAGCAACTAATTTTTTGAATTTTTTGGGAAAATTTGAATATGACAGATTATAGGTATATTACGTGGCTACTTTTTTTTGATCAATTTTCATGTTTATCAAAGGATAAATTGATGCCAAAATCAAATTTCAACAAAGTCCTTATACAGGGTTATTCAAGGTATATTGACACGGAATATTACAGCCAAACTATTCAATAAAATTGGAAATATATATCTGGATGGGTAGAGACCTATCGGAGGAATATTTTAAAATTATTTTCGAAATATACAGGTGTCCCAAAATACACAGATGTATCAAAGTTGTGTTTTTTCTTATAGAATGTCCTGTATATTATTATATTTTTCAGTTTCTACGATCAAAATAAGAGAGGATTTTATAGAGGTTTACTTTACTTGAACCCAGCGCTTTGAGATTCGAGTATTTTATGAAAAAATCGTTGCCAATTTTGCTGATTCATCTCAGCTACTATTCTCTTTCTCTACACTAAATTTGCACTGAAGTCTATCAATTGATCAGGATTTTACATTTGTGAAAATCCATTATCATATACATGATGTGTACAAATGTAAATGTAATTACCTATCAAACAATACTATAGTATCCTACAGCTAAATGTTCAGGGTTGTCATGAAAATGCAAATTTTAATAATGAAGACTATTTTGTAATTTTAATATTTATCAAGTAAGCTATAAACTTTGACAGGTGAATATTATGTATTTGTAAGAACCCGTTGATTGACGGGGAAAATTTTAATTCATGAATTTAAAAATGCTAGACTCTGCGTGCATGTAGGTTGATCCCATTATTCTCTGAATATGTTAAACCTATGGCGGACGGAGCCCCTTGGCTCCGCCGCTGTATGGGGAAATTTTGTTTTTGGATTTTTTCCCGTTGGTTTAAAAGGCAAAACCGAATTTCAAGTCTCTACGACGTCTGGAAGCAACCCGTATAATTTCGAGACGTACATGAAAAAATAAGGCTTTATTTTAAGCAAATGTTTTTGTATTTTACCAGTATATTTTACAATATTGTAAACAGTTTAGAAATTGATCCGTGGAGCAAATAATTTAACTTTTAAATTTTTTTGAGAAATTTGACAGGTAATATAGGTATATTTACGTTGATTAGTATTTTTGATCAATTTTCATCCCTGAATGACAAAAGTCAAATTAGCCAAATAGTATTCTGTAGCAAAACTACATAATGCGGACTTTCTAAAAACAACCAAGTTTTGGATTTTTTTTTTACGGAAAGATAATAACAAAAAATATGACAGATAATGTAAAGTGTATTACGTGACTACTGTTTATTGTCAATTTCGTGTTGATCCAAAACACAAATTGATGCTAAACTCAAATTTGCAATAAAGTTCTAATTAAACAAAATAATGATGCGGACTATATTCTTCAGCAACCCCATCATCATCAGCCAGTATTTGGATTTTTTGGGAAAAAATTTAGAATTTGACAGATAATGATAATGATGCGGACTTTCTCTACGGAAGAAGCCCAAAAAGCAATCAAGTTTTTGATTTTTTTGAAAAATAATTAAATGTAACAGATAATGTATATAATAAGGTATATTACGTAACTATAGTTTTTTTGATCAATTTTCATCTTGATCAAAGCACAAATTGATGTCAAAGTAAAATATCAAATAATAAAAAACATCATGCAGATTTTTTCTTTGGAAGAAACCCAAAAAGCAACCGTCATTTGATTTTTTTGGAGTAAATAGAAAAAATTGACAGATAATGAAGGTAAGTATATTACGTTACTACTGTTTTTTTTAAATCAATGTTCATTTTGATCCAAGCAGAAATTAATTCCGAAGTGGAATTTCAAATAAGGTTCTTAATAGAAAAAACATAATGCTGAATTTATTCTGTGGGAGAAGTTCAAAAAGAAACCAATCTTTAGATTTTTTTATATAATTAAAATTTGACTACGTGTTTTTTGTTTTTTGATCAATTTTCATCTTGATCGAAGCACAAATTGATACCGAAGTCAAACTTCACATAAAATTCTTTAAAAAAATAAACATGTAGACTTTACTCTTTGGGAGAAGCCCAAAGAGCATTGGTTGTAAAAGCAGGGGCATAGGTATTCAAATAAAGTTTTCCAAAAGAAATGTGTTTTTTGATCCTTCAGAAACACAATCGATTTACACGGGTACTCACTTTTAAACTCTACTAGAGCACACATGAGTATTTGATTATACCAAGCGATTACTAATTTATATTTTTGAATGTTTTTGAGTTTATTAAACTAAAATCTGTACGCATATTTAACTTACACTTATACTCTTATCTGAACAGTATTCCATACTCGTGATCATTAAACTTGTGTAGCTAATTGTGAAAAACTATCTTTGACTGATACCCTCTTAAATTGGATGACCTGAACTATATGCAGGTCAAAATATTCATCCACATTTTCTGTTAAAAATTAATTAGAAATTTACTTACGCATGGTCTACTTGAGATGTGAAGTAGCTACGGTTAGATGTGCTCGAAGATGCACTTATCCTCCGTAACATTCTTGGCAATACACACTGTACTAAAGACGATGAGTATCCTATTACGGTTACATATATGAAACTTGTTGTAATTATCGGTATAATTGATAAGATTTTAATAAGTATATACTACAATTATGTTCTTAAGTTGTCTGATAAATTAAAATGTTCCGAAACATTGTGTAATGTTGCAAAAGTACGTGTAAGTTTTGAGTGCGTGTTTTTATTTGCGTTTTGAAAAATCGGTATTGATTTCTCGAGCGTGCTGACCTTTTATAAAAAAGTTTGGAAAACATTTCACGAAGCGATTTAATTAGCAAGTTAAATTCTAGTTATTCAATTATAATGAATTTAAATGTAAATTATATTTTAAAATTAAGATATTAGTAAGAGCACTTACAGAATATATATTCTGACAATCCATATATGGTTACATTTTTGCACGACCAAAAATTTAGATAAATATACCTACTAGGTGACACAGAAATAAGAACACAAGTAATGATTTTGGTGTAGATGTTTATTTGGGTAAAATTAGCAAATGACCACACATACGGTGGGTATGGACTTTTGGTCATACTGGTAAAAGGAAACTATTTTAAATAAAATAGTGAGAGGGCAAAAGGAGGAATAATTGTTGGGGTAAGAAAGGGTAGAAGTAAGAAGATTTGGTAGGGATAACAGAGACAAAAGAACGATGAAAACTATAGTGAAGACAGAGGATGAGAAAAATACGAAATAAGAGATATGGATAGAAATAGAAAAGACTAAGGAAAAGCTAGATAAGATTGTCGAGGTCGTATGCGAAACGAACAGGCGCGCCCTAGTAGGTGACTCTGCCACTCCTGGAAGGACCAAGCACCACATCTCTTTTCGACCGCACCCCAAACCAACACGCATTCCTTGCGCAACAGCCACAACCATCCTACCACTAATAGTACGCCGTCGGATAGAAAACCACAGACCCAGGTTCAGGCCCTAGTGGTAAAGTCCCCTACCACAAACACTTCTCATTGAGAGACTCGATTTCGATCCCCACAAGAGCTGGCTGGTCTGTCGTAAGTTTTTCAAAGTGGTTTTCACGGTATTTCGAAGTTAAAACTTATAAGCAGGTAAATTCCGAGCAACAACTTCCCTTCTTCCATATACACTCCTAATTTTCTCCATCCTTAGGCACACTCCCCGGTGCATCTCGTTTCTCTTTTTTTTTGAGAGGAATGAAACAATACGCATGTTTGCTTTTAAAACCAGAGCAGGACGATTTTTACTGAGTAGATCGACTTGCTCTCCTGGAAACGACTCTTGACATAGGTCAATTTACCACTCTGGAACGATTCACCAAGGTCGACTCGCCCCCTGGAAACGATCTCCGAATTGGTCGATTTCACCCTTAGGACGACTCGACCGCACAACCGGGCCCGTGGTATGGGCGGAACGCTTCGAAGGCAAGCACGAGCGCAACGTGCTGCAGGACTTACGGTGGCAACTACTGGTGCCCGGACGATTTCACTGCTTCCCGACCCCTGTCGAAGCGCTGCCATTAACGGAAACTGCATCCCGGCACGGGACCGCGCTGCCAGCCAGAACCGCAGCACCAGCTCGTCGCCCACGTACCGGTTTATTCCGACCGCTAAAACCGCCTTACGCGGTACCAAGGAGCTAATCCTATACCCAGGGGACCTGCGTCGTACGCCTCGCACGCGCTGCCGCGTAATTACATGTATATATTTTAGTAACTAAGTTTCCCGTTGTAATAAAATCGCTGATAATGAGGATGTACATATTTATGTGAAGAGACAACTACATCCACGACACCTACAAGATGATCAAACAATGAGAACAAGAAAATTATTATAGAAGGAGATTTGAATGCAAAATTGAGAGAGGGAGTTATAAATGGAGAACAAAAAAGAAGGATTCAAAGGGATACAAAAACGGACAGTGTAAAGTACTATTAGAATTATGTAAGAAAGGGCATGGACAATTTTACGAAAATTTGGAGGAAAGAGGAAAAGTGAGTTAACTTTCTCAGGGAGGGAAGGAGGATCCGTTATATGTAATGTATTTATGAGGAAGGTAGACTCCGGACCACTTGACGATATAAGTAAGATTGAAAGAGTGGAAAGAAATTACAAAATGGGAAGAAATAAAAAATATTGGATGTACGAAACTGATTAAAGAAGAACAAGAAGCATTAGGAGAGGTGGAAGAGGAGTTAAGGAGTAATATAGGAAATGGAGAAGGAAACGAAAAAAAAGTTTTATAATAGGAAAAGAAATATGGTTGTAAAAGCCGATTGGTGGAATGGGGAATGTGAGAGATCAAAAAGAAATGAGAAAAAGAAGAATCCAATAGACAAAGAAATAAATCTGAAAAATATAAAAGATAAGGGCCAAGAATTTAAAAAAGGAGGTGAGAAGAGAAAAAATAGAACATAGAGAAATAAATGGACAAAAATAGGCAATCCATATGATAAATACGCTTTATAAGAAAACACATAGTAATATACAAAGATGAAAAAAAAGAAAAGAAGAAGTTTTAAGAAAATCAAAAGAAGATAGGAAAAGCAGCAGGCTGGATAGAATACAGGAGGCAGTGAAAATACACAGGAGACAGAATAAGTGATTGAATCAGGAAACTAATGTGGAAAGGATATGGCAAGGAGCGGGTTTCCAGAGAGCTTGAAGAAAGCAATATTGTGCCCAATATACAAAGGCGGGAATAAGCAGGATGTGAAAATTACAGGGGAGTAAGCGTAACGAATGTGAAGTACAAAATATATTGCGAAATAATAAGAACAAGATTGGAAAAAAGAGGAAGTGAAAGAAACTATACCAGACAAGTTTTAAAAAAAGGTAAAATATTTACATAGTAAAAGGAGTTGTTAAAGGAGTAGGGAATGGAGGAGGAAAAGTATACATTATATTTATAGATATAAAAGAATAGTATGGGAGATGATGAGAAGCAATAAGCGATAAGTGAAGACGGAATGCTAAGGGGAGTAGAAGAGATAAACAAAGAAACAAAATGCAGAATAAAAAGTCAAGAGGAAGCTAGGGAGTGTTTTGGACGGAGAAAGGGCTGAAAGAGATGTCTGTATATAAAAGGCCTAGAGTAGAAGCTGCAAAAATCAAGTGAGGAAAATAAAAATTTGAAAAACAAAACTAATAAACACTAGCTTATGCAGATGATATAATGATCTTCACAATGATAGAGGAAGAGATGCAGAAGATAATAAATACGACTAAGAGATATTTGAAGAAAAAGAAGTCGAAGTAAATGTAGGAAAAACAATACTAATGATATTTAAGAATAAAAAATAAAAGGACAAAGTTGCGGGGAGGAGAGACAAATATATATATATATATATATATATATATATATATATATATATATATATACCTAGGATACGCCATAAGGTACGATAATAAGGACAATCATCAGACCAAGGGGTTTAAGACTAAAAAGTAAGTTAAATACTAAGGTAGGTATGGGGTCGGGAGAATGTATTTTTAAGAAAGATATGGTTGTTTGAGAGAGTAGTAAAAACTGTAATGATGTACGGGGATGGGATGAGCTAGAAAGGATACCTGATAATTATTGGAGATGGACGCTAGATTTGGAGGAAGAGGAAGAAACCCATAGATACTTTGTAGAGGAAGAAATGAAACTGGAGAAAACAAAACTAGGAGCAGGAAATAGAACGATAAGATTTGAAGAAATAATTGAGAATAGGAAAGATAGTGAAATTGTGTATGAATGAAAGAAATTAAATTCGAAAAAAATTAATCACGGAGAACAAGAAACAAAAACTATTATAAGGTAAGGTTACGCAAGAGAAGAAGTAAGAAGGTTAAGAAGAGAAGGATGAATATGGGATACATGGATATAATAGTGGAAGATAATACAAGAAAAAAAATAATGATAGCTAGGTTTAGACTAGGTACCTACTGAAGAAAACGGAAATAAATACTGGATGAAAAACAAAGAAAGATTATATGAAATGTGGAAATGATTGGGAAATATTAAACATCTAAATGAAGATTGTGTGTAATTAAGAGAGGAGGGAATAAGAAGAAAGTTTACTAGAGACAAAGGAGATGGTATAAAGTGAATGAAAGAGATAGACAAGAGAAGAAGGTGGATTTAGAGGAAAGGAAAGGAAGAATGATGACAGTGGAGAAAATTACCATTTTGAACTACACTGTAAGTTTTATTTATTTAAGTTTCTTTTTATTAAATTTTTTATTGAATAAAACAGTGCCGGACACTGATTATTCACATATTAAACCACAAAGATCAAAGCTATTGTGAAAAAAGTTAGAGAGAAATTACACAAGATAATCACCGAAAAATTGAGAGATAACCGACGAAATGTTAGATAAATTCCAGACAGAAAAAAGAAGAAACAATTCATACACATGAAAGGAAAATCGAAATACTGGAAAAAAAATAAAGAAGAAAAGTTTATTAAATATATGGCGCAACGAAGAGTGATGATGAGAATATAGAAAACTGACAAAAAAAATAAACAAAATTTTTCAGGACTAGAAAAAAAAGAGGATAACAAAAATAAGACGACAGATATAAAAATGGATAATAAGTGAGACTAACCTAAAGACATACAGAAACAAAAAAAATTAGGGAGTTATTAGAGAGAACCAAAGAAAAAAAAGATTATAAGGCAACCATTAGATACAATAAACCCACAATAAATGAAACATTATATACAGTAAAGAGTCTAGTAGAATTAGAAAAGGAGAGCGAAAAGAAGAAGAATCAGAACACATCCAAATTTCACAAAATAAAGATAAAACGAAAGATCTGCAACAAGAATTACAAAAAATAACAAGAACAAGCAAACATGGATAACAAAAATATAAACAAACGAAACAAATACTATTAATAATACCAGTAAACGACACATTACTGAAATTAAAATAAAAACGAATAAGAAATAATTTAAGAACTAAGATGTCTTTTAACTCGGTTCTACAATTTCTACAAAAATCAATTATCTTTATAACTACACTAACCTCTAACTTGTACTCCTTCTTTCCTCCCCCTTTCTCTTTTAATCCTATTATTCTTTCCGCTGCTTTTTATCACCTCCTCCATCCATCTCCCCTCCTTCCCCTCCCTTTTTTAATATCTTCCCTCATTCCTTCCCCTCTTCCTTTAACTTCTCACATTCTCGACTTAAGTGGTCCAAGTTTTCCCATCATTTCCCACACATCCTGCACTTTCTTCTAACATCCTCCAACCAGTACCTATTTTTCGCCTCCTTATTCCCACATCTAAATCTCGCTACTATTGCTACTATTCTTTTCTTCTTCAAACTTACCCTCCCCTTCAAACACCTCGGTATCCTTTCATTCACCAGAGTTTTTATTATATTTTCTCCTCTAATTTTTCCTCTCCTTTCTTGCTTCTGAATATCTCTGTCCCTTTCCACAAATTCCTCTCTTGTTTTTATTCCCTCTCTCTCTCTTTTCCTTTCCACTCTCCTCCTTTGCAAATTCCCCGCTTTCGTAATACAGCTTACTGTCCTCCTGTCCGTACCTTATCTTTCTATCTCTTACTTTCCTCCACACTTTTTCACAATCTCCTTTCCTCTTTTCTCCATACCTTC
This sequence comes from Abscondita cerata, assembly GCA_030710515.1. Taxonomy (NCBI): domain Eukaryota; kingdom Metazoa; phylum Arthropoda; class Insecta; order Coleoptera; family Lampyridae; genus Abscondita; species Abscondita cerata. Next base: position 336,354 of record JALBCR010000807.1, on the reverse strand, counting down.
CTTATTTTTAATTGCTATTCTCCTGTGTGTATTCTTAATTTTTCATCTTTATTTCCTCCTGAACTATATACCACGGCGTCTCTCTTTCCAACCCTAAACTTTCCAATATCGCTTTTACACTTTCTTCAACCTTTCCATTCTTTCCATCCCCACACTTCTGCCCCGTATATCATTACACTCCCTATTAGGCTCTTAAATGATTACCACCTCTTTATTTCGTTATTTCAAACGCCTTCTCCCCAATCCCCACCCTTGCCATATTATTCTCCTTCTTTTCCTTTCTAACTTCTTTACATGTGCCTCCTCCTTATTGTTGTACCTCATCCTATAGCCTAAATATCTCACCTCATTTACTTCTTCTACCACCTCTTTCCTCCACTTTCATTCCTATTTTTCCTCTCCCCTCTTCTCTTTTGAAAAACTAACATTATTGTTTTTCCACATTTGCTTTCATTTTCTTTCCTTCTATGAATTTCTTCACTGTCCCCATCATCTCCACCATTTCCTCCCTTGTTTTCGCCACTACCACCACATTGTCCACGTACGCCAAAAGCCATACTTTTACCTTCCCGATCACTACCCCCCCTGCTGCCTACCCTTCAATGTCTCATCTAAGTCTCCTATTATAAAGAAAATAGCCTTGGGCTAAGTGGACACCCTTGTTTTAATCTCTTGCTTGTCCAAAACCCCTCACTCAATTCTCTCCCCAATGGCACACTACACTTTGTCTCCCCATATACTTCTTCTATAGCCCTCACCACATCCTCTCGTACCTTTGTTTTTCCTCATTACTTCCCATAAGCTTCCCTCTGTTCACATTGTCAAAAGCTGCTTTAATGTCTAAAAATAAATAATAAACTTTCCCACTTTTCTTTCGAATTACCTATTCACTATATTTCTTAAAACATATATATTGTCTATTATCCTTCTCCCACTACTAAAACCTATCTGCCACTCCCCTATTAACCTCTTCTCCACTAGTTTATTATTTAATCTTTCTTGCAGAATCGTGGCATACACTTAGATCTCGTGTTTGTAATACTAATTCCCTTATAGTTCCTTATTTCATTCTTCTTCCCTCCTTTATGTACTGTGCATGTTATTGCCTCCTTCATTTCATCGGTAACCTCTCCCCTCCATATCTTATTCATTATATTTCTCATCTTCTCCCTCATCTTTTCTCCTGTATACTTCCTCTGTTCCCCCTGTATCCCGTCCGTACTCACAGCCTTACCTATTCTTATTTTTCTATCGTTTTTCTAATTCCTCTTCTGTAATTTCCCTCACAACTTCAGCTACCTCCTCTACCTCTCTCATTATTCTATTTGACCTTTCTTCTTTACCATCTAATATCCTCTTACAATATTCCCTCCACTCCATCATATCTATCCTCAACCCTCCTTCTTTCTTCCTCCCTCCTCCTTGTTTATAAACTCCCATGTTTCCCCTTCCTTCCTCAAACTCTTTATCTTCTCTTTTATCTTTTCCTTATATACTTTATTTGCATTTGTGCACTCCTTTTTATACCTTGCTTTTAACTTATTTATCTCTTCTATCTCCATCAAGCTTTTCTAAGATGTCTTATTAGAATCAGATGGAAGAATATAAAGTTCAAACACTAAAATATATCAGATGGAAATGAAAACGTAAGATTGACGAGAATAAAGACCACTATTGGAGAAGAAAATCAAAGCAGTAATGGAATGATTCAAAATAAGTTAACATCAGAATTTCATACTTCATAATATAAAATAAATGTACAAATATGATCGTTGGTCGGTTTATTTCCTCCTCGATTAGTAGACTGATTGAAAATTTAAGCCTTCTTATAGGAGAGGCAAATCAAAGACCCACTTTACAGTGTAATTCTATCGAGGTTTTGTGCTGCTAACCCTCGCAGCACGAAACTTTGCCAGAATTACACCATAAAGTGTGTATTTGATTTGCCCCTTCTATAAAAAGGTTTAAAATTTCAATCTGAACTAATATGAGTTTCAGTGAGTACAAAGTTTAAGCACAAAGAACCTAAGATCACTTGGTTAATACTCAATATAGGTAGAAAATGCGAGGGAATAGCCAAAATAAATTTAATTGAGTTATTTTTAGTTGGTAATCTTTTGGTAGCGACAGGCTGTCGCCAATTTAAAGGCGTAGCTCCATTGTAATCCAGAGTGCACCAGATTTTTTTAACAAAAGTAAGCGCTTTAATTGTAAGTACTTCATCTGAACGTGTACGTGTTGAGGTATGACCACATAACAAAAGGTTCAAATGCGTGCTACTAAAAATCAACACCGATTCTTGATCTAACCACCAAAGAAAAAACTACGATTAATAATCTGATTGAAGCAATTTTTCTAAGTGAATTTGTGAAGAATTTTGGGAAACGGGCTAAAATTTTGAAAGCCGTTTCATCTCGTCTTGCACGATTAAAATTATGAATCCTTGACTTTGTAGTGGTACTGCTCAAACTACTGTGAGATTTTTTTCTGGCACAATTTGAGCAAAGGCTTAAGATTATATTACATAAATAGCAATTATTTTATAATACAATAAAGTGTTATGGTAATGCATTTTAATGACTGTTGGCAATAATTATTATTTATTGTTTAACAAATAAACTATTAAATATTGTTTGACACAGCGTTTTTCTACGAATAGCTTTATGGTTTAATTTACCGCGTTATATTCATTTAGAATCAGAGTTTATCAAAAAATGATTTGACACTTTGCTCGATAGCGGTTCCTACTTATTTTCGATTATTTATCTCACTACTGGAATAAATTGAAAATAAAATTGTGGAACTTTTTTTTTATGCAACGTATTGAATTTTTGCTAGCCCTATAACCACTGACCAGTGATAATAATTGCAGAATCACAAACAGCTCCCAGATACATGTCTTTCGCCCTATTAAGATTTATCAGTGTAGAGTAACTCAAACGTAAGTTTACAAAAAGTGTAAGTTTCCTTTTTAATTCAAAATGTGTTTAACAGTTGAGTTGTTTCCAAACAAAGCATGGTACAGGAAAATATTATAAAAAATTATCGTTATTAGAAGTGATAACTTTAAATGCCTAAACATGCGTGTCGATAGCAAGCCAAGTATTTCTTGTACAGTAGCATACGTCTAATGTTTATTAGGTGTTCTTTTGTTGCGTGTGTGCTACTGTACAAGAAATACTTGGCTTGCTATCGACTCCGCATGTTTAGGCATTTAAAGTTATCGCTCCTAATAAGAATAATGCACTTTAAACGTTCACAGTTGTTACAGTTAACTGTTGTCATTTCTTAGTTTATACTATTTATATGTGTTCATATTACACGAGATGTCATTAGACACACATTTTACTTATTATAAAAAATATAAATGAATGAATTCATCTAAATATATGGATTGCTGTTGAATGATTGATATTTAATTTATCAGCAGAATGTGACGATTTCCTGTTCTTTACGGTGGTTTTGGCTCCTGACGACAGGCAACCAAACGTACTTCCTAATATTTCTTGTTAATATCCCTACGAGTGCGTAACTTTATTTCTGTTGTAAAGGTTGGCGTGGAACGAACTCCTTTAGATTTTGAAAATTTTCAAAATTTTTTCCTGGAAGATTTTATATATCTTTTACTACCGAATTATGTATTCTCTGTGAACGTCAACATCAACGTCTATAATTGTCCAAAGAAAGTTTCACCGTGGGCGTTAAAATTTGATTGGAGCGTATGCAACCTTTCACTTGGTGTCTTCTTCGTCACCGATAACCTGGGTCGTCGCTCTGGGAAAACTGTCCGATATCACATAAATCACCAGTCTAGTCATATGTTGTAATGTACGTTATTGTTGTAATATACGTCAGACAAGTTTAGGTTTAAGTATTTGCTCGAAATGCGTCTTTTATGTATATGTGAAACGTCACTTAAATTGCGAATTACATTTTTTAAGAATCCAATTAAACAGTGGAATAGTGTTTGTTAACTGAAGGATCCTACAGTCGTCAAATCATTTGTTTTCTTCTTACTACTAATTTAAATATTTTGTGCATGCATAACGAGTGAAGCCATAGACCTAAATACATTTAAAGCCCAATCAGTTACGAGTATATCATGTGTCGCTGCGCACAGTTATTTAGTTTTGTTTCTGACGCTTAAATAAACTCATATCATCCATGCTTACTTTAAACCTCATATTTTCAGGATGTGACTGATTTGCGATAATCTGCAAGTTTGAAGTGTAACGATTAATGACACGGAGATAGTATACAGAGTGGCTAAACGAAAACGAAACGGCGATCATGTCGGGTTCGTAAAGATTTTAAACGAAAACGCTCAGACACGTCAATTTAGATTGCCAGAGGGAAACATTTTCAGAGTATAATACCACCCCTATCTGTCTTCCCTTAGCCAGGGTGGAACTAACCTCAAAAATTTTAAATGGAATAGTAGGTCGAGTTATACCTTGTTTGAAAGGTCTTTCGATTCTCTTTACGGCTATACCTAATTTAAAGAATTTTACTTCAGCGATTCTCAAACTATTGACTATTTTAACATTTTACAGTTTTTTGGAAAATAAACCGGAATTCTTTGTCAAACTATTAATTTATTAACAATCATACATAAACACTAGTCCAACAAATGCTGAAAATGGCCACGATGTCGATACATGTAAATTTGGCATACCTATGACGTCATCGGTATGCGCAATTTACTTACCAGGCAATCTGTTCTCTGTTCTATTAACCTTGACCGTTCACCTCCATGCAATAATACACATTTTGTTCAAATCGACGTAGGCGGGAAAAAAATAAGAATGTCAAAATACAAATAAACAACAAATAGTAATGTCACGTAAAAGTATAACTCGACCCACTATTCCATTTAAAATTTTTGAGGTTAGTTCCACCCTGGCTATGGGATGATAGATAGGGGTGGTATTATACTTTGAAAATGTTTCCTCCTGGCAATCTAAATTGACGTGTCCGAGCTTTTCTGTTTAAAATCTTTACAAACCCAACATGGCCGCCGTTTCGTTTTCGTTTAGCCACCCTGTATATAAGCTTCCTATTGTTTTTATTTTTAGTATCGCTGATGATGATAGCTTATTTATTGAAACACGTGCCTTAGTATAGTTTTTTTTAAATTATGGAATTTAAGAAAAAGTAGACCAAAGAGATGGGAATGGAAGTGGGGAAAGGAAGAAATAGAGATGGTGGATAAGTATAAATATTTAGGATATATGGCGAGGTACGATACTAAGGATGATGAACATATTAGGGAATTAGAGCAGAAGGAAAATAAAATTATAAGGGTGGTATGGGGTATAGGAGAAAGAGTATTTGGGAAAGACTTAGATAAAAGAAGGTGGATATTTAAAAGAATAGTGTGTTGATGTATGGAGCGGGTGTGTGGGAGAAACTGGAAAAATACAAGAAAAGTATTAGAAATGGTTATATAGTAGAAGAGGAACTGAAACTGGAAAAATAAGGATACAGACAGGAAAAAGGGCAATAAAGTTTGAAGAAACAATGGAAAGCAAGAGAGAAAATAAGATATTGTATGAGTGTTGGAAGGAGATAGAGGCGCAAATAAAATTCGGTGAAGATGGGAGAAAAAGATATTATGAAAGAGGAGGATATGCAAGAGAGGAAATAAAGAAGATATGAGAAGGAGGAAGAAGTATGGAAGAAGAAATAGTACGGAAAAATATGGATACACAGGTACAAGAAAGAAGAGCAAAAATATAACACAAAGTATGAACAGTTAATAGCAGAAGGAAAACCAAAGTACATAACCGAAAGAATGGGATTGATAGATAAAAGGTTAATCGCAAGTACTGGTGGAAGAACAAAAATAGAAGGTGTAGAATGTGTAGGGATGGGTGGGAAAATATAGAACATTTGAAAGAGTGCAGTGAAATAAGAGCGGAGGAAAGAGGGAGAAGAGTGTTGCTGGGAGAGAAAGGGAGGGTATTGAAGGATGAAGAATGTGAGGAAAAAGAAAATGAATGAAATAAAGAGAAAGAGAAATAATGAGAATAGAGTGAAGAAGAGAGTGAGGGAGAGTTATTTTTTGTTGTTGTTTTTCGGTTTGTATTGTTATTATAAGAGTTATAAATTTGTAAAAAAAAAGTCGATTCATTTGTTGATGTATTATATTGAAAGATCCCTATTTAAATTCAAATATTACTCGGAATTTTTTTATAATCGGTTTAAAATATGTCGATGTGCGCAATTTCGTTGTGCAATTGGGGTAGAAAGCCATCTAACGTAGCATTCGCATTCCTTTTCTTGATTATACAATTTCAACAATTTAAAGATTGTAACTTATATTTAAAAAGTAATTATCGCGGCCTCGTGCTTTTGGTTTCATTGATAACATTCGGATTGCATTTTTTTTGTACAAATAATATTGGCATAATATTCGTGTTATGGCGTATTTCAATCTGTTTTATGTTATGTACACTGTGCTCGGTTTCACGTTGTAAATAATTTAACCACGTGTCTTTGATTAGCGGAACCGTTATTTTGTTAGCGCTTCTCTTTGTTTGATTCCTATATTATTAAGAGAATGTAAGATGCTTGTTTTTTTATCTTTTAATTTAAGATACATTTTAAAGCGCTCTGTTAATTAAGTATGATTTAGGATGAAGCAATACCAATGTGTGAAAGAGCCTTGTTGTACAATTAATATTTTCTGTCCCGTGAGAGACGAAGGTCAGGGAGATGGCTCGTAGTCACATTTATTTCTATTTATTTTAATATGTGTATTTTATTATGTATTATGGCCATCTCAAAATTGAAGCGATCTCAAAAATCCAACTACTAGGCAGGTATGAGCTTTCGCGACTGGTGAAACTCGCCTGTTACACACAGTGTTATACACTGTTAATTAACCTCCTTCAGTTTTATCATGAAAATGCATGTATAAATGAGCTGAATTGCTGTATTCTGAATCGGAAATATTCTGCATCTACATTCTCATAATGGTGGTTGTTCGGGTTTAAATATGAACTGATGAACGGTTCCCCAACCTGAAACATGTATTATAATTGTGTCTTTATAATAATAATTGCCTACAATGAATGTTAATTATTTCGATACATACTTTGGTTATATTGTGTTTGTTTAATTGTTAAGGCGGAACCTGAGGTTTTCTCTTATCCTTCTTTCCTCAGGCAGCCTACGCAGAGGGGTACCTTTTAGCTTTAAACATTTACACAATTTTGTCAAAATTGACAATTTTATTTAAAATGAATTAACGTTCAATATAATTTACGTTATCCCCATGCTTGTGTTTTATTTCATTGCTGATATTACTACATTTATCACTGCACTCTAGCGGTTGTTAGGGATTTTATCCTGGATTCAACGTAGATGCTTTAGTTAGCTTTTCCCCCTTTTCGATCGGCCAAGTTCGCTTCGGGTTTAGTGGCGGACTATTCCAATCTTGTTTTTATAAGTGCCTTGGTTACGTTTGTTACATTACAATATGACAAATAAATTGAATTGAATTGAATAGTTTTTTGGTGCATTTTTTTGGGGGTTTTCCGTTCGTTAAAATATAGAGCAACATTGTTTAAAAGTCGAAATATAAGATACTAAACTAAACAAAAGCAATTTAATTACTAAATTAAATTATTTAATTAAGCCTACAGTTCTAAGGACATATTCTTTTTTTTTTTAAATAGACATTCTTGCAACACACTTTTTCCTCACTAGTGAGGAAAAACCAATTTTTCCTTTACCATTTGTACAGACGAAACATCGGTTTCGTAAGGATCTCTTGGAAAAAGTATATTTTGCATCTGATTCCTGTACTTTAGAGGAGACTACCGTGCTAGAACGTAAAGATGGTACGACATTTTTGATTTTCAATTTTTTTGGGATTATAAATTCGGAAGATTTCTTATAGAACAATAAAAAGTGCTATTGGAACTGATATTGTTTTTTTTTTATTTAAGCGTCCTGGTAACTTCACAGACATAGCAATGTTTCAATAAATTCCTTACTGTTGTCGATAATATCAAGAATATGTTTGTACAAATTGCTAGGTGCCGCAAACCCTGTCACCAAGGGGAAGATTTAAATTCGATTTAAATCATTACAGTAATTGTTCGAAATGTATTACTGAGCATTTTAAAACCAATTTTATTATTCTAGTTAGCGGGAAAAGTGATTTTATATGAAATACTGCCAATGGCAGCCATTTTTCATGATGGTGGCGCAATACGCCATTAAAATTTTTGGCAATTTTTTACCCACTATTATACAATGACCGGCAAAGAGTTTCAAATGGGAAAAATGTTTGTAATTGAGATATCCAAAAATTTCTTTTGGAAAATGAATTCAGCATATCGATTGACAAAAAAAGCACTTTGACAAATGTCATGTGACCACTGTCATGGCGGCAAATATAAAAAATATCCTCAAAATATGTAAAAAGTGAAGTTAGATGACAAGATATTGAAAAATGCCTACATAATCTAATTCTGAACTTTTCTCTTAGGCATTTTCAATATCTTGTCATCTAACCTCACTTTTACATATTTAAGAGATATTTTAAAATTTGCCACTATGACAGTAGTCTCATCAAATTTGTCAAAGTGCTTTTTTTTTGTTATTCTATATGCTGAATTCATTTGCCAAAAGAAATTTTCGGATATCTCAATTACAAAAATTTTTCCCATTTGTTGCAAACTCTTTGCGGGTCACTGTATTTCAAAGTTTCAGAATTTTTTAAATTTTGTTTGGGTTGGTATTGGAATTATGATTATCTTGACTTTACTAGAAGTTGTGTTAAAAATGTAACCATAAGGTACAAAAATTAATTTGAATATTTACCTCATAAGAATTAGTTCAGCTAGCGGGTTAAGTGTTACTGCCTCAGTTTTTTCTAACGAATTATAAATAATGGTGACAAAATGCATTGATGCATATCTCGAGTCCCGTATTAAGAAAATTCTTTTTAAGTAAAAGTTAGTTCGAATTCGTCCGTAAAAGAAACGGTTTGTCGACATAGAAATGACGTCCGGGAAGTTAGCACCCCATTTCTCAACATTTTTAATTTTAAAAGTTGTTACAGATTGTTCTCATTTTGTTCTATATTGTTCCACAGTAACAATGTTTCAACTCGAATAGTTTTTGAATAAAACAAAAAAAACTGATTTTTGAGTTGGTTTTAATTTTGGAAAAAAGGGTGCCAGCTCCAAAATTTTGTTTTAATTTTTGAGCTTATATATTGAGTTATGTATTTGTTCTTTCGCGACAATGCTAGAACAATGTAGAACAGTATTAAATTTTTCGATATTTACGAAAAGGGGTGCCAACTCAAAAATTGTTTTTTTAATTTGGGTGTTTATAATTTGAGATATAGATTTGTTCTTTTGGAACAATGTTCAGAACAACGTAAAACGATCCCAATATTTTAGAATTTTGAAAAAAGTAGTTTTTTGTAATAAAATTAAAAATTTTGAGAAATGAGGTGCTAACTTCACGGACGTACAGAAATGTGCATTTTAATAAACATTATTTAATTGTGGTATTGAGTAATTGTATTATTTAATCCTTGCCAATTACCAACAAGTTGTTTGATAATAAATGTGAACTTACTCTACGATAAAAAAGATATTATAAAGTCGGCTTTAAAAAAAAAATTTTTTATCTTATCGGTGTGGATGTGGTATTCAATGACGCATCGTATGTTTTCTAACTAAAACAATTTATGGAAATGCGACACTTTAACACTGAGGATGACGATAATGAGAACCCAATAATAGATTGCGATTATACAATAAGCAAACTATTGTTTTATTATTTGATTGAATGATGCACAAATAGCTTTTATTTACTTTATTTCCAAATTTAAATTCAGCATCTTTATTGATTGCACTGATATTGCATTACCATTTTATAAAACAAACAAAAAAATGCTAGTGTTAACAATTTAATGAGATTATAAGAATTAAGTGTGAAAGTTACTACGTTATAATCGAGCAATAAATAAACAGAACAAAACCCACACTTAGACATAAATTACAGGATAACATTAATTGCCACTACATAGAAATTTATGCTTGTGGGAATTGTTGACGTTGCCTTACCACGTGAAGAAAGGAATAATTTAATTCTGATGACAGTGCATCAAAAAATACTGCAGACTGAATCAGCAAGAAAGCGAATTAAGTTAAATTCGCACGGAAATATTTTAAACATACTACTTATGTAAACAAGATACACCTAAAGCATGATGAGTCTTATCGGTTTTGAATGTAAATATAAAGATTATGCCACCTTTCTCACGCAGATAAGGTCTTTGAGATGCAATGCAGGTGGTCAAACTTCAGATGTTGTTCCTTAATCAATTTTAATACAAAAAGTTTATATAAACATAGGTCCTACACGGCTTTGTTTTTATTATACGGGGTGTTAAAATAATCCAGTGGCGTGCTGAGAGGTAGCGCCCATTAGATAAAATTAAAAAAAAAATTATAGTACACCTACTCAAATTTTTTTCAAACTTGATAAGAATTTACTCTTTAGCAATTAAAACCACACGAAATTCATCTCTTTCGCTCAGATTGACCTTTCATAAAAAACAGTGCTATGATTCTGTTTTGAAAGTAACAAAAACCTAATACCAAAACTAAAACTAATGAAATAAAACTTTATTTTTATTTAGCATATGCAAATGATATACAATTATTTACATATACCAGAAATACATCCTCTCCTCGGAATCGTTGATTATAAAGTTACTCCGGAATGTGTTTCCTTCAGTCACTGATAGATGGCGTTATGCGTTGGTTTTTCGGTTTCGTCATTGATTAAATATCGCAATTATAGTGTCGATTCAGAATCGATTATATTTCATCAAAGATGGCTGCGCGCTGTAATACCGGAAATAATGTTACCACACGACGGAACAACGCAATTTAAAAATATATTTTTTTTAAGTTTTTAATATTTCATTTGTATAAATATTACTAGGATATACTATTCAGTTTGTTTGAATTAATCTTTAATTTTAAATTGAGTGTTATGTGTGAAAACTAAACTATTATAATAATATAACACGTATCGCCACCTATCGGCAACTTCGGGAAGTTCATATGCAAATATAGAATCATCTGGGCGTTATACAATCCGGGGGAGGGGGGGGGGTGTAATTCTAGCTTGCCTCCTCGTGGTGCACCCTGGGTAACGCTAAAAAGCTAGAACAATTGGCGATCAGATCATATCCTTGCGATTTCCTGATCAATATACACATGGATAAAGATGTTCGAATATGCCAACTAAATATTGAGGGCATCAGCAGGTCTAAGTGCCAGTACCTAAGCAAACTGTTGAATGAAAATGCTGTGGACATTCTCCTGATACAAGAGGCACACTTAGAAAATGATGAGCAAGCCAGGACAAGAGCGAAAATTCCTGGATATGATATTGTTGGAATAACTTTCCATGCTCATTATGGTAATATAACCTATGCCCGTAATGACATTGAGAATATACATCTCGTATCCACATCTACCGAAAACGACATCCATTCGATCACCGTAAAGCTAGGTGAAGTCACTATCGTTAATGTCTATAAGCCTCCCCGAACCGCCTGGCCTCAGAGCGTTTTACCACACTATCAGCACCCGACAGTATATAGCGGCGACTTTAATAGTCACCATACTGACTGGAAGTACCAGCAAATGATACAAATGGCGAGATGCTGCATGACTGGGCGACAGAAAACAACACACAATTAATTTTCGACGCCAAGGAAAGAGGCTCTTTTAAGTCAAGGGTATGGAATAAAGAATATAACCCTGACCTAACTTTCGTCACAACCAACTGTTTTGGTCAATCTATCCACGCTCAAAGAAGTATCCTCAGTGACTTCCCTAAAAGTCAACATAGACCAGCACTTGTCCAATTGGGGATCCAAATTCCAATAATAAGATCTTTCCCTAGGCCGAGATGGAATTTCTCGAAAGCCAACTGGTTGGCCTTCTCTGTAGACCTAGACAAGTGTCTAATATGGATACCCCCTACATATAAACACTACAAGAGATTTGTAGGAGCTGTCATCTCAACTGCGAAGAAACATATTCCCAGAGGTTTTCGTAAAGAATACATACCGGGATGGAACGAGGAGAGTGAAACAAAATACCAGGAATACCTTGATAGTGGCGATGCTGAAATAGGAGACGAGCTGCTTCTTACTCTAGATGCTGCGCGTAGACAAAAGTGGATTCAAACAACAGAAAATATGGATTTCAGGCACTCAAGTAGGAAAGCCTGGGCTCTGTTAAAGAAATTGGGGAAAGTCCGCCTATTCCTAAGAAAAATTCCTCGATTACGCCCCATCAAATAGCAAACCACATAGTATCCTCGTCAAGAGCGCCTAAGGACAAGGACCATACCAGACGGATTAAACAGGAACTGAAGGAGATCAAAGTCACTTGTCAGGAAAATTCCGAATATTCGAAACCATTCGCAGACGCTGAAGTTTCCATCGCACTTCAACAGATGAAAAGCGGTAAAGCTCCAGGTTTTGATGGCATTCATAATGAGTTTCTCGTCAAATGCAGTCCATTTGCCCAAAACTGGCTAGCCAAATTTTTCTCAGATACTCTCAAAAATGGCAACATGCCGAAGGAATTCAAAAGACGAAGATTATCTCCATTTTGAAGCCAGGGAAGCCTGCCGATCGGGCCAGCAGCTACAGGCCAATTGCATTATTAAGCGCTTGCTTAAAACTTCTAGAACGCCTTATCCTAAACCGAATTACTGAGAAGATCTCCGAACACACACCAATTGAACAAGCAGGTTTTAGGCAGGGACGTAGCTGTGCGGACCAGGTCCTCAGTCTCACAACCTATATAGAGGCTGGTTTCCAAAATCGACAGAAAACTTCAGCAGTGTTTGTGGATCTAACAGCGGCCTACGATACCGTTTGGAGAGAAGGTCTGCTGTATAAATTTTTAAAAGTGATTTCTTGTAAAACACTAGGCTCTCTATTGAATAATATGCTCTGCAATAGGTCATTCCAGGTTATCATGGGGCAAACAAAAAGCCAGACAAAACCTTAAATAATGGGTTACCCCAGGGTTCTGTTCTTGCACCGGCACTTTTTAACCTCTACATTGCGGATATGCCGGATACTACTAGCCTAAAATTCGCATATGCAGACGACTTGGCTCTCGCCATAAGCCGCAATACCACTGAAGAAACGGAAAGAATCCTAATTTATGATCTGGCTGTGATGAGCACATATTACAAAAAATGGAGACTGACACCAAATCCAAACAAAACAGAGTGTATATGTTTCCATCTTAATAACAAAGAAGCCGGACGCCAACTTAACATACAGTTTGATGGATACCCTGTCACAAACAACCCAACCCCAAAATACCTAGGTGTTACTCTTGATAGGTCCCTCACATATAAGTCTCACTTGCAAAAACAACAGCTAAAGTCCGTACGAGAAATAATATAATTCAAAAATTATGTGGTACGACGTGGGGATCTACAGCCTCAACCCTGCGAAGCGCAGCGCTCGGGCTCGTCTACAGTTCTGCCGAGTATTGTGCTCCCATCTGGCTGAACAGTAGTCACACTGTCAAATTGGATGCCCAACTGAACTCTACCATGCGCACAATCACTGGTTGTATAAAAAGTACTCCAACCCACTGGCTTCCTGCTCTCAGCCATATTCCACCGCCTCAACTAAGAAGACAAGGAGCTCTGGTTCGTGAATATAATAAAATAATGCAGAACGGACAACTGCCAATCCATGACTATATTCCGGCAGCCACATCCAGTAGACTTAAATCCAGACGTTCTGCAATAAAAACAGCTAAAACCCTCCACGACGAGAATTTCGATATTAATAAAAGTTGGGAATCATCATGGAACCAAGTTGTCCCCCGGAGGTGAGTCAATACTTGAACACCCATAATAAGCCGACCGGTTTTGACCTGCCACGCCGCATCTGGAAAACGACAAACAGAATACGGACAAACCACGGCCTGTGTAAAGACTCTCTTCATAAATGGAACAGAGCCCCGGACCCATTGTGTGACTGTGGAAGAGAAAACCAGACCATACAACATATTGTCCAGGACTGCGAAAAAACGGCATACTCTGACGAGTTGTCTGACTTCTTCAAACTTCCACAAACGGCGGTTGAATGGATAGAAAACCTGACTATTAATATATAGTCTATGTTTGTGTATGTGTTTTATATATACATCGTCTTTTTTTTCCTATTTTATTTATATTTTTTATATTTATACCTATATTTACATAACTATTTGTTTCAGTCTTTCTAAGTTTGTAAATCAAGTTATGAGAACCATGTGTAGCCATACGATAAATAAAATAAAATACAATCCGGGGGAGATGATGTACGCATTATAGTTCGTCATTTTATCTAACATGTCCTGCACTAAGATGTTTCCTAATTTTCTTATTAAACAAATTTAAATTATTTGCATTTCTAATTTCTTTTGGCAAATTGTTAAAAAAGCCAACTCCGTCCATTAGTAATTTTATGTCAAAATTCTTCTCCGATCTTAGTGACCGATTATGTAACTCCTGACGTGTAATTAATATGTTACTTAAGTATGCTGGTGTGGTGTCAGCTTATTTTTCAATTCTAAGTTTGCCTTTTTTTAATTGATGTGTCAATATTACACCTTAATACAACTCTCTTGCATTTGTTTTGCAATACTTGTAGCCTATTTATATTTTTTCGTTTGCTTGAGAGTAACATAGATCAAATATGGATATACAATGGTATTATACAGAGTGTTTCTGAAAGGGGTGTACATGGCTTTACCAGAGGTTCTCTGGCTCAAAATAGACCGTTTGACACCAAATTACCTATAACCAAAAGTGCACCAGAGGATGTTAAACTTTCAAAAAAAAATATTGTATATTGGGAATAACTCGAGAACGGTTCGACGGATTTTGTTCCGCTTTCGTATGCTGGTTGTATGCTTCTGAAGAAGTTTTTCTGTGTAATGTGGACAAATTTCTGATGCCAGGAAAAGTCGCTTTCATACGGGCACTGTCAAATAAATAATAATAATATTTTAACAACCGTCAACGATACGTAACCAAAATAATTTTGACAAATAAAACAAACAATTTGAAAACTTTTTTCTCTCTTGTTAAATTTTGCTAATGTTATTAGTTAGGTCAGAAAAAAATTAAAATCATATTCCTGCAAGGCTTAGAAATTCAAGTAGACTGCTAATAGGCTATGTAATCCCGAAATTAACTGGACAGTTGTAAAAACACCTAAAAAACCTAGAACCAATCCAAATATGAAACCTGAAATACTTAAACAAAAAAAAAATAAGAATGAAGCTATAATAGAGAAATTATAATATAACACATATGCTGAAAACTTAAATAGTAGGTATATTGGAAGTCTCCTTAAAATATGTAATAGATGAATTTCCACGTAGTGAGCCTTCAAGAGGAGTCAAGGTTCGATTGCTCAATAGAAACGACAAGCTATTCTTTCGATCAACGTTTCGACCAATTCCTGAGCTTTTCAAGGTATCTTTATTAATAAAGAAATAAATTAATACACAATCGATTAGACAATAAAGTACAATAATAACTTTAAAATATCAAACATATTTTTATACATTTAATAACAATTATCACAGTTCTCTTTGGTTTTATCAAAATAACTTTATATTTCAGACTAGGACAAAAAAGGAACAAAATAATACAAACTTATCAGCATAAACATGGTTATTAGTGAGCAGATTAATTGATCATCATAAGAGATGTAGGACTATTACCACTGTCGAGCGTAATGTTGAATTATGGTAATTATTGAACTTATTGTAAGAGATACTCATTGATTGTAAAAGTTCATTAGTGAAAGAAATTAGTACGTAATGATTATTATATAGTACAAAATTGATATAATTGGTTGGAGAGGTACTAAATTTGTCAAGGTTAAAAAATGAAGTAATGTATTAGGAAATGAAAAAGATGGATGTTTCAGTAATAATTAATTATTTTGTATTACTCGAAACATCCATCTTTTCAAAAAATTAACACTATCAAAAGCAATGAAATTAGGGAACCGAATTAAGGGCCGTAAATACAATTGCAGAGTAAAGGTAACACAGAATCTGGACTTTCATTACACTGCAGTAAAGAGGGTCACATATTCAATTTCGAGTTACCTAAAATTTTAGATATAGAACCAAGTTTAAAAAAACGCCTAATCTCAGAGATGATATTCATCAACATTTTTCATAATAATGTCAATTTTAACACAGATATTAACAATTTAAGTAGTATGTATAATCATTTAATTTCCACCATAAAAATTAACAAATCTTAAAGATCACTATTACTACAAATAAACGTAAAACTAAAATAACCCACCACCAAACTATAACTACATTAAATTAATCTTATAATTAATAAAACAAAAAAGCAATTCTAATCGCTTTTCGCATTCTTAAACGTACCATTGTTTATCTCGTGACGTAGCTCGAATATATCTACAAGAACACTCAAATGAAAAAGAAATTTGCAAATATTTCTTAATGTGTTACTTCATTTTTAATCTTTGACAAATTTAGTACCTCTCCAACCAATTATATCAATTTTTGTACTATAATAATCATTAAGTAATATCTTTCACTAATGAACTTTTTGCAATCAATGAGTATCTCCTACAATAAGTTAAATAATTACCGATATTCAACATTACGCTCGACAGTGGTAATAGTCCTACATCTCTTATGACGATCAATTAATTCGCTCACTAATATATTTATTCTGGTAAGTTTGTATTTTCTTGTTGTTTTTGTCCTAGTCTGAAATTTAAAGTTATTTTGATAAAACCAAAGAGAGCTGTGATAATTGTTGTTAAATGTATAAAAATATGTTTGATATTTTAAAGTTATTATTGTACTTTATTGTCTAATCGATTGTGTATTAATTTATTTCTTTAGTAATAAAGATACCTTGAAAAGACCAGGAATTGGTCGAAACGTTGGTCGAAAAGAATAGCTTGTCGTTTCTATTGAGCAATCGAACCTTGACTCCTCTTGAAGGCCCACTGCGTGAAAGTGATCCATTACTTAAATAGTATATTAAAGTATAAGTTGCAGGAGGCAGCTATTCAAGCACAAATTTGAAATTCCGAAACGTACCGCGAAGCGATGAGTTGAGGAACAGATAAATAAGTGCTTGAAGGCCTTTCTGCAACTAATACTTGATACAATTTTTTCTATTTTGCCATTTTATACAGTGTTATTAATAAAAAATAAAATTTCACATCTAGGAATTTTTGGTTGGTGCAATTTTTTGTCGTGACTTTAGGCGGCTATGAAACAAATTTAATTTAAAACCGTCACTATTCTTTATATTTTCGTTTATACGTGCTGATGCAATTTCATAAAACGAATTTTGAAGAAAATGTATCACAAACACCTCCTCAAATGAGAAACATTGCCTAAAATGTCAATCCGAGTTCAAGTCAATCCGAGTCCAAGTCAATCCAAGTTCAAGTCAATCCGAATTCAAGTCAATCCCAGTCCAAGTCAATCCGAGTCCAAGTCAATCCGAGTCTAAGTCATTTCGAGTCCAAGTCAATCCGAGTTCAAGTTAATTCAAGTCCAAGTCAATCCGCGTCCAAGTCAATCCGCGCCCAAGTCAATTTAAATTCAAGTCAATCCGCGTCCAAGTCAATCCGCGCCCAAGTCAATTAAAGTTCAAGTACACCCGAGTTCAAGTCAATACGAGTTTAAGTCAATCCGAGTCCAAGTCAATCCGAGTCTAAGTCATTTTGAGTCCAAGTCAATCCAAGTCCAAGTCAATCCTCGTCCAAGTCAATCCGCGCCCAAATCAATTTAAATTCAAGTCAATCCGAGTTCAAGTCAATCCGAGTCCAAGTCAATCCGAGTCTAAGTCATTTTGAGTCCAAGTCAATCCGAGTTCAAGTTAATTCAAGTCCAAGTCAATCCGAGTCCAAGTCAATCCAAGTCCAAGTCAATCCTCGTCCAAGTCAATCCTCGTCCAAGTCAATCCGCGCCCAAATCAATTTAAATTCAAGTCAATCCGAGTTCAAGTAAACCCGAGTTCAAGTCAATCCGAGTTCAAGTCAATCCGAGTTCAAGTCAATCCGAGTCCAAGTCATTTCGAGTCCAAGTCAATCCGAATTCAAGTTAATTCAAGTCCAAGTCAATCCGAGTCCAAGTCAGTCCAAGTCCAAGTCAATCCGCGTCCAAGTCAATCCGCGCCCAAATCAATTTAAATTCAAGTCAATCCGAGTTCAAGTCAACCCGAGTTCAAGTCAATCCGAGTTCAAGTCAATCCGAGTTCAAGTCAATCCGAGTTCAAGTCAATCCGAGTTCAAGTCAATCCGAGTTCAAGTCAATCCGAGTTCAAGTCAATCCGAATTTAACTCAATCCAAGTTCAAGTCAATCAGAATTCAACTCAATCCAAGTTCAAGTCAATCCGAATTCAAGTCAATCCGAGTCTAAGTCATTTCGAGTCCAAGTCAATCCGAGTCCAAGTCAATCCAAGTCCAAGTCAATCCGCGCCCAAGTCAATTTAAATTCAAGTCAATCCGAGTTCAAGTCAACCCGAGTTCAAGTCAACGAGTTCAAGTCAATCCGAGTTCAAGTCAATCCGAGTCCAAGTCAATCCGAGTTCAAGTTAATTCAAGTCCAAGTCAATCCGAGTTCAAGTTAATTCAAGTTCAAGTCAATCCGAGTCCAAGTCAATCCGAATTCAACTCAATCCAAGTTCAAGTCGATTCGAATTCAAGTCAATCTGAGTTCAAGTCAATCCCAATTCAAGTCAATCCGAGTTCAAGTCAATCCAAGTCCAAGTCAATTCAAGTTCAAGTCAATCCGAATTCAAGTCAATCCGAGTACAAGTCAATCCGAGTCTAAGTCATTTCGAGTCCAAGTCAATCCGAGTTCAAGTTAATTCAAGTCCAAGTCAATCCGCGTCCAAGTCAATCCGCGCCCAAGTCAATTTAAATTCAAGTCAATCCGCGTCCAAGTCAATCCGAGTTCAAGTCAATCCGAATTCAACTCAATCTAAATTCAAGTCAATCCGAATTCAAGTCAATCCGAGTTCAAGTCAATCCGAATTCAAGTCAATCCGAGTTCAAGTCAATCCGAGTCTAAGTGATTTCGAGTCCAAGTCAATCCGAGTTCAAGTTAATTTAAGTTCAAGTCAATCCGAGTCCAAGTCAATCCAAGTCCAAGTCAATCCAAGTCCAAGTCAATCCGCGCCCAAGTCAATTTAAATTCAAGTCAATCCGCGTCTAAGTCAATCCAATTTCAAGTCGATCCGAATTCAAGTCAATCCGAG
The DNA here is from genome assembly GCA_030710515.1 of Abscondita cerata. NCBI lineage: Eukaryota > Metazoa > Arthropoda > Insecta > Coleoptera > Lampyridae > Abscondita > Abscondita cerata. The sequence goes on along the minus strand of JALBCR010000807.1, from coordinate 317,003 downwards.
TTCAAGTCAATCCAAGTCCAAGTCAATCCGCGTCCAAGTCAATCCGCGCCCAAGTCAATTTAAATTCAAGTAAATCCGCGTCCAAGTCAATCCGAGTTCAAGTCAATCCGAATTCAACTCAATCCAAGTACAAGTCGATCCGAATTCAAGTCAATCCGAGTTCAAGTCAATCCGAATTCAAGTCAATCCGAGTTCAAGTCAATCCAAGTTCAAGTCAATCCGAATTCAAGTGAATCCGAGTTTAAGTCAATCCTAGTTCAAGGCAATCCAAGTCCAAGTCAATTCAAGTTCAAGTCAATCCGAATTCAAGTCAATCCGAGTTCAAGTAAATCCAAATTCAAGTCAATCCGAGTTCAAGTCAATCCAAGTCCAAGTCAATTCAAGTTCAAGTCAATCCGAATTCACGTCAATCCGAGTCCAAGTCAATCCGAGTCTAAGTCATTTCGAGTTCAACTCAATCCGAGTTTAAGTTAATTCAAGTCCAAGTCAATCCGAGTTCAAGTCAATCCGAATTCAAGTCAATCCGAGTTCAATTCAATCGAAGTTCAAGTCAATCCGAGTTCAAGTCAATCCAAATTCAAGTCAATCCGAGTTCAAGTCAATCCAAGTCCAAGTCAATTCAAGTTCAAGTCAATCCGAATTCACGTCAATCCGAGTCCAAGTCAATCCGAGTCTAAGTCATTTCGAGTTCAACTCAATCCGAGTTTAAGTTAATTCAAGTCCAAGTCAATCCGAGTTCAAGTCAATCCGAATTCAAGTCAATCCGAGTTCAAGTAAATCCAAATTCAAGTCAATCCGAGTTCAAGTCAATCCAAGTCCAAGTCAATTCAAGTTCAAGTCAATCCGAATTCACGTCAATCCGAGGTCCAAGTCAATCGAGTCTAAGTCATTTCGAGGTTCAAAAAAAAGAGCAAAAGAAAAAAAAAAAAAAAAAAAAAAGGCAAAAGCAAAAAAAAAAAAAAAAAAGTTAGAAAAAAAAAAAAAAAAAAAAAAAAAAAGGGGTGAGTAAAAAAAAAAAAAAAAAAGACATTAAAGTTCCCAAGGGCGAAAAAAACGACAACCGGAGTCCAGTCAATCCGTTTCAAAGACTTTTTCGAGTTCAACTCAATCGAGTTTAAGTTAATTCAGAAGTCCAAGTCAATCCGAGTTCAAGTCAATCCGAATTCAAGTCAATCCGAGTTCAATTCAATCGAAGTTCAAGTCAATCCAAGTCCAAGTCAATTCAAGTTCAAGTCAATCCGAATTCACATCAATCCGAGTCCAAGTCAATCCGAGTCTAAGTCATTTCGAGTCCAAGTCAATCCGAGTTCAAGTTAATTCAAGTCCAAGTCAATCCAAGTCCAAGTCAATCAGCGTCCAAATCAATTTAAATTCAAGTCAATCCGAGTTCAAGTCAATCCGAGTTCAAGTCAACCCGAGTTCAACTCAATCCGAATTCAAGTCAATCCGAATTCAAGTCAATCGAGTTCAAGTCAATCCGAGTTTAAGTCAATCCGAGTTCAAGTCAATCGAGTCCAAGTCAATCCTAGTCCAAGTCAATCCGCCCAAGTCAATTTAAATTCAAGTCAATCCGAGTTCAAGTCAATCCGAATTCAAGTCAATCCGAGTTCAAGTCAATCCGAGTTTAAGTCAATCTGAGTTCAAGTCAATCCGAGTTCAAGTCAATCCGAGTTCAAGTCAATCCGAGTCCAAGTCAATCCTAGTTCAAGTCAATCCGCGTCCAAGCCAATCCGAATTAAAGTCAATTCGAGTTCAAGTCAATCCGAGTTCAAGTCAATCCGAATTCAAGTCAATCCGAATTGAAGTCAATCCGAGTTAAAGTCAATCCGAATTCAAGTCAATCGGAATTTAAGTCAATCCGAGTTCAAGTCAATCCGAGTCAAGTCAATGCAAGTCCGGAACGGCAGTGAAGCGTAAAACATGATGAATCGCTACGCGACATCACCATCCTCTTCTTTGCTCAACACCGATACTCACTTCCTCGTGGTGGGCCATTCTTGAACAATTCTGGCAGTATGGATAGAGGCATTATCCTGAACAAACGTAATCATTTCCAATTTGTCATCTGGAGAGATGGCGCGAACACTGTCTTGGGGTCTGCACAAATTCTCCCGGTCCAGCATAAGAGATTCCACCCCAGTATCCCAAAGTAATATGAGCACTTTGATTTTTTTTTGAGAACATATTGCGCGTCAGACCTCGTATTGTTGGGTGGCCAATGTTTCATCGGAGCTTCGTCAGACAATGAGAATGTTTTTTCATCAGAAAAAAATGTGGTTGCCCAATCCTTATCTATATTATTTAGATAAAAATCGAGACGGGTTGGGCATGTTCTGCATTTAAAGCCGGTTTTGCAATTGGGGGTTCTGGCATGTAAACCGCTCTCATGCAACATTCGACCGATTGTGCGGGTGGAACAATTTAAATTCAGTTGCTCGACTATTTTTTCCCGAGAGGTAAAATGTGAATTACGTGCTGATGTATTAATTGCTTCATCCATTGCAGGAATAGTAATTCTACTTCTGCCCGTTCGCACAGTTTGCAATGGGCGAGCAATATCATTTTCGTTTACCCTGTATATTCATCGCCTGATTTGTTTTGGCTAAAAATTATTATCAATGAGATATTTTAGTTTTTTTTATTCGATGGAATTCAATAGAATCAATTTGGAGTAATAGCAAGAGGCGGAAGGCATTTTTCAACCAAGCATTTGAAATTTCTAAACGAGCGGCTAGTTAAATAACATATAACACGGCCTGAAGGACATTTTACTAGTCTATGTTAGTCATTCTAACATTCACAAAACATTATTTGATAATTAAATTTGGAATATAAATAAATATGCTGTTCATTATTTTAGTACTAGTTCCTATAAATAGCTGTTACGAAAAATTTCACAATTTAAATGTCATTTTCTATCCAACAATTTGCAATACTCTTTCAGTGGCGGCTCGTGGTCAATCATACTGGGAGGTCAAAAATTAATTTAAAAAATAGACATACTTAAAAAAATATAAATAACTCAAATGCACCGCAAAATTTTATACAATCTACAATTCTGTTTCTCATTAAAATCTCTAAGGGATTTTCTGTAAGCATTTTCTAGCTGTGTACGAATATCAACATTTCCTACGGTTGCAAAATTTACCGAGCATTTCATGTGTTCTGCAGACGAAACATGTTTTTTTTTATATCCTCTTTTAAATGTTTTAAATCTCTTACACCGGATTTGCACTATAGCGAGTCTGACGAGTCTTTAGAAAATAATCAACAAACAAAACAGTAAAATACATTTGATACTTCACAACCACATATCCAGTTAGCTAAATCGTACATTACTTTGCGAAAGTTTCGATGAACATCTTTATTTTTGTCTTTGCTAGTTTGTCGTAAACTTAGTTCTGGCAAAGGACGACCATTTGCCTTGAACTCAACTAATTTTGTAAAATTAAGTTTGTTAGCACTTTTTAGTTGTTTAATTTTCTGCACTACCGACATTTTCTATTATAGCGCATGCACACGCGAATCAAAAATAGTATTTTTACAAAACAACACAACAACAGTAAAACATACCAATATAAATTCTTAAATTGATTTAAAACACGCGAAAATCGAATCAAAAATCGAGCGTAGTTGTACACCTATACGAAGTCAACGTAAACTGCGGGATCCGGCTCATGACCCAAAGTTGATTATTGTTTCCGACGTTCGCGTTTATTCGGGCGCTGCACGTTTTTGAGTTTTTCGGGTAGATCTAATTCAATGAGAACAATTCGCACCGCCAGCCCAAGGTTGAAGAAGATGAATTACGAACGACGGCCGATAAATATTAAGTTAATAATGCGACTTAATTACCTATTTTAATAAAACACGTAATAATGAATATTTTTTTATATATTGTCAAAATTTTTGGGAGGTCATTGACCAAATGACCATATGGACAAGCCGCCACTGTTTTGTAATTTTAATGGTACCGAAGTTAATGGGTCACCTAACGTAGTCCAAGCTTTTGCTGAATTTTTTTCTTCAGTTTATTACCGTTCCACTCAATGTCATGATTTGGCCGACATTCCTTCTAATTTGCCGTGTATAAATATTTAGTTAGTCTCGATTGATGATATTTATCTAGCCGCTAAACACTTAAAATCTTCTTTTTCATCTAGTCGTGCCCACATCCCAAATTTTATTGTGAAAGACTGTATTGCTGTTCCTCTTTCTTCATTTTTAACTTATCGTTAAACCGCTCTGTATTCTCCTAAGGTCTGGAAATTCACGCATATGCCCAATATTAAAATCTGGAAATTGTCATGACACCTGTAATTATCGACCTATTGCTCTACTAAGTACTTTTGCCAAATTATTCGAGATATGTAAATATAACCAGATCTCACCTCAAATAACTAGCATATTATTCCCAAATCAGCATGGTTTTCTCAAACATAAATCCACAACTGCAAATCTTAGTAATCTTTCAAACTACGTGGCACCATCCCTCAATACCAAAGGTCAGGTAGATGATATCTTCACTGACTTCTCCAAAGCATTCGACTCAATCGATCATGATGTCTTATATCAAAAACTTCTATCATTTTAATTGCATAGTAAGATCATCAAGTTTTTTAAATCGTATCTATCAGAAAAAAAAGCGTATGTTGAATATTGGGGTCATAAATCATCTGTCTTTTCTCCATTGTTTGGAGTACCACAAGGTTCCAATTTAGGTCCCTTACTATGATCTGAAGATTTTTACGAAAATTGTTTCCGAGCCAAGCTGTATACGTCTTCAGAATAACCTTAACGCTTTATCATCATGGTGCAATCAAAATCTCCTCACACTTAATATAGGCAAATGTAAAGTTTTATCCTTTAGTCAACAAAAACACCCTCTGCACTTCGATTACTCAATAAACAGAGAGTAACCATTAGTCGGGACCTTGGGGTGACGTTTGATTGTAAGTTTACGTTTCAAAACCATATTAACAATTTGACATGTTCTTCCTTAAAGACACTAGGATTTATTACTCGTAACACACGTGACTTTGTAAAAATTGACGCTTTTAAACTCCTATTCGTTACGCTGGTTCGTTCTAAATTAGAATATACCTCAATTATTTGGAAACCGTATACCAAATATCACAAACTAATGTTGGAGGCAGTGCAACGAAGGTTCTTAAAAGTAATGTGGTATAGGACTTATGGAATCTATCCAGCCAGGGGAGTTCCACAGGAAAATCTGTTAAAATAATTTATTTTTCATTCTCTAGAATCGCGCAGGTTAATATCAATGGTTGTGTATTTGTTTAAATTAATAAACGGTCTTGTTGATGATCTCCATTTGCTATCTACATTGTGTTTCAATGTTCCCTCACGTAAACTTAGAAGTCATCCAACTTTCTACATTCGAAGTATATCGATATGTTATGCTTCATTCACCAATTCAGGAAATGTGTCGAATTTTCAATCACTTACAAAATGGAGCTGATATAGATATTTATACTCAGTATACTATTGGCGCGGAGTAATAACCCTGTCAGAATTATCGAATCTCCCGTATTGCAGTGGCGTAGGTACCTGATGCGTTTGGAAATCATATTTTTAGTAGGTAAATATATTATAATATTAAAATCTACCTTTATATGTTATTTATTTTATTTGTATAGTAGATCACATTACAAATTTTACTTCTTACGTATTATATACCATTATTTTTGTATCTTGGTATAATACCCACATCTACAGCTATGATTCTCGTTTCGTCAGTACCTGGGCTGATGGCAACGTGTTTGCATCAGGTTAAACTATTGTTCTCAGACCCTAGATGGGTCGATATGCTGCAAAAGCGGCACAATGATCGTATTTTGGTTAGAATTTATTGGTTTTACTTAACCGTAGAAGTACCGCTTTCACAATAAAAATAAAGAATTATTTTAAGCAATTATGATTTATTACTCCGCGCCAATAGTATACAGACTTTATCATCAAACTTTAAAATTACTGTATATATGTACTGTGTCTTGTCTCACTCATTAATGGATTTTTCTGTCAGAGTGGGACAAAAATTAAATAATATAAAATTAAAAAATTAAAATAAAATAAACTTTATTTTTTCTTGTGTTTTACGTATTTTTTATGTGGTTTTCACAATACTCATTTAATTTCGACAGTAGGTACTTATGGTTGTCTAGAATTAATTGAGAAATTTCTGAATTTTTTCTCGGGCGATTTGTGACTCTCCTAAGATAATTTAAAGACACACATAACTACTGTCGAAATAAAATGAGCATTATGAAAACTACAACAAAATACCCAAAACACAAACAATTTAAAATTATAAAGGGCACTGCAAATCGTTAAGTAGAATTGATATTTAAATTTGTGAAATTTTTTTAACAATACCCATATTATTTTCCTGGGCAACTACGATAGTAGGTACTTGTCCGCCCTCATACTAAATTTTTCCTTTAAAACTGGTACAGTCACAGAATAATAGTTAATACTTCGTGAATATATTTATTATTCTATGGTATGTACAGTAGTCCGATGTTTCCCGGAAAAGGGTACGGGTAGAAACTTTAACTATCCGAAACTTTAAAAGGATTAATTCAGTATAAGAATCAAAAGAAAACAATGTAATTATCGAGAACGAAGGAAATACCGTCGAATGAAGGTTTTTCGGTGTACTCTACACGGGAAAGGTTGCGTTTTTAGAGAGGTAGTATTGGTAATACTTATACAGAAAAATGGTGATAGTAAAGTTTCCCGTTTTTATATATGAAAATGTCTGTAATTGTTATTTACTTTTTTTTTAATCCGTAAAATCTAACTTGGTCTTCTCCACCATCCCAACCTGAAGGGGCATAAGAAATAAAACTTGTCCATTTTAAGAAATAAATGTTTGAACAAATTATTATTATTATTTCCTTTGCAAACAATATTAACATAATGCTATTAATCGCCTGAGGGGAAATTTCTTTTCTATTATGATTTGAACTCGACATTTGCTACTTTAAAACAGGAAAACCAGGGCAAAACGATTGGTGTATCGTTGGTTGCTTCAAAGAGGTTCATTTAAGGTGATAGCACCACATAGAAAATTCGTAACAAAATATTTAGGCCACACACAATACTCCTCTATTTCAAATGAACATTTCTAAAAGTCTACTTTCGTCATTCATAAGTTTCAAACGGGATACTACGATTTCAGGTAAATACCTGCTGAAGCCCGACGCAGCATGACCGTGACCCATAATAATAAATTATAAGCAGAAATTATTATTGACATAATATTTTGGTAATAACGTAATTTATATAAAAATTAAATCAAATTTATGTAATTAATAATAATTGGTATCCATATCTATATCTATAAATAAAATAATATAATCTAAATGAGAAAGTATTGACTATTGAGCATTATTGATTTACCAAGTTTTACAGTATTATTTTAAACAAATTAATGTTAGATACACATTTGAAAGAATCTCGTATATTTCAATTTTATTTAATATTCAACCTAAAGGTAAACAAAAGACTTCGGTTGATTGGTTACAGTTTCTACCGCCCGGAGCTAATTACTTGTTATAAGTACCGACAACGTACTTATTATTCCGACAGGAAAGTCCTTTTGTAAATACACAGTTCTGGATTAAAACGGATTAGTGGCGGCTAGGTAATGAAAAAAGATCAAGTTATTTTTTAGAAAACATATATTTAATAAATAATACAAAAATAAACACAAAGTTTATGAAAAATAACACAAAAATATTTTATTTTTGTTTATTGCGATTTGGCAGCAGCAATCTCGCTTCGATTGTCGAAGCGGAATCGCGGGCGACAAGTCCTCGAGGAATTCGCGGATCCGCCAATTCCGGCAAAACACAATTTAAATAAAAATTTTTAATTTTGGCAACATGGTGTTAGACCAAAATTCGACCTCCTATTAATTTCTAATATTTCACAATCTTTGTCGGTATACAGAATAAGATAACACTTCTTCCTTTTGAAATATTTAATTGTCCTTGAATTTGGAAGTAATAGTGATGTTTTTTTTAGTTCCAAACAACCGTTTCCACTATTATTAATTTGAACGCACAATTTTTGTTTACTTTTGCACTTTCCCTTATGTTATTGTTTCTAATTGAAAATAAGCATTTCACTTCGACTATATCGTCATCTCCAATCAGTCCATCCGGTGACGCACCTAGAAACGGATTATCTTTATCCACGAAGAGACCACAAGCCGACACCTGCAAATTAGTTTTGCAGTAAATATTTCAATTGCTTTTTTCATAAATTCTTCCGTATTTCAAGGAAGGTGGTAAATTTGTGACTTCTGTAGAATTCGCAGAATATAGAAGCCTTTTAAGCAAATTATGACAAGATGTCGTCTTTCGCCGAAAGCATATCGTTCCAAAATTAGAAGCAGTTATTCGGTTTCGACGCATATCATACCATAAAGAATTCTGGTGTTGTCCGAGAGTGTCCCTTTCTATTTTTTCCAAATTATCTGCTTGATTTTGCAAACTCGACAGAATATGTTGCTTTTTTGTTTCCATTTCTACATCCGATAAGTCAGGTAAAGCTTCTTGTGCATTAGGTCCGTAATTTTGGTCCGTGCCAGCGGAAGTTCTCATTGCAATGCGCTTTTTGTTGAAATATTTTTTCGTTTGATATATTTGTTTTGTCGCATTCTTTCTCGTCTTTGACATAATCTTTTAGGTAAGTGTTTGAAGCAAAAGAAAGATGCCAAGATGGTCCAGAATTAAAAGCCAATCCAGCTCCGAAACAACGTCTTTGGTAGGAACCTCCTGTGGTGTAATTAACGCGTTTTCCTCCGAAAAACTTTGCAATTAAAGACATGTATCTTTCAGCAAAATTAGTTGTTACATTCCGCTTTAAACGATCTGCTTTTCTAACAACATTATCCATACATTTTTCAATCTCTTCAAATAGTTCAGATTGTTTCATTATAACAGTGAAATTTTCTTCGTTGAGGTGTTTTCTCTGGCAGACTTCGTCTCTACAATAGTCATGGAAACCAAAAATGTGAAAGGAAAGATTTTTCAAATCCGTTTTCAACAGAGAAACATTTTTCGATCTGGCTATCGCCGTTCTGAGATTTATCGTAAATCTATTAATCTTTGCCTTCAAAATTCTACGACATTCTATGGGGAAGATAGCTTTTAAAGAAATTTTATGTAGATTTGACGTTAACGCCCTCGTCACATGATTGGCACATTCAAGTTTTTCAACTGACCGTCCGTAAGAAACATTTTGTAATATTTTCGCGAAAACACTAGAATCGCCATCTCCTATCATGTATTTATAACGTAATCCATAATCCTTTTCACTACGTGAAAACCCTTCGATAATAATATCATGCTCCATTGCTGTACTGGATCCAGCATAATTACGGTAACACAAATGATTTTCTTTGGTATTTCTTGCACACGCGTAGCAGAACTTGTTTTTGACACCAACATACAGAAGCTTTTGTGATTTTTGCCAATTATGCAAGCAACTCCTGACATCGACGAGTAACCGTGACCATATGACCTCTTAGCCCAACCACCGTCCACAATAACTGTTATAAAAGGTACACCATCTTTCACATTACCTTCACTAATTGCGAAAGCTCTTTCTTCGTTGGCTGCCTTCTTCATCTCATTACATAATTGTATTTCCCATTTTTCCCCTATTATTTTTCATGCTTTTGAAAAGTTTTTGAAGAAATATTAGGAATATTCATCGTTGCTAAAAATTCTTGTGATTGTGAATACCCAATGCCGATACTCAAGCTTCCCCACACTAAAGATTCAGTCGTCGCTTGAACGGAATTATTGGGGTGTGTACTTATATATATGCTGTTGTTACAAGTACTACAGAAATAAAACAACTTTGAATTTATTCCATGAAGCACTTCTTTGGTAAATTTCCAACAATATAATCGTAAAATCGAAATTCAGAGCCAGAGTCGTAATTCAAAGTCAAAATTCAAAATCAAAGTCCGTTTACAAGCAAATTTTATCAACAATAATCACAACAACAAAAGAAAAACACAACCGAATACCCGAACAAGAGCAAAATAGTACTTCAAAAAAATTACCATTCAATGGTATTACTATAGTTCAAAAAATACTTGATGCGCTTGTTTTGGAGGGAGTAATCTCATACATAGCTTAGATTGTTTTAGATAAATATATAGTAATTTATTGTATACAAGAGAATTTTTTTATTTCGTTATAGTTTTAATACCAAACTAGATTTTTTCCCGCGTCGGGATGTAATATTGTCATTTTGCAAAATTGAACTAAACAGTGAAAAACCTCACGTATTCGAAACCAATTTGTTTTTTATTAATTATTTTAGTTTTTTATTTTATTCTCATTTCGTAGAAAAATAGTATTTACTACTCGAGATGAATTACGTTTTTTCGTTTCGAGAGATTGATCACTCACTTTCGTTCGTGATCAAATTTCTCTCTCACGAAAAGGAACTTTCATCTCTTGTTGTAAAATAAACTATTTTCTGCAACATAAATAAATAATAGGTATAATTAATTGAAGAAATACACCGGCTTGATGTTTTTCTCGTCCTTCTTGTCTTGTACGTCATTTCATTTATTTACAGTTTTCATTCAATTTTGTCGTAATTGAGTTATTGATTTACCTTTTTTGATACAATTTTAAAGCAAATCACATTTTTGAAGACAGCTGACTCGGTTTTATTCGAAGACAGTTATAGCGTATTATATTATGTGAAAACACATTCAATTTAATTATAACTGAACTAAATTAAATATTGCAAATTTTATACAGCTTATCACCTGAAGACTTATAACAGCTTTCAATTGATCCAAAGCAGATCTCAAAATTCACTTTAATTTTTGATATATTAGGTATAAACTTAACTTTTTATTGATACCGCTATAATAGTATATTATGAAATTAGTTTATAATGTAAGGATTACGCTTCGTTCATTCGATAAAATTCACTCATGTCATAATCCCACATTATAAACGAATTTCATATGCTATTTTGTTGTCAAACTAGTTCTCTGTAAGCATGATTCAGTTTTAAATTTTATTCAAGTTCGCTCCATTAAAAATTATTTAAAAAGTAATCGCAATGCCGTAACAGTTACTATGGTTTTCTTTTATATTTATATTGCGGTATCTACTTCGTTGTCAAGGCGACTTTATGACACTACATTATCACATGTCGTGCCAGAATGTGACGCATTATTAACGATTTTGACGTTTATAATCATAGCTTTCTAATGCTAGTCGCCGACAATAGTATATTGTGTAATAAGTGCAGAAAAATGCAAATTGCATTTCTGCACGTGTCGCACACGATACTTTTTCTACGACCACCAGGTTTTATATCCCTATGACAGCTTTATTTCTAACGGTTGCTTAGTAACGTTGTAGATAATACTGAATAAAGCACCTATGTTTTTTCGGAATAATACGGAAACGATGTTTGTCTTTGCCTATGCCTATGCCTAATGTCACTTTTCCCACAGTTTTTTGAGGCATTTTCTTTTTTTGCACATACAAAACGATGCAGAAAATGACATTTTGTAGGTGGAAGTAGAAAAAAATTATATATCTATAGTATTCAGTGTCGCATTTGTTTTCATCTCGGTTTTCATCTAAAAACAATTTCTATAAATTTAAAAATTAATAAACGCTGCTACCGCTTAAAGAGAAACACATTTTTGTATGAAGCTTTTAATAAATGTAACATTAGAACTTTTTGTTAATTTTTTTATGGTTCGAGTACTTCAACCTGCCCTAAAGCTACCGAATTTGACAAAGGATTAACCCAGTCTACCTGATGCTAATGTTTGATGCCCTGTCTCTCTTTCTTAGTCTTGTCTTTGTCATTTCTTTGGTGACATAAATTAATGTTACAGTTTTCACCTAATTTTGTCGTTATTGAATTGTTGATACACATTTTATTAATAAAATACTTAACGAAAACCATTCTTCAGGTTTTAAAGCAAAAATTTGTACGAATAAAACTTTTCATTAATTAGAGTTATTTTACGTGTCGCAACTGTGTTAATCTAAAAATACAATTTCTATTAATTTCAAAAATAATGCGGGCGTTCACAACGCTGCTACCCCCTTAATATGTCACTGTTTGAACATAGATAAACTGCAGGTTTAGATGAGAAACTCATATGGATATATTGGGAATGATTGACTAATACTTTTCCCTGCAACCGTTGTATGGCGTTGCACAATAACATTAGATAGTAAGTATCTTTATTTCCCGTAGGTAATTAATAATGTCATAATAACAAAAAAAAACGAAATATAGACTGTAAACTGTAACTGTAAACTTATCTTAGCTTAACAACTTAACTAAACTAGAGAAATCCCATGGTGCAATTCAAGCTTAGCTTGATCTTCCATTGTAACCATGAATAATAAAATAAAACAATGAAGAGAACTAACCTAACTCTAAACTTTCAACACAATAAGTACAAAAATTCTCTAAATGCACAAGCAGTGGTATAAGAACAATTCAATCACTCAGGTTTCTGCATACTGTAGTAATAATTGGGTTATGTATCAGAATTTTGGGACTCAAAAAGAATGCATTTATATTTGAACTTAAACTTTGATATAGAGAGTGCTTTTAATTCAACAGGAATAGTATTATAAAGTTTGTAGCATTGATAAGAATGCGGTTTTGTGAAGTGGCGGAGTTATTGTACCCTTATACCTTACATTGACATTGTGAACATCGCTTCTAAAATAAATTGTCTTATATAGGTAAGAAGGTTTTTTTTGGATGATAATTTTATGATAAAATACAGCCGCTTGCAATTTTCTTCTATTAGCCATATTAAGCCAGCGTACTTTTTTTAATATATGAGATACATGATCGTATTTTCTAATACCTACCAAATATCAATCTAAGACAGGCGTTTTGAATTCTTTGTATCCTTCTAGAATTATCCCAGGTTAGAGGCAGACCATAGACAGGGTTACAGTAGTTAAAATGAGACAACATTAAAGATTCACATAATATAATTTAAATTTTAACGATAGAAGTTTTCTATATGGAAAGATGAGTTTTAAATTTATATGCGCTTTTTTAATGCAGTTATTAACAAGCAAATTAAATCAATAGAAATTTTTATATTCTTTCTTAAATATTCAACATCAGTTTGGTTCCCAAAAATTACTAAATTGATTGGAAGAGGAATATATAGTATAAAGAAGAGGTCCTAGAATTGATCCCTGTGGTACACCTTGTAAAACCTTTCTAATATTAGAAATACGATGTTCTGTCAGATAAATAGCTTCTCAACAGATCAACTGCGTTACTAGATAACCCAGCATGGAATAAAACGGGGTATAGTAACGAATGATTAAGGATGTCAAATGCCTTGCTATAATCAAGTAAAGCAATAATCGTAATTAGCCCAGCATCTTGAGAAGAAAATATTTTATTAATCACATTCGCAAATGCAGTAGTACAACTGTGGTATTGGCGAAAGCCAAATTGATATTCCGGAATGATACTAAATTTTTCCAGATGTGATCTAAGCTGAATTTCTATTACCTTTTCAAGTATTTTTTGATAACGTAGGAAGAATACTTATTGGGCGTAGGTCTTTAAGATTAGACGGGTTAGGTGTTTTAGGGATAGGAATTACAGATTCGCATTTCCAAAGAGAAGGAAAGATGTTATGAGTTAAATTACAGTTTACAATATGAGTTATAAATGGATAACATAATTTTATAAGTGATCCATGGCCAACGCTTCTTACTGAATTTAGAGAGTCTTACAGGTGATGTTTATCAAATAAAAGCAATAAGTTATTAGTTAGGTATTGAACTTTTTCATCAACATCATTCATATAATAAATTTTATGGAAAGGGATCAAATAAAGTGGCGAAGCTACATCACAGTTACATTCTGTCATGTTGCATCCTGTATTTAAAATTATGAAGTTGTCAGTTAGCATTATTTATTGACAGTTGAGCTGACACTGGCTGACATGTTGAAATGTCAGTTGTTAGGTTGTTTCAACAGCATATTCCGTGTGCAATTTATTAAGCGCTGTAGATTGTTTTACTAGGAGTTAAACAATAGAATGTTGAGCTTAAAAGTTTGCTGGCGAAGCAATTATATTTTTTAACTCCAAGTGAAATAATATATTTTCATGTGTTATTTTCAAATTTTTGAGATTCTCGAGTGTTATAGTGACGTTTTATTCTCAACGAATCAAGTTGATAATTTACTGTTATATTGATAATATGACATAAACGAGGTACCAACATCTAAATAGTTGTGAAAACAAAAGAACTGCTGCTTTTAATGTTTAGACAGTAAAAACGTTTTTAGCGTCTCTCAGTAGTTCAATAATATGCCGTTCTATTGTCGTTTGAAGACCCACAAGATTTGTATTAAATTTTTTGATTTTCCTGTCAATTATCAAGATCGGTCATAAAGTGAACTGTTATTTAGAATACACAAGATGGCGCTAATCATTTACTTACATGAAACTAAAAATATTCCAAATCAATTTATTTTTCACCATTTAATAGTAAAAAAGTTGTGTAATTGTTGATTTAATAAACATATTTTTATTGATAAATGTACCTTAAGGGCGGACGATTTGTGTAATTTTTACGCACGCTATAGGTGGACTGTACATTTACATTTTGGCCTCCTGACGTGTAAACATCAAATTATCATTGAAACTACAAACCCTGAAACGTCATGATTACGTACAGTGCACACACAGCGTGCGTAAAAGTTACCCAAATCCTCCGCCCTTAAGGTACATTTGTCAATAAAAATATTTTATTAGAACAAAAAAATGTTTACTAAATCAACAATTACACAACTTTTTTATCGTTGAATGGTAAAAAATAAATTGATTTGGAATATTTTTAGTTTCATGTAAATGATTAGCGCCATCTTGTGTATTCTGAATTACAGTTCACTTTATGACCGATATTGACATTTGACAGCAAAATATTTGTTAATTTTAGATTTTTATCATCTAAAAATCGCGGTACAAAAAATTTAATACAAATCTTGTGCGTTAAATTATTTTACAGCGCTTAAGTCGTGCTTTAAATTTATTTCGCGCTGTAAAATTTAATTTTCCGCGCGCGAATGTAAATAACTATTGTGTTTACAAAATAGATAACTTTGTAAATTTGTTAGTTCTTATTCGTAAAGAAAACTGACAACAGATTTTTCTGAAATCTAATAACGCAAAATTTTTGGACTAAAATACAAAGTGGTAAAAATTTTAAACTTCATTGTACAGTCAAATCGAACTTAATTGCAATGAACCACTTGTGACGCTGAAGTTTATTCCGTTTTCTAATACGGAGCAGTCTCATTTAAAGTCAAACTGCCACCACCTTGTTTTTAACCATTATTTAAAATTGCGACTATTAATATGTCACTTCTAAAACATAATGCTAATATCCTCTCCCCCCCGATATAGCAATAAATATTTGGCCTAGATATTCTTCTCCTAAGTAGGCATAACGAGGACTCACATCGTCTTGCTAAACGATCGTCGAATCAGAAAATAATGGAAATGTTTTTGATTTTCTACGAAGTTGTGTGAATTAGAATCGATTCGAAATTAATAAAAGTCAGATAAATGAATAAAGAATTGATTAATTGAATAACTTGGATGAGGAAAGAACACCGGAAAGAATTATATACAATATAAACAATACAATAAAAAAGGTAGATGTACCTGCTCCACTAATGAACAAAAAATAAGATTAAGTCTGACCAATTTTTAATTTATTTCTCAAAATGTTCAAGATGCTACCACCCTGTTTTAAACCATTATTTAAAATTGCAACTTTTTAACACATAATGCTAATAAGTATCCCCTTCCCCATAATGTATCTGTTGAAGCTGATTGTTATAACTGCTCAAAACAATTAGAGGAACACTATGAAATATGAAAATATTATTTCATTGGATAAAGGTACCAACATGAAATTAATAAAGTACATTATTTGTGGTTATTTATTTATTTATTTATTGCTTATGTCAGTAAAAACAAATGAATAACGCTGACAATTAACTTTTCAAAATAATTCCGCTATGTAAGCAATTGAATCTTGTGCTTATTTTTCAAAGTTAAACACTCGTTATATAGAGTTAGTATCGTGTATGGCCTCCACGACATTTGATGACAGTTTAGCACCTTCGGGCATGCTCCCAATAAGATTCTGGATTGCCTCTTGCGGGATATTCTCCCATTCCTCCTTCAGAGCATCTCCAAGTTGCTTCAGAGTTTGTGGAGCTTGATGTCGGTTTCTGACCTTCCTGTCTAGAAGATCCCACAAGTGTTCAATAGGATTGAGGTCTGGGCTGACCGCTGGCCACTCCATTACCTCAATTTCGTTCCTCCTCAGGAAATCCCTGGTGACAACCGCAGAATGTACCTTGGCATTATCCTGCATAAATAGAAATCCAGGGCCTACTCCAATGGCAGCAGGTACTACATGCTCTTCCAGAACGTGCTCAATATACCAGACAGCATTCAGTCGCTGTGGAACAAGTACAAGGTCCGTACGATTCTTGTACATAACTCCGACCCATACCATTATGGAACCTTCTCCAATTCTATCAATTTCCTGTACAGCTTCTGCTGACAATCTTTCTCCTGGTCGTCCGCACACCCTCAATCGACCATCACAACGTGTAAGACGATACCTGGATTCGTCCTAGAAGAGCACAGACTCCTACTGGTTCAGATTCCAATCACCATGATTTTCAGCATACGTACGACTTGCTGCTTTATGCCTATTTATTAACCGTGGTTTCTTAACTGGCCTTTTTGGACGAATATTCTCTTTCCTTAATCTGTTCCTTATGGTTTGGTCTGAAACCCGGATTCCGGAAGCCATATGAAGGTTTTTTGCAGTTTTTGTACGCTGTTGAAGAGTAGAAAGAACAACGTATCTGTCATCCTCGGGGCTTGTTTTAAATTTACGGCCCTGGCCACGTCTTTTACAATACTGACCTGTCTCTCTGTGCCTGTTGCGTAGTCTGGACACCACGGAAGGAGAAACCCCAAGCTCTCTAGCCACTTGTCGCAGAGATTGACCTTGTCGTAAAGATGTAGAGCATGATACACTTCAAACTCATTTAAATGCCTCATTTTGTCAGAAACTTCAATAAACAAGGCAATAATCAACATTCGTCACTATAGCAACATTAGTAAGCTTAGCAATTAGAAGTGGATAGTGCCTTCTAAAATAAAAAGTTACTTCAGGTAATTTCTCTGTATTTAATCCATGGATCTTTAAAATTTGTATCCAATGATAAAATTAATAATTCAATTTACATATTGTCCAATTTTCAGCATTACAGCTTTAAAAAACAATTACTTATTCAATTTATTACAAGTGTTTCCCTAATTGTTTTGAGCAGTGATTATTGTAAATTGATTTTCGTTGCCTTGATATGATTTAAGAATGTAATGTAATTTTGTTTTTTTTGTAAAAAAAGTAAGTCTGTCAAAAACAGAATTAAAATAAATTTAATTTTCTGACTACTACATCTTTTAATCAATTATTACATTTATTGGCAACCGTGACATGTAACAATTTATTAAACAATTTTAATACTGTAGATTATGCAGCCCATTTTACACGCGTTATTTGGACATTGTTATCAAATTTGTTATATTTTGGAGGTAGTGATACAAAACTGAAATGCTATTTTTGCATTCATACTTCGATTGTAATTTATGGCACCTATTAAACAACGCTATATTCCCCTTTCTCCGGCTATGCAAGTTCATGCTGATAAAGAACTAGATAGACTATTGGAACTGAAGGTAGTTCGTCCTTCAAAATCACCTTGGAGTTCTCCCATGGTTTTGGTGAAAAAGAAAGATGGGTCTTATCGTCTCTGTTTTGATGGTCGAAAGTTGAATTCCGTTACAAAATGGATGCATATCCCATTCCATTTTTATCGAGTATTTTAGATAAATTAAGAGATGCCCGTTTTCTGACTTCTATTGATCTACGCCAAGCCTTTCATCAAGTTCCGCTTCATCTTGATTCTTGCAAAAAAACTGCTTTCATTGTTTCTCGTAGAAGGTTGTTTGAATACACTGTCATGTCTTTTGGTCCTTTACTAGGTGAAAATATATTTGTTTATTTAGATGATATAATCATAGTATCCTCTACATTTCAAGAACATATTGAAATGTTTAGAGAAGTTTATGAACGTTTAAAAGAGGCCAGCTTAACTGTAAATATAGAAAAAAAGTGAATTTTGTAGATCCAGCCTTAGGTACTTATTTAGGATTTGTTGTTGACCAAGACGGTTTACCTACTGACCCCAGTAAGTTCAAGTTGTAACCGATTATCCAAGACCCACTACAGTCACTGAAATAAAACGTTTTCTTGGGTTAGCGTCATGGTATCGGAGGTTTGCAACTTTATCAGCTCCTATTTCAAATCTCATTAAAGGTCGAGTTAAAAACCAAAAAAATGTTTGGATAGATAATGCTGAACTATCTTTTCAAAACATTAAAACAAGTCTTTCCGCTTCTCCTGTTTTAAGCAGTCCTGATTTTACAAAGACTTTTAATTTACAATGTGACGCTTCCAACTTTGGATTGGGGTATGTTCTCACTCAAGGAGAAGGTATCCAAGAACGGGTCATTGCTTACGCGTCTAGAACATTGAATAAATCAGAAAGTAACTACTCTGTAACTGAACGAGAATACCTTTCTGCCATCTTCGGAACAGAAAAATTTCGTCCTTATATTGAAGGTAGCCATTTCGTTGTATATACTGACCATTACTCGTTATTATGATTAATAAATATGCGTGATCTAACCGGTCGTTTAGCTGGGTAAAGCGTAAAATTGTCACAGTACTTAAACATCGACGAGGGAAAGAAAATGTCGTACCGGATGCGTTATTCAGGGCACCAATACTTCAATCTTCTTTTCTACAAATTACTAAAGACTGTTTAGATGAGTGGTAGGTACTTGAAAATGTTAGAGAAAGTAAAAACGAATCCTGACAGTTATCCGGATTAGAGAATTGAGAACGATTACCTTTATAAATATGTTCCCAAACGACATAATTTAATAAGCAATTTAGTCGAATGAAAACACGTTGTTCCAAAAAGTAAAAAAAACGAACTTTTTAAAATATTTCATGATGACCCTACTTCCGCTCATTTTGGAGTATTTAAAACACTTAAAAAAATTTCTGAGCAATATTATTTTCCAAAAATGCGGGCTGATGTAATTCGATATGTACGACATTGTGAGATTTGTTCAACTGGCTAGACTTGGTTTTATGGGAATAGAAAAAAAAATTCTTTACCCTTTTCAATGTTTATCAATCGATATCATGGGACCCTTTCCTCGGTCCAAAAACGGAAATGTTTATATTATTGTTGTGTGTGACTGGCTAACTAAGTTTGTTTTAGTCAAAGGTGTACGTTCAGCTACTAACAAAGCTGTCATCAACTTTTTGGAAAATGACGTGTTTCTTATTTTCGGTGTTTCCTAAATTTGCATGGTGGATAACGGGCTACAATTTATTAGGTCAAGGTTTAAAAAGTTCATAAAAGAATACAACGTTCAACAATTGTGGTACAATGCGTCTTATCATCCTCAAATTGATTTTGTTGAACGAGTTAACAAAGTTATTGGTACTGCTCTGAGATCCTATGTAAATGATAATCATCGTTCTTGGGACATTAATCAATACAAAGTTGCTCATGCCATTCGTAATTCGGCTTCTTTTTTAAACTTTGGAAGATCAGTTTCAGTTTCTAGTGATTATTACGGCCGATTAAAACATTTTTCTGAAGAAGAATTGACTTTAGAAAACTGTGAAACTTTAGTTGCTGATGTTAACCAACTCACAGACCTACATCAAGATAATATTAAACGACTTAATTTTATTCTAAATCTTACAATCTCAGAAAACGTCCGTTAAAATTTAATCTGAACGATCTTGTATGGAAACGAAATTATGTAATGTCTGATGCAAAAAAAACAGTTTAATCAAAAATTAGCACCAAAATATGTTAAATGTAAAATTGTTAAAGTTACGGGAGCGTTAACGTATCAACTTGTATCAATTCCAGAAAATAAAAATATGGGAGTTTGGCACAATCAAAACAGTAAAATACGTTTGATACTTCACAACCATATATCCAGTCAGCTAAATCGTACATTACCTTGCGAAAGTTTCGATGAACATCTTTATTTTTGTCTTTGCTAGTTTGTCGTAAACTTAGTTCTGGCAAAGGACGACCATTTGCCTTGAACTCAACTAATTTTGTAAAATTAAGTTTGGTAGCACTTTTTAGTTGTTTAATTTTCTGCACTATCGACATTTTCTATAATAGCGCATGCACACGCGAACCAAAAATAGTATTTTTACAAAACAACACAACAACAATAAAAAATATCAATATAAATTCTTAAATTGATTTAAAACACGCACAAATCGAATCAAAAATCAAGCGTAGTTGTACACCCTATTCGAAGTCAACGTAAACTGCGGGACCCGGCTTATGACCCAAAGTTGATTATTGCTTCGGACGTTTGCGTTTATTCGGGCGCTGCACGTTTTTCGAGTTTTTCTGGTTAGATCTAATTCAATAAGGACAATTCGCACCGCCAGCCCAAGGTTGAAGAGGATGAATTACGAACGACGGCCGATAAATTTTAAGTTATTATACTTGGGACTTGCGACTTTTGCGAGTAAATTACCTATTTTAATAAATCACGTAATAATTAATATTTTTTATATATTGTCAAAGTCATTGACCAAATGACCATATGGAAAAGCCGCCACTGTAGTGATTGAATGAAACGCCTTGACAATGTATGAATGTGTTGATCTGTGATTTGATCAAGTATTTTCTTATCTGTTTGATAGTTAACTTGTGATTGTGACTGTTTTTTCGTTTCTTGGATTACAAAGAGAGTGCTACTGTTTATAGTTTTGGGAGGTGTGAGTGTAACAATTTATTAAACAATTTTAACACTGTAGATTATGCAGCCCATTTTACACGCGTTATTTGGACATTGTTATCAAATTTGTTATATTTTGGAGGTCGTTAAAAAGTGATACAAAACTAAAAATGCTATTTTTGCATTCATACTTCGATTGTGATTTATGGTGGAAGTAAACCGAATTATTCGAATTTTTAAGTTGCAATTAAGGATTTGAATTGTAACAAATTACCACCAGTTTGCAGTATAAACATTTATAATTAAATCAAAATTTCGTTAACCTAAACATTAATATTTGTTATCGGGAAGCTGCTAATCGCAGGTATGTTCTCTCTCTTTGTTTTCCAAGTGTTATTATGTTTTTCTTTAGTTTCTTCCAAGGAATATTTTAAGACAGCGTTTGTCGCTAATTACGACCTATCATTATTTGGACTCACTAAGGATTAAATGAGGACCCATACAAAGTCAAAGGTGGTACTAATCTGAAAGAAAGAGGCAATAACTTCAGTTATCGCCTGGGCCTTATCGGTTCCGTATTTATATTTTATTTATTTGGTTATCTTTTGTTAGAATTTAGTTTTTTTTATTTATATTATAAAAGTTCATTTAATTTTAAGTTTGTTATTAGATTTTTGGATATATTTTATGTTTTTGTGTTATTATCGAAAGTATAATACTTTCTGGCGCCCAAATATTGTTTATTTTTTTATGCACTGCTTAAAGCGCCAACTGAGGGTTCGGCAAAATTGAATTCACGTTCATTTAATTTTTGTATCGTTGGATGGTACAGACAGGACAAGCAATGGAGTATTTAAAGATAGAAAGAAATCAGTTAAGAAAGCGAATGAGACAAATTGATGACGATCTCATAAAATTATTAGATGTTAAGGAAGTAAACGAATCTTATGCAGTTGTAACTATTTTTCAGAGTTGGATGAACTTTCAACAAGACTATTTTCGTTAGACATTTTCTTGGTAGATGAAGATAAATTCTGCCCGAAGATATCTTAATAATATGGGAAAGATACCGCAGTAATCACTTACATTTAGAAGAAAAAAATAACACTTTTAAATAAACTTTTAGATTTTTTGAAGCAAGAGGTCGAATCTCAAGAACGCATTAACTTGGCGAAATCTGAATTCAACCTAAACCAAAGCAAGGAAAACACGACTAGTATAAAGAAGAAAACAAGTGACAACCACCCATATACTGCTGCTTCTTTACAAGCTAATTTGAAAGGGACTGTTTGCTGGGACAGAAGCTATATTTGGATGAAAGAAAAAAAAAGTTCTAAAGCTCGTTTTTCACGTTTAAAACTTGATCATACCACTCGAAATTGTAATGTGACTATTAGATGCTAGACGTCACTACACTATTATGTGTCCTGAATTAAATAAAAAGAAAACTGTGTCCACTGAGGTAGAGGCTAGTAGTGCAAATAGAAAATTGCTAGACCAGTCAGTAGTAGAAAGAATAGTTAAGACAAATTGTACCAACAATTTTTATGCAAATACACTACTGCAAACTGTAATTGTTAAAATAGTCGACAGTAATATAACAAGACCTTGACAAATAGCCGACTATTTTTATTGCATCTAAATTTCGAGTTTCTTTTAGGATCAATTCGTCGAGACTTAATTTTGGCATTAATAATCTTAAGTCGAGCCAAATTGTAAAATTACGAGAAATTTAGTAGCAATAAAATAATAGCTAATTTGTCAAGGTCGCATTATATTTAATAAGATTATTTCGTGAGTCAAAAATAATTCCTTCAGGTGAATATTGAGGACGATGACCAAATAGTCGACTATTTACCACCAAGGTGAATAGTCGCTTTATTTCGTTTTGATTGGCTGCGTCAAATCAGTTTCCAAGTACGTGATTGGTGGAAAATTTAAATTTGACAGACGAAGGAAATAATCAATGGTAATAAGCACAGATTAGTGAGGGCTTTATTAGACTCAGCAATCATATTTAGTCACAACTATTGGACATTTATCCAATTGATGAAACATTCATTGTTCAGGGTGTATTTGGAGGCAAGTCATTAGCACCCGCATTAAATAAAGAGAAAATTTGTGAATCAATTCCTCATCTAGTAGATTCTAGAGTTATACAATATTTGAAAGAAAGGGGAATAATATTTAGAGATTGTTTAAATAATGTATTTTCCGAAATTCTGTTACTATTGGGTGCAAATATATATGCCCAGTTATTAACTGGTAAAATAGAAAATCTAAGAGACGGTCGTATAGCCATAAAAACACATTTTGGTTGAACTGTAAGTAGACAATCTCAAGTAAACACTTACGTGAGCTCAAACAGTTTTACGGGAATTTCAGGATGTTCTATTATTGATTTATGGAAACTTGATTTCTTAGGTACCTATTCGAAATCCTAGTGAAAGTAGTGGTAATGACGTATTAGAAAAAAATGTTTTGAAGCATTTTAATAAAACTATTAAAATAAATGAAGAAGATAAATACGAGAATAAACCTTCCGTGGATAAACAAACATAACGTGGTTTTAGACAATCGAAATCTAGCAAAGAAAAGATTAGAATCGACTACCGCCAACTTATTAAATAAGAATAAATTTTTGGACTACAACAACGATTTTTTGAAATGAAAAAAAGCAGGGATAAGAGAAAAGGTAATGAAACTACAAGGAGAAAACAAGATTGCGGGTATACATTTTTTATTTCACCATCCCGTATATAAGGATATGTTACGGTTTTATATTTCGAATGTAGGACGTGTGTCGAGAGCCGTCTTAAAACGTGTATTGCGAATAATATTCGTAATAGTCGTATTTGGCGCGCATATTGCTAATTTTCTTTTGGTGGAAAATAAAATTCGGGTAAGTTTTATAGACGAACAGCGGACATCTTCTTGTACGTACGGGTGTTTTGGCGTACATCTTAAAAATTATTAATGTCTGATTCAAGATTTCCAATTCAAATTGGTGGTTAAGTTTAAATCCGGCTAAATTCACCGTGAGTACACCTTGTTTTCTTTTTCTTTTCCGTTTGTAATAATTCTAATAGCCACGTATGCTTTTAGCACGTTGCGTGACCTTATGTTCTCGTTGTGTGTTATACCTGGATAACTCTTGAGGGTACTGAAGCTGATTAAGAACCTTCCCTATCAATTAAAGACCACGCCCCGGTTTCGCATCAGTTCAGCTGCAGGGAACCGGTGGATACCACGTCTACAGCTGTTGGTTATGCTTCATAATTTCATCTAGGGAGCCTATTGCCTTCCGTTCTTCTACGCACACTTTAATCCTAGTGTAAGTTAGTTTAAATCGCCGTGTGTAAGTGATAAGTGTACGCAGAGCCTTCTTAGTAACCAATCCTCAATTGGAACGTTAACTTTAATTTGGGTATAACTAAAGCTTATCTAAAAATCCGGCACATTAATTGCGAGCCTTATTTCTTGTTAAGCAAAGCTGTTGCTAACGCACGTAACTGTATGCGACAGTCTCTCTATTTCTGTCACATTCTTCTAGTACTTTAAGATTTGTATGTTGTTTTATTGAATTGTCTGTCTTTCTCTTTTGTTTGAGTTTGAGTTAGCGTATTAGGCCTTAAGTAAAACCTGTTAATCTTTTGTTGGTCGGTTTTATTTCTTTCTATTATCCAGCAGGTGGCTCCTTGTTAGACAGCAGTCTAATTTTTAAAAATTTCTAAGGACCCTCCACTCTATGATAAAGCCGGACGCAGTTGCTCTAACTATTATAAATACTTTATCCTCCACGAACTTAGTGCGCCACATCGATTAGCATTTCCTTGGGTTGTTTATTTTTTTTTAGGTTGTTCCTCTAGAGCCGTCGTCCTCTGTAAACCACTACTGTTACAGGTACTAGTAACACAACAAAAGTGAGACCTGTTTTTGATGGTTCAGCTAAGGACTTTAGATTAGGAATTATAGGTGGAGTCACAAGCGATATTGAAAAGGCCTTTCTGCAAATCGGTATAAATGAACTTGATAGAGATTTTTTGGTGGGAAAATAAAGAATCATATGAAATGTCTGAGTACCGTCATTTCAGAGTTTTTTTTTGTCTTAAATCAAGTCCATTTTTATTAGCGGCTACTATTAATTTTTATTTACCGCATTCACCTGAGCATTTGAAACAAACTACTATTAAAGATTCCTTTTATGTGGATAATTGTGTAACAAGTGTAGGTTCAGTATCAGATTTAAATAAATTCATCTATGAGGGCAAACACTTAATGAGTATGAGAAAATTTAACCTAAAAGAATGTTTTTACACTGGTATGGTTACTGAGAACGAACAATGTACATCAGTACGAGGATTATTGTGGGACTACAAGTTAGATACATTGTTTGGTGATGTAAACACTATTAATGTTTTAAATACAAAAGACTTTTCTATAACCAAAAGGGGTTTATTGTCAGCCGCACCGAAAATATTTGATATTGTAGGAATTACAGCACCAGTTATACTAATTCCGAAACTATTATTACAACAAACTTGGAAAGTAAAGTGCGGATGAGAAGAGGAGTTAGCCATAGAAATAAAAGAAGAATTTGACAATTGGTTAAAAGGTATTGGGTGTTTAAAACTAGATATTTAGGAAAAAAAGACTATGACTCAACAGAATTAACATCCATTCATGTATTTTGTGATGATAGCAAAGCTGCCTTTGCCGCTTGCATGTTTATCAAAACACAATATACATTAGAGGCGCAGGTGAGATTATTATTAGCAAAAAAAACTCGAGTTAGTCCACTATTCTAAAATTGGAACTATTAGCATATGTGATTCAGTTAGATTATATCAAAATATTAGTAAAACAAAAGATCTTAAGTCATTGACGGTTTATTTTTGGAGTGATTCTATGGTAGCTTTAACTTGGATAAAATCAAATTGAAATTGGAAAGTTTTCGTAGTAGTAGTAGTAGTTTCGTAGTAAACAGAGCCCAAGAAATACTAGAAACCAATGGTTTCATATATCTGATCATTTGAATCCTGCCGATATTTTATCAAGAGCGGTAAAACATTAATTAAAGAAAAATGGTGGAATGGACCTTCATGGTTGTACAAAGAAGAGAGAGAATGGCCAAAAAGTGATATGTTTTACAATGAAGTAGCTGACACTAAAAAGAAACAAAATTCTCACACAAGTATCGTACTGTGAATTTAAAACTGCATGGACAAGCAACAATTTATTATATTTTTCAAGCTATACTAAGATTTTAAGAGTGTTAGCATGGATTTTAAGATTTTACTATGTTTGTAAAGGAAATTACAAAAGAAGAAGTTTGACTTATGAAGACTTAGTAGAAGCAGAAAAAAGAAAGTTTTGCAGGAGAAAAAGATTTTCCAAATGTAGGAATTTTTTCAGATAAAGATGGCATATTGAAAGTTAAGACAAGAATAACCGCATGTGCTGTTTACAGAGCAGTGCACTTAGAATTGCCAAAATTCTTACAACTAACTGTTTTATTTTAACTTTAAGAAGATTTTAATAAGAAAGCGTAGAAAGGAGTAAGTTATTTTTTTTGTCATAAAATAGATGTCTGCATAAAATCTGAACGGTAAAAATTTTGTTTTGCTAGTTTATGGGTATTTAAATGAAATTTGAGTTAGTGGCTTATATTGATTAATTGCACGCACATACTAATAAGCAAGGGTTGATAAGGTAGATGGTAATACAATAAAATAAAAGGTTTAACATTGTAGCGTTGATTTAAGTAAATCAACGATTGTAACTATGTTGTATAAAATTGTTAACAAGAGTATCTTTGTTTTGCATAAATGGAACCACTAAGGGTTGGGTTCTAAAATAGATTTATAATGCACGTATTCCAGATGTTGCTGGAATTTGAATGTTTTATATTTATTTATGTAAAGAAATGTTTGCCAATAAAATAAATACATCCCTGGAAAACTATGAATTAAAATTAATACCAATTGATAAAAAAATATTTTGAAATTATTTTCATACGTAATAATTAAAATTTTTAATCAATCAATCAACCAACCTTTACTTATTTTTAAAAAAAAATTTTAACAAATGATTCAGTTAATTCCCCCTATATACATATCAAATAAAATTTATATAATGTAAACAAAACCAAATTACCTCTATATCAAAAAGAAAACCAAAACTTTTCTTCCCTCTTCTTTACTACTCCCCTTCATTCCTTACTCTTCCTCTCCCCAGATTTTTCTTCTCTCTAAAATTTCTCTCATCCACTCTGCTCCCTCTCCTTGCTCCTCCAATAGCTCTTTCCTTTGTCTTAATTCTTGCTTTAGCTCCTGACATTCTTTTCTCATATGATCTAAAGTTTCCCACCCCTCTTCGCACAATCTACATTTTCTTTTCATATCTTCCCACTAATACCTGTTTTCGTTCCCCTCTTTTCCCATTCTAAACCTCGCTATCATTTTTTTCTCCATTAAGCCTTTTTCCCCCGTCATATATTTTGGCAATTCATTTGTTACTAATTCCTTGTACCTTTCATTGTACCTACTGCTTTTTATCTTCTTCCTCCTTTCCTGTATTTGCGTATTCTTGCCTCTCATTATTATGTCCCCTTCAATCCACCTCTCACTTCTTTTATTTCTTTCCACCTCTTCCCTTGCGTACCCTACTCTCTTATAGTAACCTTTCCTCTCTTTCTGTCCATATTTTATTTTCATGTCTCTCACATGCTTCCATGACTCGTATAAAATTTCATTTTCTTTTCTTCTTTCTATCCGTTTTTCAAATTTCATCACTCTCTTCCCCGCTTGTATTCTTATTTTTCCATTTTGTTTCCTCCTCTACTATGTATCCAGTGTCTCTTTATCTAGCCCCATCACCCATTTCCAATACCTTTCCTGCACCCTTTCCAGTATCTCCCACTCCTTCCATCCCCACACTTCTACTCCATACAACATTACACTTTTCACCAGTTTCTCAAAAAGCCACCTCCTCTTTTCCATGTCCCTCAAATACCCTTTCTCCCAACCCCCACGTCTGCCCTAGTATCATATGCCTCTTCTTCACTAAATCTTTCAGTTACCCCTCGTCCCTATTGTCATACCTTATTTTGTAGCCCAAATATTTTTAACTCGTCTACCTTTCGATCTCCTCATCCCTCCACCACCATTCTTTTTTTTCTTCTTCCTCGTCTTTTCTGGAAAACCATTATTTTTGTTTTTTGTATTTAAATTTAACATCTTTTTTTTTTCTAAATATAAACGTAACACCTTCATCATTCCCTTCATTTCTTTTCATCCTTTCTATTACCACCACATCATCTTCGTATCCCTAACACCCATATTTTTTGCCGCCCTAACACTATCCCACCTCTTTGACCCCTCTTCAACTCCTTCTCTGAATCCCCAATATACAGAGCAAACAAACTCCCTGTCTTAAACCCCTTTTAGTCCAAAATCTTACTTTTTATCATAGTTTCCCACATTATTTCGCTGTCCACATTATCAACAGCTGAACTTATGTCCAAAAACATCCCATACACTTTCCCCCCTTATCCTGAAATTCATTATTAACTATTTGTTTCAAAATATATATGTTATCCACCGCCATCCTCCCTCTTCTAAAACCCGCCTGTCAGCCCGATAACACTCTCTTCTCTTCCATCTCCTTTTTCAATCTACCTCTTATCATCTCCCCATATAATTTGTATACTACGTCGGTTACACTCACACCCCTATAACTTTTCATCTCATTTCTTTCTCCTCCCTTATAAATTGAACGGATAATTGCTTCTCTCCATTTCACGGAACACCCTTTCCCTTCCATATCCTGTTCGTTAACCCTCGTATTCTTTCTCTCAACTTTTCTCTTATGTATTTCCACTGCTCACCTTGCGTTCTATCCGTGCCTTTTGCTTTTCCTATTTTAATTTTTTTTATTACTTCATCCATCTCTTCTTTTTTTATCTCTCCCTCTCTTCTTCTACTCTCTCTCCTACTCTCTTTGTCCCTTTCACCTCCCTTCTCTCCTTGTAAAGGCTCATACAATACCCCTCCCATTTCCCTTCATCTATTTCTATTCTTCAATTTTTTTTTATTAGATCATGATCAAACAAGTTGAAGTACTAAATAAAAAGTGTTTTTTTTTGTAATTTAAAGGGTGTTCACAAATTAGTGATATCATTGGCATTTCTGTACAGTTCGAGATTATTATTCAAGGTGATTGGCCGATGACCAATAAGACCTGAGCTAACAGATGGTTTGTGTTAAGGTACAAAGCATAAGTTGTCTTTTTGTTTGGAGAGTTTAGTACCGATGTGGAAACGACTTCACTTCCAGGTATGGCTTTCTTTGGTGACGGGCGAATAATGATATCTGCTAACAGTCTTTTGACTTTCTTTATATTTTATGAACTAGAGCAAACAATAAATAATTTCTTTCCTTACCCATAAAGACAGAGTAAGTGAGATGTTGTCGCTAGCATATCGCATCACAGGCGAGATTTGGGGCTAGATTACGGATTTGTGCGAAATGACTGTTATGGTAGGCTCCTATACCAAAGGTCTACACGCTGGGACATTCTGACGCGTTGAATGATTATGTTTGATGTTTTGAGTTGTAGGTGTTCGAGTGGTGTGGGCACGTGATAGGTTTTCTTGCTCGTTTAGGTCGTTTACAGTTTGTCAGAAGCATGTAGACTGGGTGTCTGGTGTACTGTTCACGATGCTCAGACAGCCGATTTGTTTTAAAGAACAATAGCTTGGTTCTCCAGTTCATGCCACACTGTTTGTTGAAGTTTACAGTAATTTGCAATACGTTACGTGACAATGAAATTCATTTGTCACGGTGTAGGTACACGTATTTGTAATCATGTACGACGACGACAAATACCAATTTTCATTTCCTTATATACATCCGCCGGGGAAGCGCGGCCTTGCGCTGAGGGTGGAACCTAGGCGAATATTCACCACATGACTTTATATATCCGTCGGGAAAGCGCGGCTTCGAGCCGAGCGTGGAACCGAGGCGGATACAACAAGACTATATATATATTCGTCGGAGAAGCGCGGCTTCGTGCCGAGCGTCCAACCGAGGCGAGTATTACGACCAAATTTTTGTATCTATTCGTCGGGGAAGCGCGGCTTCCAGCCGAGCGTAGAACCGAGGCGAGTAGTTTAGATGACCGGAGGCAGTACCCCCCCCCCCTTTCTTATTTGCTGATTGAGTACAGTATGTGTATCGAGTTTTGTGTATCACTTGATGTATGTTACATTGCTATACAGGGATTGCATCCTCTTGCGGCCAAGGCTATTTTATTATTTATGCTCACCATAGAATGAGAAGTTTGAACGTGTCTGCATTTAGGGAACTTTTGCATAACTGTGTGATGTAAGAATTGCTATTGATGTCACCGTAATAAGGTGATGTACTTGTACCATCAGTAGATTATTGAATTGCTGGCCGAACCATATACGTGCAAACTCAAAGGAGAATGATACTATGATGAAATAGACCGTATTCTAGTATTACTGCACTCTAAGCTGTTCTGTGTTTGCCCACTATAAATCTTGTGATGGCATGTTATGTTTTGTGTCTGTAGATGTTTTCCTGATTTGGCTTAATGTAAATTACTGAGGGTTTTGGGAGGTTTTTCCCTCTTAATTTTCTAAAAGTGACTCCCCTCCCCCGTTAGTAATGATAAAAAAAATAATAAAGTAATTATTTTGCTAAAGTCACAGATAAGCCTTTTATTTAGTTCAAGATGCTAACCTTGTTTTCCTGTTTCCTATTATAACCTGGGTAGATGTCGTTAAGAGATTCTGGTGTCCACAATAGGGAGGCGCTCCTGGTTAATGCCGAAGCAGGTCTATACAAGTTAAGGATAAGTAGTTTTCTTATGGGTAGGTTAACACAACGTAGAGAAAAGACGATCACGTGATATGCGAATATTTTAACGGTAAATTTAAATTTTGATGGTTTTTTGATACAATAGTTGACAAGTGTAATTTGGATTGCATATATTTAGGAGTAGTAGAGGTATGGATCATTACAAACTTTAGTATAGAAAACATTTAACGGTAGGTAGGTAAACTTTGAAGGTGGGAGATATTGTGTATATTAGTTCTGAAAATAAAAAACGTCTAGATAGGCCATTGGGTAAAATTATAGAAATAATCAAAGGAAGAGATACAGTGGAAAGAATCGTAAAGATTAAAGCAAGTCACGGCGTTATAGTACGCCCGTTTCAGCGTTTGCATCTTTTAGAAATGTCAGAAGATTGGAAAATAAAAATCGATGTTGACAAAAAGAAAGAAAATAAAGAAAAACCGATTAAAGAAGATCACTTAGTTATGACGAAGTCAGAAGAAACAAAGAAAAATATGGACAAGCCAATAAAAACTAGAAGTGGTCGACTAATTGTCCTTCCCGATCGATTTAAGTATTGTTTTGCTTTATTTATTGACAGTTTTATTTTTAAAGCGGGATGATGTTGAAGCTAATTGTTATATTATTGTAAATTGATTTTCGTTGCCTTGATATGATTTAAGAATGTAATGTAACTTTGTTTTTTTTGTAAAGAAGTAAGTCTGTCAAAATCAGAATTAAAATAAATTTAACTTTTCGACTACTCCAGCTTTTAATCAATTATTACAGTATCAATGAATATTTCTCATAGATTCTCACCC
Organism: Abscondita cerata; assembly: GCA_030710515.1. Lineage (NCBI taxonomy): Eukaryota > Metazoa > Arthropoda > Insecta > Coleoptera > Lampyridae > Abscondita > Abscondita cerata. Next base: position 285,348 of record JALBCR010000807.1, on the reverse strand, counting down.
TTGTTTTACAATATTCCATGAAGGCAAAAAAATTAAATTAAAAGTTTATATGGTGACAAGACAAGTAAGTTCTCGTTGCTAAAAATGTTTATTTAAAAAGATGCACGTGCATTTGGTATTTTGAAATCTGAGATAACATAAACAGACGTCCGTGAAGTTAGCACCCCATTTCTCAAAATTTTTAATTTTAAAAGTTGTTACAGATTGTTCTCATTTTGTTCTATATAGTTCCAAAGCAACAATGTTTCTAGTCGAATAGTTTATGAATAAAACAAAAAACTACTTTTGAGTTAACACCCCTTTTCTCAAAAATCTAAAATATTGGGACAGTTTTACGTTGTTCTAGTTGTTCTGAACATTGTTCAAAAGAACAAATTCATAACTCAAATTATAAGCTCCCAAATTAAAAAAACAATTTTTGAGTTCGCACCTCTTTTGTAAATATTAAGAAATTCCGTACTATTCTACATTGTTCTAGTTGTTCTTAGCATAGTCATTAAAGAATAAATCCATAACTCAATATATAAGCTCAAAAATTAAAAAAAAAAATTTTGGGGCTGGTACCCCTTTTTTCAAAAATTTAAAATTTTGATACAGTTCTAGTTGTTCTGAAAATTGTTCCAAAGAACAAATCCATAGCTCAAATTATAAGCTCCAAATTAAAAAACAATTTTCGAGTTCGCACCCCTTTTTGTAAATATTAAAAAATTCCGTACTGTTCTACATTGTTCTAGTTGTTCTTAGCACAGTCATTAAAGAGTAAATCCATAACTCAATATATAAGCTCAAAATTAAAAAAAGATTTTGGGGCTGGTACCTTTTTCAAAATTTAAAATTTTGATACAGTTCTAGTTGTTCTGAAAATTGTTCCAAAAGAACAAATCCATAACTCAAATTATAAGCTTCCAAATTAAAAAAAACAATTTTCGAGTTCGCACCCCTTTTTGTAAATATTAAAAAAATCCGAACTTTTTTACATTGTTCTAGTTGTTCTTAGCATAGTCATTAAATAATAATTCCATAACTCAATATATAAGCTCAAAAATTAAAAAAAAAAAAATTTGGGGCTGGTACCCTTTGTTCAAAAATTGTTGTTCTTAGCATAGTCATTAAAGAATAAATCCATAACTCAATATATAAGCTCAAAAATTAGAAAAAAAAAGATTTTGGGGCTGGTACCCCTTTGTTCAAAAATTTAAAATTTTGATACAGTTCTAGTTGTTCTGAAAATTGTTCCAAAAGAACAAATCCATAACTCAAATTATAAGCTTCCAAATTAAAAAAACAATTTTCGAGTTCGCACCCGTTTTTGTAAATATTAAAAAATTCCGTACTGTTTTACATTGTTCTAGTTGTTCTTAGCATAGTCATTAAAGAATAAATCCATAACTCAATATATAAGCTCAAAATTAAAAAAAAGATTTTGGGGCTGGTACCCCTTTTTCAAAAATTTAAAATTTTGATACAGTTCTAGTTGTTCTGAAAATTGTTCCAAAAGAACAAATCCATAACTCAAATAAGCTCCCAATTTAAAAAACAACAATTTTTAAGTTAGTACCCCTTTTTTGTAAATATCGAAAAATTCAATACTGTTCTACGTTGTTGTAGTTGTTCTTAGCATTGTCGCAAAAGAACAAATCTATAACTCAATACAGGGTTGTCAGCTAAGCGCGCGTCGGTCTATAGCTCCTTAACCAATGAGGTTAGGAATTTTGTTCATATATCAATCAATACTATTTGTAAGAGTCTGTTTTTGGAAAATATTTTGAGTTCACAGGGTGTCTCAAATAAGCGTGACGATATAAAAGTAATTTTTTTAATGAGACACCCTGTATTTTTTTTTGCATATTTCGGTTCACACATGCACTCTATCAATTGCCGAAAATCTACTAGTTTTGGCATTTTAGAAGAAATAAATAAGAAAAGGAAAATAATTTTTTTGGCTCACGGTTTGATATGAATTGAGTTGCGAACGGTCCAAAGTTACTGTCACCTATTAACATTTTGTAAATTTTGTACAGGGTTTCTAAAATTATGGCCGAAACATGACAAACTTCAAACCAATTTTCTCGCGTTTTTCAAATGAAACCCCCTGTATATTTTTTCACCACTAGATGTAGAATTGAAAAATGAGTCTTTTTTGTATTCACAACTGTACTCAAATTCTCGACGGTTTTCTAGATATTTACGAAAAACCATTTATTTTACTTTCCACAGTAAATTTTCATCAACAGAATACCTAGGCGGCTATGGAAAAAAGCTACTCGTTGGTATGACAATGTTATTAATTATTCGCGTATTCTTTTGACGTTCAGTGGCATCAAGTGCATATTTTATTTTCTTTTGTAATAAAACTGAAGTATACGATAGAAGAATCAATTGACATGATTTATATCATCGGAGAATGCTTAAAGAATTGCCTTCTAGCATCCAGAGTGTACAAAGATAGGTTTCTTGATAGAAGGCACCCAGATACAAGATTATTTAAAAAATTGAAGGATAGATTTGACACGACTGGGGCAGTTAAATATGAAAAGCATGACAGAATAAAACCCGTACTAAACGAAGAAAACGAATTTAACATTATTGCAAGTGTTGTTGAAGACCCACATAGAAGTTCAGCAGACATTAGTCAAACTTCCGTAAAAAACATTTTGAAGAAACATAAGTTCCATTCGTATCATGTACAACTGAATCAAGCAGTTCAAGGACAAGATTTTGAAAATAGGGTAAATTTCTGTCTAGCTCGAATTGGAGAAGATGAACAGTTTTTTTAATACTGTATTGTTTACCGATGAGTCAACCTTCCACAATAATGGTCATGTGAACAGACATAATTTACATTACTACGTCAATGTGAATCCAAATTTTACGAGGGCAGTTGACAGGCAACATACGTGGAGTGTAAACGACTGGGAAAGCGTAATAGGACCCCATTTTTTTAATGGTCATCTAAATGGGGATATTTTTCAAAGATTTTTAGACGAAGACCTTGATAATCTTCTAGAAAATATACCATTAGGGCTAATAGGAAGAATGTGGTTCCAGTTAGACGGAGCGCCTGCTCATTTTAGTATTGGAGTTCGACATAGTTTGAATGAAAAGTTTCCAGGCAACTGGATTGGCAGACAAGGACCTGTTCCGTGGCCCGCAAGGTCGCCAGATCTGACCAAACTTGATTATTTTCTATGGGGATACGTTAAAGATCTGGTCTACCGTATACCTCCAACCACACCAGAAAACATGCGGGAAAGAATAAGAGAGCCTTTAATACAGTTACTCCTTTGATGTTGGAAAATGTAAATAGGTCTTTACCAAACAGGTTAAATCTGTGTTTACAACAAAATGGTCGAGTGTTTGAATGCTTAATATAATCATGTTAAAAAATTCTCTAATGTTATTCATAGGTATTCTATTAATTAAAATTTACCGTGGAATGTAAAATAAATGGTTTTTCGTAAATATCTAGAAAACCGTCAAGAATTTGAGTATAGTTGTAAATACAAAAAAGTGGTGAAAGAATATACAGGGGAGTTTCATTTAAAAAACGCGAGAAAGATTGGTTTGAAGTTTGTCATGTTTTGGTCATGATTTTGCAAACCCTGTACAAAATTTACAAAATGTTAATAGGTTGACAGTAACTTTAGACCTTTCGCAACTCAATCCATATCAAACCGTGAGCCAAAAAAATTATCTTGAAATTTTTAAAATTTTTTATTTCCAGTCCGCAAATCTTATGTTTTTCCGTTTTTTATTTATTTCTCATAAAATGCCAGAACTAGCAGATTTTCGGCAATTGATAGAGTGCATGGGTGTACCGAAATATGCAAAAAAATACAGGGTGTTTTATTAAAAAAAAATGACTTTCATATCATCACACTTATTTGAGAGACCAAAAATAAACTCTTACAAATAGTATAGATTGACTTATGAACGAAATTTCTAACCTTATTGGTTTAGGAGCTATAGACCGACGCGCGCTTAGCTGACAACCCTGTATAAGATCAAACATTTAAAACAAAATTTTTAGAGCTTTTTTCAAAGATTTAAAATTTTCATACAGTTCTAGGTTGTTATAGTTGTTCTGAACATTTATTTATTAATTCGTATGGTACATTATAAAAATTGTATTGTGATGTAAGTGTTATGTATGGTGCCCCAGAAGATCAGTATAAACCTGTACAGTGTGGTGACGAAACTGTGTGCAATTGTGGATTGGTTCTTCTTGGCAAAGCATTTACTTCAAGGTTTAGGAAAACCACTAAAACCTAAACATTCCAACCCTTATACCCACCCTAGTATTCACATGTAATAATATTAATTAAGTGTGTACATTTTTTCCTTATTATCCGAAAGGGTCTTGATGACCAGGTCCGGAAACCAAAGTGGTGATTCTCGGGAACAACATTTTTTCTTGTTGACCATGAAGTACTGTAAGGCACTGATCACCTTCCATATTTTATATTTGCACCAAAACACCCCTAAAAAAACACACGAAAAAAAATCTAAAGAAAATTGACGTACGTTTTGACGTTTAATTCCGGAAACCAAAGTGGTGATTCTCAGAAACAACATGTTTTTCTTGTTGACCATTAAGTACTCTAAGGTACTGATCACCTTCCATATTTTATATTTGCATCAAAACCCCTAAAAAACACACACCAAAAAACTCTAAGAAAATTGTTCATTGAACATTGTTCCAAAATAACAAATCTATAACTCAAATTATGGGCTCCCGCTTTTTAAGTTGGCACTCTTTTTTTGCAAATATCAAAAAATGCTAGTTGTTCTTAGCATTGTCTCGAAAGAACAAATCTATAACTCAATCTATAAGGTCACAAATTAAGCAAACTTTTTAAGTTGGCACCCTTTTTTTCAAAAAATTTTTAACTGAAAGTGTCAATATATCTACAAAAACTACATCTTCAATCGATTTTTTTTTGATGTCCTTAAAAAAAGACATTGAAGAATTACCTGCCGCTGCCCAGCGCGAATTCAAGCTAGAGTTTCTCAAGGTTTTACTTATAAAATTATTTTTATTTCAAACAGTAAAGAAAACATCGGTCAATATAATGCTTAAACAAATCCGCTTATGTCAGCGCTCATCTTAAGCAACTTTGTCGTTAACAAAAAATATGAAGAGACGTGAGCCGAGAAGTATTTTACTCGGACACAAACAGACGTACTAATTCTGCAGTCCGACGCCGCTATTATCTTCTAGCTATTGCGTTATAAATGCAATTTTATCTGTATCAAAATTTTAAATTTTTGAAAAAAGGGGTACCAGCACCAAAATTTTGTTTGTAATTTTGAGCTTATATATTGAGTTATGGATTTGTTTTATCGCGACAATGCTAAGAACAACTAGAACAATGTAAAACAGTATTGAATTTTTCGATATTTACGAAAAGGGGTGCCAACTCAAAAATAGTTTTTTTAAATTTGGGTGCTTATAATTTGAGTTATAGATTTGTTCTTTTGCAACAATGTTCAGAACAACGTAAAACTGTCCCAATATTTTAGATTTTTGAAAAATGGGTTGCCAACTCAAAAAGTAGTTTTTTTTTGTTTTATTTGAAAACTATTTGAGTTGAAACATTGTTACTTTAGAACAATATAGAACAAAGTGAGAACAATCAGTAATATAAAAAATGTTCAGAAATGGGGTGCTAACTTCACGGACGTCATAACAGTGCTGACTCTCAAACCTACGTGTTTGTGCTTTAAAACTATCAACATTGATATAAAATTTAAGAGGTATTCGGCAATTCAACATTTTTCATATTACACATCACAAATTCGAAATGCAATTTTTTGGATTTTTTAAAGTTTCTGAATTATTTGCTGTCATGATGCCTAATACACTAAAAATTGATAATAAAAATTGTATTGACATACATATCATTTTGTAGAAATTTTTACGCTCTACAAAAAGTATTGATAACTTGTTCTGCTCATTTTGAAAATAAGAAAGAAAAACGCAAAAAACCGAATCACCCTCTGAAACAAAGATGGCGGAAAAACCGCAAGGGGTTGGAGGTCAAAAAACTTGACATAGTCTTCTAAAAACCCACAAAATTTCAGCTTGTTCCGAAAGGTTTTTAATTTTAGAACTTACTTCAAGACGCATCGCTGTTACTTCCGCGTCGACTTTAGAGCCAAAAATTCAAACAATAGAAAAAATTGATTGAGACAAAAATTATTTAAAAATTTATAGTCTAGAACTTTTGTTTCAGAAATTTTTAACGAATATTAACGGTTACCGAGATATTAGGGATCAAATTATTTTCATCGCCAATTTTTTTATTATAAACAATGAGTACTTGTTTATTAATAATAAAAGTGATATCGATATGGATATCATTGTGCGAGGATTCTTACGTTCTACCAAAGAGTATCAGTGACTTTTTTGGCTAATTTTGAAAATAATAGAGTCAAACGCGAAAAACTAACTTACCCCCTGAAACAAAGATGGCGGAAAAACCACAGGGGGTTGGAGGTCAAAACTTGGGAAATATTTTCCCTCATGGTCCTCTAACACTCCCTAAAATTTCAGCTTGTTCCGGAAAATTGCAATTTTAAAGGGTAATTTTACTGTACTACCTCTACGATAACGTGCATCCTCACACTGCTGCCAAAACCAAGGAGAAAATTCAATATTTTCGTTGGTAACTTTTTGGCCACCCACCGTACAGTTCCGACCTTGCACTTAGCGACTACTTCCTCTTTTTGCATTTTAAACAGTGGTTTGGTGGAAGACGTTTTGCAACCGAAGAGGGACTCAAAAATGCCGTTGTCAACTGGTTCAACTCTCAGGCGGCAAGCTTCTATGCAGAGAGGTTAAAGAAGCTGGTGCAGCGGTACGAAAAATGCTTAGAAATGAACGGCGTTATGTAAAGAAGTAAAGTAAGTTTGTACCTAACTAAATATGACAATAAAAAACTGCATCTGATGGTGAATTGGCTGAACAAGCACAAAAATTAGTAAATCATTATTATAAAGATTTATCATCTGACTTTTGTAACCCATATTATATCTTTTAGATCCTCTCTTAAAAGAAAAAAATAGAAAAAAGTGCTTCTGTTAAAGACCTCCTAAAACTAATAATAATTAAATATAATACTTTATCTTCGGCTTTTTCTGAAATTTGCACATGTTTGATTTTATTTTTGACGATTCCCGTAACAGTTGCTACAGCAGAGAGATCATTCTCCAAATTAAAATTAATCAAAAGTACCATGTCCTCTAAGATACTCTCTCACTAGAAAACGAAAAAGTCACAAAACTCAATATTCATAAAATTATAACTACGTTTGCAGAGAAGAAAGCAGGGAAAATGGGCTTTACCTAAACTATGTATCAATAAAAAAATTATATATTTCTAAGACTTTTTTGTTCATCAAGGTTTTCAAAGCACGTTATAGTAAATAACTACAAATGGTCTCATAATAAAATTTTAATGTCTATGCGTATGTAATATTTTTATAGAATCTTTATGTTGGTGTTAAAAAATGGTTTTTTTAAATAAAATAATAGCTATTAATGTAATCAGTGACGAAACGCATGTTTGTAACGAATGTGATAATTGCGGAACGAGCGAAGCGAGGTTCCGCAATATCACATGAGTCAAAAATCATGTTTTGTTACGTGTTACATACAAGATTTTTCTAATTTTGACAAAAACAGAGAACAGAGTAAACGTGCTTGATTCAGTATCATATTAACATATTCCCATAGTATATATTGTATATATAAATTTAAAAATGCTAAACGGATGTTATCTTTATCTATATAACCTTAAACAGTAAACATGGTTTGAGAAATACCAACTGATTTTCTAGTTTTCGTAACTAGTGGTTTCAACACTTACTTTGATGCCATTTTACATGCCAAAATTAGAAAAAAAATATTACAATATAGTTTTCATAAAAACTTAAGAATAAGGGTCCCACACTAAGATCTCGCATCCGGGCCTACTTTTTGATTGTTACGCTACTGGTAACCAAACTGTAAGTTTGAATGGTTTGGTGAAAATGAAAATACAGACGAGGAATGAATTGAGTAAGTAAATAACTTGTGTGATGAAAAAACACCGGAAAGAATTATATACAATAGAATAAAATAAGCGAATGTACTCGATTATGCACAAAAAATAAGTTCAAGGTCTGACAAATTTTTAATTTATTTCTAAAAATGTACCAACTGCGATTTTTAATGTTCATTATTGTGTATGCGAATATCCCCTTCACCCAATATATCCATAAATATTTCGCCTACACATTCATCTAGCACGCATAACGATAAGTCTTGCTGTAACGATCTACATTGTATGATTGGTTGCATAAACATCATGTTAGAACACCATTATAAATTCCGCAAGTATATTGTTTCACCGGCTCACCTTACACCTTACCGCAGAATAATAAACTATACAATTACGTTTTACTACAAAGAAAAAATTAAAATAATTTATTTTAAATAAAATAATATAATTAACAAGGAATATTCGTATAATTATTTACTAAAAATAGAAAATTTTCATTGTAATTTTCTTGAACTAGTGTTTAGTTTTGACCAATACGGAGCGGAATAATTGTGGATAACAAACAAAATCAGCAAAACATGTCTAAAATTGAAACCGATTGTTCAGAAAAATGCTAATTATTGTTAAATAATTCTGATAATTTTTATTTACAGTCTAGTTTAATTGTGTCTTATGTATTTTTTTTAAACTAAAAATTAATATGTAGGTACTTACTCTTCATCTAATTTGGTAAACTTTCCAAATTCGAATTTGTCTATGGTATCATTGATAATATCTGGTGTGATAACAAATTTTCTTCGCATAGTTAATAATCACAAACGCGCAAAAAAAATTATTTCGCAAATTAAACGAACTCACGATCTATTCTGACGCTTCTTTAATAATTCAGCGCATCTCTTTAATATTTAAGCCACTTAAAAATAATTTATAGGAAATAAACTTTTATAATTGGTAACAACAATCTTAAATTGAAATGAATCGATTTTAACTGGTTAGCGTGGAGATGAAGAAAATTAAAAATAATCTTTACGACCTTGAAGAGTAACGCGCATTTTGGCGCTTTTCGAAATTGTTCTAATACTGTTGTTTAATGTATTAATTTTTTATGAGAAGTTATTAGTTAGATACAAAATTCATAAATTTTTATTTCATGGGAGAATTGTCGAGGTTATCCAAAAATTAAACTAAACGATTATTTAATTTTGTTTTACAAAAGTCACATAGTAACAACGGAAAGTTTATAAAATAGAGAAAACAATTAATAAATAAAAAGGGCGGTAAATAAAATGTACACAAGAATTTCGAAAAACTAAAATTACAAGCGTAAAAGAGACGTTTCAAAGAATAAAATGCGGATTATTTGATAAATTTCCCCAAAAAAATTATTGAACTACAAAATTCACATACTATAAGGTTAACGTTATACGTTCTACCTACCTTTTCGCATTTTGTGAAGAAACTATGTATTGTTTCTGAACTGTAACTTCGCAACTAACAGCGTTGACCCTCGATCAAATGAAATGACCCCCGATCACATGAAAATAACTATTAAAACCAATGATATTTGCAACAATAGTTTTGAATTGTTATTATGATTGCTATTTTTTTTTAAAGATACAAATTGTATTAACTGTAACCTACCTACCAACACCATTCACCCTCGATCACATAAAAACAACTTAAATTAATTAAAACAAATTTTTACGAGTGTAATTTTTAAAGACACACATAATGTATCCAAAAATTCTTCACAATCACTTCCTGCAGAAAGGTAGGTGGAACGTAGGGGAGGACGGGGCAGCGAGGACCACCGGGGTAATAAGGACCACCATTATAATTTACAAAAATTTTAAGTTTAGCGCGCAATTGCACGTTGTTGAGGTTAGTAATGAACCTCTGACTGTACTGTCAAAAATACGCATTGATTGAATGTTGTTGTAAGTTTTCGGATAAAAATCAAGTTTTTACGGTAAGTTGATGTAATCTTGCTGCTCTATATATCCTTGCTATAATTTCGTTGGTAGATTATTCAGTAAATTGAAAGCAATAGTGGTGATGTACACTCATGAAATTTAAAACTTGGACACCACAATTTCTGTAAACAAAAGTTTGCACATTGTGAAGCGTGCTTAAGAGTATCATTTACAATTCTAACAGCAGATAGTCTCAGCAGGGGTTATCTTATAGAAGGACTGTAGAATGAATCATTACACTAAGCACGTTTTAGAAAATAGGTAATTTACGTTGCTTACTTAATTTTTTTCTTTAAAGAATATATTTGAAGGTATCGCTAATTAAACACCATAGCTCGATTAATTATCGAATCAAAATTTTGTTTAGGAAATGTTTACAAAATAAAATTAGAAATAATTTTGATTTAAAAAACGTCTACAAGCAATAACTTTTAAATTAAATCAAAAACTAAACATGGTTATTTGGGTTGACTGATTATTACTTATTTTTAAATAAATCTAACCTACTAATTATTGTAAGTTATTAAAAAAAATCATTAAACTCTCTATTCATAATATTTAGTCCTTACAAAATGTATATTTTATGACGTTTCATTTTTTTCTGTAGTTAATATAAAAAGTGAAAATAAAAACTAAGGCAATTCTTATTGTCAACGTATATATTTAGTTTTTGACAAGAATTTATTACATAATTATAATTAAGATACCAAGTTATAGTTTAAAATTAAATGAAAACTTTTTTTTAAATAAAGGTATTACTATATAAATAAATATAAGAAATCAATAATGGGTGTGACCTCCATTATTATTGATACATTCTTGGAGGCGTCTGCTCATTGACGCTATCAAGGTATCAATATAATTAATATTAATCGTTTCCCATGCGGTATCAATGGCTGCAATTAGTGCATTACGGTTTACTGGTATAAAATTTGGCCCTTGTTGTCTTCGGATAACAGCAAGTATTCGAGCCCAAACATTTTCGATAATGTTAAAATCTGGGCTTTTGCTGGCCAGGGTAACAGCTCCAAGTTATTTTCTCGTATCCAATTGCGCACAACCCGCGAAGTATGAATAGGGGCGTTGTCCTTTAACAACAAAAATACATTATGAAAATGTTAATTCAACAGATCCCGAACTATTTTTGGAGAAAGTATAGTGAAATAAGAATACTTACTTGTTGGAAAATATAATCTTCGTCTGGATAAAACACTTCGACTGAAGGTTTCATAATAGTTTCCAAAATATCTAAATACGCAGCAGAATCAAGACGTCCATCGATAGCCCAACAAACTCCTGGACCCCGCGCGCTAACCCAACCCCACACATTCACAGAAAAATAACCACTTCGTTTTTAGGACATATGTGATTATTTTCGTAACGAGTTCCTTCCATTCTAAAAACTTTTAGTGGTCCATCGTTGCGGCTATTGAACGTTTTTCGTCGCTAAAAATCACTCGATTCCAAAATTCCAAAGGTTCGTTCACATATCGCCTTGCAAATTCCAGACGACGTCTCATATTTTCGTCACTGAGAACTTCTTTCGCAGCAGCATTATACTTCTTTATTCCCATCTCCTTTAATCTTTTTGTGCAGTTATACGGCATCCGGGAAAATGTGTATCTGCTATAGCCCTGGAGTATGTAGCAAATGGTTGTTCTGTTACGTAATGAAACAACTCGAGATCTTGAGCACGTGTAGATACTTTAGGTCTACCACTTCCGATGGCTCTTTCCAAAGTGTGTTCAAGATTCCATTTTACTCGGTAATGCCCTACGGTGCTTTTTGGTATATCTAACATACGTGAAATTTCACGCACGCTACGGCCCGCCGCTAATTCCGAAACAATCCGCGCTTTCAAATCAGCACCGAGATGAGGTGGCATTTTCACAACACTTGAAATTTTAAACTAAAATGGAATTTACATTTCTTACTTTATTTATTGGTTCACACTACCCCTTCTCAAACAGTAGGTAATTGTTTATTTATTACATACTTCTAATGACCAATGTAACAACCCTTAGAGCAATATGACTCAAAGGAAGTAAATTAAACAAGCAAGGATATTCTATTGTTATTGAAACTTATTCATAAAGTAAAAGCCATTTCCTTATAATGCTAATGGACAGGATTTTCTTTTAAGTATTAAGATTACAATAGAGGACTTATAAACTTTCGAAAATATGTAATTATAAATATTTACACTGCAATTGCGCTTTTCCTTAATAATTTCTTAGCAATAACGTTCTTGGTTTTTAAGTTGTCATAAATTTGATATGATATAAATTTGTGTTTCTAATATTACATCACAAACTAATCTTTATTCGCCAAAAATTGTTGCTTAAGTTGTAAAGCTTCGTACACACCTGAACAACAAACCGAGCAACAAACATAACAACGAACCGAAAGTCAAACAGAACGACAAACGATCTTTTATGATTTCCACAATCCGAACAACAAACGGAACGTTTGTGCTGTTCCTATAATTATTTTCAGTAGTTTTCAGTTCATATATATTTATTATTGAGAAGAGAAAATTGCGGAAAACAAGAAGATAGTGCCAACCAAATTTTTACGCACAAAGAAGAGTAAAAATTATAATTTACTTCGCTTTTTTTTATTTTGGAAATTTCCCGCCCAAATGATGCTAATAGGGACATCATTTTTTCTTGCATTCTTAAACACTGATTAATTTAAAACATTTTTCTTCTGTCAACTCCATAATATTACCTAAAACACAACAAACCCACAAAGGGAGGACAAAAATAAATAATTTAATTCTCCCGCATAAGTTTGTTCGCCGTTTTGTTTAGATTCGTCCAAACCTGCAAACGCATTCGCGCGCATTTTCTTTGATGTCGGAGAAAAAACCGACAAGTTGCGGGAACGCCGCAAACCGTTCGTGGAACAATCAGGACTTGCGAATCTGTTCTAAAATTCGTACGTAGCACCGTCCAAATTAATGTTCCGATTGCCGTTCGGTTCGTTGTTCTGTTTGTTCCTCGGTTTGTTGTTCAGGTGTGTACGAAGCTTTACAATAAGCATATTAATATGAACTATATCTTATGAAAGGAGAGTTATGTAACTATAATTAACGACTTAACGTTACGTTAGTAGATTCCATTTACTATTTACACATATTTTCTTGGAACATTCGATAATTAACTATCGGGATATGATGACCCTATACTTCGCAGGTTGTGCGCAACTGGATACAAGCAAATAACTTGGAGCTGTTACCCTGGCCAGCAAAAGCCCAGATTTTAACATTATCGAAAATGTTTGGGCTCGAATACTTGCTGTTATCCGAAGACAACAAGGGCCAAATTTTATACCAGTAAACCGTAATGCACTAATTGCAGCCATTGATACCGCATGGGAAACGATTAATATTAATTATATTGATACCTTGATAGCGTCAATGAGCAGACGCCTCCAAGAATGTATCAATAATAATGGAGGTCACACCCATTATTGATTTCTTATATTTATTTATATAGTAATACCTTTATTTAAAAAAAAGTTTTCATTTAATTTTAAACTATAACTTGGTATCTTAATTATAATTATGTAATAAATTCTTGTCAAAAAACTAAATATATACGTTGACAATAAGAATTGCCTTAGTTTTTATTTTCACTTTTTATATTAACTACAGAAAAAAATGAAACGTCATAAAATATACATTTTGTAAGGACTAAATATTATGAATAGAGAGTTTAATGATTTTTTTAATAAGGTTGATTTATTTAAAAAAATGCATGGTTTTCGAAATATTGACAATTTAACATTTTTTTTGTTTAAAAATGCTATTGATTTCTTTTAATATCAAAATTATTTCTAATTTTATTTGATGGCGTTAGAAAACAATCATCTGTCAAGGATATGTCAAAACAGTTAGACTTAGGTATAAGACATTATACACAAAATGTGTCTAGAATTTTAGGCAAAATTCAAAAATAGAATAATATATAGGGTGTTCCATTTAAAATAAGCAACTTGACACCTACTTCCGGTATAACCAGAAGTGTCATCATCTTGAAAATATTTTAACGGAACTGCCCCCGTCAATGTTAGTATACTACCAAATTTTCAAATTTTTCCCATGTACAGTTTTTCTATAATCTATCGATGGCGTTCCGGTAGGACACCCTGTATATCTATCCCCAACCGTTGGGGCAAGTAGGACCATATGTAAAGTAAAGTGAAAAATAATTTAGTCGCACAATTCACATATGAACACAGAATCGTCTTCATCTACTCTCGCACACTCTTCGTGAGCCCACTGTTGGCAATTTTGACATTTAATCCATCCTTCCCCTTTTCTTGAATCTTTGTATGAGTTGTGACAAAAAATACAAAGGCAATCATCGTCGTTCTCACTCCCGCTTGTGTCTAGAATTTTGGGCAAAATTCAAAAGTAGAATAATATATAGGGTGTTCCATTTAAAATAAGCAAGTTGACACATACTTCCGGTATAACCGGAAGTGTCGCCATCTTGAAAATATTTTAGTGGAACTGCCCCCGTCGATGTTAGTATACTACCAAATTTTCAAATTTTTCCCACATACAGTTTTTCTATAATCTATCGATGGCGTCCCCGGTGGGACACCCTGTATAATAGAGGTGTCCTGTGTTTATTTTAAATGTTGTACTGTTGTAAATAAGGATAATACAAATTAAAATGTCTTAAGTGGTCCTCGCTGCCCCTCCTCCCCTAGAGCATTCAATTTTTTTTTTTTTGAAAAATTATCGAATAATCCGCATTTTGTTCTTGCTTTGTGAAACGTCTATTTTAGCTGGTAATTTTAGTTTTTCAAAATTTTTGTGTCCGTTTTGTTCACCGTAACCAACAAAATTTTTTTATGTGATGTACCGGGTGACTCAATAAGACTGTTCCTCGGCCATATCTCGGGAACCGTTCGTCGTATGACTTTGGTGTAAAAAAAATATTAGGTAAATCGGCCATGAAGAATCGCAAGGAAATATTTTCATGTTTTAAAAATGACCACCAGAGGGCGTAACTGCCATTTTAAATTTTTAAATTGCATTTTCTATAAATTTTGCATAATAAACAAAAACATTTTTTCACATTTGTTAAGAAAACCAGTTTATCTATAATTTTCGTGAAAACAAAGGTTTAGTTATTTCAAAAACAAAGATGGCGGGGAGTGTTCAATGTTTTTGCAATAACCTGCTTTAATTTCTTATCGGTTTGACCGGTTCCAAAATATATGGTCAAACATATTAGAATTCGGATATAGTATACCTATTTAGGTTTTTAGGCTTACTTTTTAAATTAATGGTTAGAATTACGAGAGTAATATTAAAGTGACAATAAGTTCAAAATGCGTTTAGTCCCTTTGGAGCAAAATGAATGTTCTGATGATATATATTTTTTTAAATAATACCTAAATGAATTCTATTTAGACTCACAATTGTCTCTTTAACATCTTATTCATTTTGTGCTAAATTTTTAATAGTTTTAGAAAATTTACCGCGCGGTCCTCGATCTTCAAACATCCATTATTCTCATTTTCCCAATATTTGAGGTTAGGAACGAGATTTTAAAAATGGTTTTTACTGGCCTATTTGGATGTTATTTGGCTACTTTATCATAAAGAAAAAGTCATATCATTCTATTTTATTTTTTTTATTTTTTTTTAATTTGGATCATAGTGTCAAAACTAGCCCCTGGCGGAGAAGGATTCAACTAAATTAACTATAATTTGGTTGATTGATTCTTATTACTCTTTTGAACGACACCAAATTTGTTAAAATCGGTTAAGAAGTTAAAGCAGATTATTGCAAAAACAATTGAACACCCTCCGCCATCTTTGTTTTTGAAATAACTGAACTTTTGTTTTCACGAAAATGATAGTTAAACTAGTTCTCTTTAGAAATGTGAAAAAACATTTTTGTTTATTACGCGAAGTTTATAGAAAATGCAATATAAAAATTTAAGATGGCAGTTACGCCCTCTAGTGGTCATTCTTAAAACTTGAAAATATTTTCCTGCGATTCTTCATGGCCGATTTACCTAATATTTTTGTTTACACCAAAATCATACGACGAACGGTTCTCGAGATATGGCCGGATTAGGAATATATAATGAAAGACAGGATTTAGGTTATGCCCACCCCTGAGCAGGCTAGCGATTGTCTTTCAGGTAGAAGCTCTTGCCATCATCGAATGTGCAAGAACTAATATAGTGAAGAACTACCACCGTAGGCGTATCTATATTATGTCTGACAGTCAAGCTCTTTTAAGCCAAAAGACCTCATCTAGACTGGTTTTTGAATGTTTTAACACATTCAATATCCTGGCAGGCCAAAACAAGGTAACTCTTGTCTGAACGCCTGGCCATTCGAGCATTGTAAGGAACATCAAAAGCTGACAAGCTAGCCAGGTAGGGAGCCATAACGGCTTACGTTGGGCCAGAACCAGCGTTGGGTATATCAAAAAAGTCGAGTCGAATGGACTGGCAAAGAACATAAGCCATACTGGACATCAAGACCAGGCCTGATACACTGTAAGTGTACGATTACAGAACCTCACGTAAAACAAACTGCTAAACTATTAATGTTAAACCGGGCGCAGTTAAAGATCACGGCAGGGCTCCTAACGGGTCACATGGCCGTCAAAGAATACCTGCGGAAAATCGGAAGATTCACTGACGACACTAATTGTCTACTATGTGGAAGAGCTCCCGAAACAGTACTGCACTTATTGTGCATTTGCAAGGCGGTGGACAATAGAAGACAGTTTATTTTTGGGTGCAACAAAATGCTACTAAAAGAGTTAAATACGTATCCACCGAACAACCTGCACCTATTAGTGCAGGGTATTGAGTTTGCACAATAAGCCTTTTAGGCTGCGGTGCATCCGGAACCATAGTGGTAGACAGCCTAAGAGAAAAAACCTGTAACCTCGCAACTAACACTGTTGACCCCCGATCACATGAAAATAACTAAAATTGATTAAATCAAATTTTATGTCTGTGTAATTTTTGAAGACACCGAATGAGACACACATAATGTATCCAAAAATACTTCACAATCACTTCCTGCAAAAAGGTAGGTGGAACGTACCACATTCAATTTTTTTTTGGGGAAAATTAGCGAATAATCCGCATTTTGTTCTTAGGAACGTCTATTTTAGTTGGTAATTTTAGTTTTTCAAAATTCTTGTGTCCGTTTTGTACCACCGTAACCAACAAAGTTTAATTATGTGATGTTAAAAAAAAATTACAAAATTCACACACTATGAAGTTAAAGTTGTACTTTCCACCTATCTTTTTGCACTGTGTGAAGAAAATATGTATTGTTTCTAAACAGTAACCTTGCAACTTTTACTTTTGAATTGTTATTATGATTGTTATTTTTTTTAAAGATACAAATTGTATTAACTGTAACCTACCAACCAACACCGTTCACTTCGATCACATGGAAACAACTTCAATTAATTAAAACAAGTTTTACGTGACAAAAATTTTTTTTTTTAATTGTTATTGTGATTTTATTAACTGTAACCTTCCAACTAACACCGATCACTCCCGATCACATGAAAACAACTTAAATTAATTAAAACAAATTTTTACAAGTGTAATTATTGAAGGCACACATAATGTATCCAAAAATTCTTCACAAGATAGGTGAAACGTACAACATTCAATATTTTTTTTGGAAAACAAAGTGTACACCTAGAACCTAGATCATCAGTCCAGGAAGAACCGAAAAGAGCGATTGACACAAAAGAAAACAGATGTAAACGCAGTCAGTTGGAAAAAAAGGGAAAAAATAAATAACTCTATAGTCAATGACAGACAACAAATCAAGATAATTAAACATAAAAGACTGGTGAGTATTTGTTTGTGATCATGCATACATTTTTTTTGCAAACATAGGCACAGTGCACTTGCCGAGTGAGTATAAGGGAACACATCAGGATTCAATGCTTCGATTATTTGACTTATTAGAGTAAGTTAACTGTTAATACTTAGTTGATAAAAAAAGCGTGTATATTACTTTTGAGACAACCTGTAAATACTAACTTAAATACAAATTATGACACCTACAAAGATATAGAGGATTAAAAAAGTGGTGGTTTTCGATAATTAACACACATTTTGTTTGCTGGAATAACATTATGAAGTGAGTGGATTGTCGTCGAAGATTTAAATGTAACAATGTTTTATTAGAAACAATGTTAAATTTAGAATCATCAGCGACAGACCAAAATAAGCGTTTTGTGCAGACCTCCACATCGTTGTGATACTAACACAACGTGTAAAAAGAGTATCCAAAGTGTTCGGCAATAAAACATTTTGATCGAAAAATATAATAAACATCTCACAGTGTCAAAACGAGATTCCTTTTAAGACGAGTTGAAAATGACAGAGGAAATTAAAATTTCGTTTTAGAAAAAATAGTTCAAACAAATATTATAGAACAAAAAGTTGTGTATAATTAAATTATAAACGACTTTTATTTAAAAAAAAAACAATGTGTAAAATAAATGTTTTTGGAAATATTTCAACATATATGTAGGTTAACGGCTTTTTGGTTTAATATATAATGCCCAAAATCTAATTGATCTGCGAAATTATAAGTAAACCCAACTACAATGTTTCATAAAAATTAGACGAATGGTTTTCTTGATATCTTGTCTCCCGTCACACAGATTTTTTTTTTTAAATAGGGTGTTAAAATCTGGCAGAAAAAAGTATTCGGTTACATAACAAGTGCTTAAATAAAAATACAGAGTTCCTTTTTACGTTGTTTCAAGAACACGATCATTTCCCTGTCTTCTTGTCTTAGCTCTTTACATTCCTTTGAAATATTATGCTACATCTTCTCCCAACCTTTCTCGCATATTGCCCTTTCTCTTGTCATTCTTCTTTCAAAATGTATCTTTCTCACCTTTGTCTTTCTTTCTTGTATTTGATTATCTCTCCCTATATGCCTTCTATCTTCTTTTATCTTACTTTCGTATTTTTTAATCCTTCACCTTCTTCCAGCATTTGTACAATGTTACATTCTGTTGTTTGATCTTTCAAGATGTATTAATGGTAGTGTGTGCCAGATAGTACACGTCTGGGTCCTTTTTAATGGAAGTGAAGAAAAAACTTGTAAGTTCATTGGTTTAAGACAACGTGTCTTAATTTTTGGCTTAGGCCTAAAGAAGCAACTACATTGGGTTGCGAAACGTTGCCTTAAACCAATGAAGTGACAAGTTTTTTCTTTACTGTTATTAAAAAGGACCCAGACGTGTACTATCTGGCACATAACACCATTCTGTGTTGTTCGATTCATTTCTCCGTAATATTTCGTTGCTCTTTTCACTGCCCTTATCTTTATATTTTTAATATAATTTTCTCTTCCACAAAATACGATTTGTTCTTATCTACGCTAAAAGTTTACCTCTACTAATTTTCGTGTGATTTTCAAATTTTTCCACTCCTTCCATCCTTATATCTCCGCTTTGTACATTTGCTTCCAAAACCCTTTTTCACTTATATCTCTTTTATGTACTTCTGATCGTTATTCATTGGTATTTCAGCGATTGACGTTAACCAAGTAGTGTTGCAAACTGCAAAACCTAATCGGTTTGTTAAGTTGTGCTACATAACAAAAGACCATCGTTTTTTTTATAGTTAAAATTGTTCGCAAAGAAATTGACTGCTTGGTGTATTGGAATTGGTGGGATTTGCGGATCAGCCTCATTAGTACGCTCCTGATCTTTTAAAACTAGAATGGGACAAATGCCAACCTAACAAAAACCAATTTGGAATGATATTGAGAACTCTCCAGCTAAAAGACTTAAATCTCGTAGTCCTGAATGGTTGCATGACTACTGAACTACGGCTTTTTCTGAAGATGAAGAGTAGAAAAATTATGGTTTGGAGTTGGTGTTTTCAATGTTTTTGGGGGAGGGGGTATCATCTTGAACGTGAAAATACTTAATCCGACATTTTCCTTTGCATCAGCATTATTCGGTTATTTAACAGATCTTTGGTAAGACTGATGTATCTTGAAAAATATTTTGTTTTTTTTACTACCCTAAGTTTACATTCACCTGTGGCGCCATAATCACCGATATTTATATTGTTAACGACTCCTGCTTAATTTCAGGTACTGTAATTTTGGTTAAATTTTCGCTTACGCGCAATTCACACCAACTCCTATCTTCGCTTTGTGAACGTTGCGTTTATCAACGCTAATTACTTTACGCACGTTGCGTTATCAAAGCTAATTACTTTACGCACGTTGCGTTATTAACGTTAATTTACTTTTTGATTTCCTGAACTGTACAGCACATTTTTTCAGTTGTTCATACTTGTCTTGAAACTTGATTTTTACACGCAATGCTTGAAAAGTACGGCTACTGTGCGGTAAAGTAGTGGCTGATTTATCTGCTATTTGGGAAAGTTTTAAAAATAAACTAATTAGAAAATTGGATAAATTGATTTTAAAAAAAATTACTTTACACCAGACTTGACACGATAATGTACAGAATAAGGGCGCATTTAATTTTTTTTTATGATGATGATATTGATGGCACTATCTATACTTCCGTTAAACAAATGAACTGACACATGTGATGTATGTCAAAATGTTAGGCCTACTTAAAATCAGTAGAAATAATTTTGTTCTTTTTTTTACTTTTTGATGATGATCGTCGGCCAAAAAATATTATACCAGCTAATGAGGAACTCGCCCTAACAAAGCTGTCACGCTGTAAAATCCTACTTTCCACACTCTAATGTAAATAACTATTACAAACGTCGCGTTACCTAGCTTATTATATTACAACCTGCAAGATTTTCGCTTGTGCTTACCAATAAAATTGTACTTTATGTTACGTTGAACTCTTTGTTTTAATTAGAGTTGTAAAATTTTAACTATCGGTTTCTCTGATGTGGGTCTTTTACTTTTGAATCAGTGGCGCCTGTTATAATTTTTTATATAATTAAAAACAATTATTCAATTAAATACGACAACTTTTCGGGGCTGAGAGCTGCAAATTTGGGAAGCACATTGGAATGATGATACATTAATGATGGATTCGTAGCAGATTTGAGCGAGATCAAGAAATAAAACCGATTTCTTATTACCTGATGCTAGAAATTAAACGAGAGAAGAATTCATCACCATTAATTTAGAATCTATACATTGAAGAATCTGATAAATTAGAAAGCCTTGAAGAAAACGCTAAATAAGAAAAGAGTAGAAAAATTTAATAATAGTAGGTTTAAAGAAACCAATCTGACTGAATCAGAGTGAAGAGAAATGTTAACAAAGTATGCTGACTGCGCTGGAGGTCCTTCATGTTGTCAAATCCACTTAGCAAAACTTAAGACCGTGCTCGAAGAACTTCATTCAGCATCGGCAAGTAGGTTTGAAGGTAAATTCTCAGATCGAAAGGATCAAACCTAGTTTTTTTAAATAATTGATAAGGTTAGATAATGAACTCGCTATATTCGTGAAGATATGCTCTTAAATTTAGTTTTTATTTAAACCCATGCCACTCAAAACTTATATTATTCTTCCATCTAAGTATTGCTGCTACAAGGTCAGATAAGTAGACGTCACCACTGTCTTCAGTCAATAAGATTGTCAAATTGCCAATTGTGTATAAGAAATAAATCTGTCTTTGCTTACTTAGATGTGAAGTTTGCTAATTATTAAGAATAATAAATATTTGTTTTTGCTTATTTTTAAATAACCATGCGATTAGTTCACAGTGGGACACGCCACTGCGATAGTATCCGATTGAATATTTATTGAATTTTCTTTAATTTAGCTATAATTTCAGATGCCACGGAAACCGAAGAATAAGAAAACCGATAATTTTACTGCAGAATAAATGAAGAAAGCTGCCATTTTTGTTTCAAATCTACATTACTGTGCCAAACACAGAACGTTTGGCCGAGATGATATTCTAACGTAAGAACCATCATTGACGGAATATACATCATGTTGTGCGGGGATGGCATACAGTCTATAACTTCAAAATTAGTTAAAAAGCTGATTCTTCAACTAACAATTGCAAATAACAAGAACAAAAACAGCAGGGGCAGACTAGATTCGAGCTTATTTTCAGAAGAGAAAGCAATTATCCAACTGTCAATAATATTCAATCTGGATAAAACTGAGTATCCTATTCTACTGTAGTGAAAAACGAGGTAACAACGTGTGCTAATATCTGTGTTACTGGACGTTTTCTTCCCCCAAAAATGATATTTGCCAGAAAATATTTCAGACCGAATATGTTTTGATATTTTCCGAGCTATTTCCACAAGAGTTGTATATCACTTTATTACCCATTCACACAGCTCCAATGAGAACCCATCCTTATTGATATTTGACAAGCTGAAGGTTCATGTTTCAATTCAAGAACTGGAGAACAGCGGCAAGGATTTGGTGTCACCATTGTGACACTACCGCCTCGCTGTAGCAATAAACTGCTTGTGACATCTGTTTGCTGAATTGTTTAGGAATATCCTTAACAGGTTTCTGCACTAGTAAACATATCATTTACTCCAAAGAATATAAAATCTGGATTTTCTAGGACACCCATTTATCTTTTAAATGAGAACATGTTTACAGATTCCGATTTTATAGAATTATCCGTGACAGATAGACTTCCGCCAATCCTAATCCCAATCCAAGAAGAAACTGTACCACTAGCCGCAGTCGCAAATAATCACAATGCTGACATCCAATCTATCACATTAACATCAAACCCGTGTTCTTTTCACGGGGAACTTTGAAGTTATTCAAAGGTTTCTGGAAAGAACATTCAGCGTAAGAAGACTCTAAATAAACAATCGGCATTAATAGATCCGTCAAGGATATTCAACCTGTATGAAACTGGTAAACCATGTATCCTCTTGAACTAGTCAAAACGGGGCAGGCTCACATTTCCATCTAAGAGGAAACTGGTAGAACTATAACCGTAACCGCATCTCACCAGCGTCAAATGAATTTGGCGTGTTTGTTCTCCCGATGAACTACGAGGTTATTCAAAGGTTCTTGAAAAGAAAACCCAACGTGAGATTCAAAATCGTTTATCATCACAAGCACGCTTGTAAAAAAGGATTTAAAAGGGAAAAGTGAAGAAAAAAAGCCGGAAAAAGCTTTTTGTTGATCCGGAATAAAATAACGATGACGATCTCTCTGACCTACTAGATTTTTATTTAAAGGATAAAGACGAGAAGAGTTTTTTCGACTCACATCCTTTCCAACGCTTTACTCATGGGTTTTGGTAGCAAGCAGAACAAGATTTTGTACGCATTACGAGTAGTAGAGCAAAAGAAGAAGTCTGAGAAAAAATATGTTTTTAACCAACTGTTAAAATAAAAAAAGTAAAAAAAAAATTTTCCCAACCAGAAATTCGTAGGTAATTCCTGTAAACTACTATCTCCAACATCTCTGAAGTTGACTTAATTTAACTAAAACATGTATTGATTTGTCATATTTGCATTTTTAATTGAAGAGTATGTGCATTCCACTACTAAACCTTACTGCCCCCTGTGTTGAGAACCCCCATGTACCGGTGGAAGTGATTAGTGAGACAGTTGCAAGTTGGAAGCAATGTTAAAGTCAAAGTTTATTATATCAAATCAAGGCATCGGCTCTATAAGCTAATAAAAGCAAACAAGCCGTCTGTATTATTAATCACAGACCCATTACGGAGAGCGCGTGGCGTTCAGATAATAAAATAAGTATTATTGACGCAATGAGTAAAACACCAAAACAAAATAATAAAGGTAGGCTGCAATATACACTTTATTTACGCTAAAAGAAACTGGTCGGGTGTTAGTGACAGCAAAAAACACTAGAACGTAAGTTTAATGCGATTTGTAGCACCTATTAAACGTGAATCAAAATACAGTTCATTATACCCAAATTAGAAAAGCACAATGGAGCACAATGGCATCTCAAAACCTACATGTAGGTACTACTAGTATTTCCATATGTAGTAAGTATCTATATGCGAATATAATTTATCGTTGCAATTGTCGTCGTGTTTTGAATAAACCATTAGTTAGCGAATTGTTAGACAATTCTAATGCATTTGCACATCATACATAGAAACTACATCCAAATAATTTAGGAAAAAGAACAAAAATCACAACCTAAGAAAAAAACTCCGGCGAGATATTTGATCGTCTCGCGAAGTTGACTAACCGCCATAAAAGCCCATTATAAACTTTGGACGTTTAGCAGTCTGCGAGAAATATATCGTCTGGCTCGGCAAAGAATCAACTGAGGATGCTGTGCCTTCATAGAACTGCTCCCATTTAAAGACTAGAACAGTCATATGAATTGACGTCCGCTGCTAAAGGTCCCAATTGAATAAGGTTATCGGCTCTAAAAGAAAAAACTATATGTATCCGAAGATCGATAAGTTACTTTTTAATATCGTTTTCCGGCATTGTTCCTCCTGACTTTGAACGAACATTGGACAAACTGAAGTCAAAAACTGAAGGCTCATTGTAGATAATATGTATCTGTACTGTTCAAATTAGTAAACAAGATTGTACCTAACCGGTTGTGTGACCTGCCTTTCAACCACATCACAGGGACTTTAGAAGAATCGACTGGGTTTACTGGACCCTGAAAAATGTTGTAGTACGTCAGTGCAGACGCAGATCTTTATCTTACCAGTTAATCCTTTTAGACATCTCTAAGTCCTTAGCGGAAAGAGTCCTCTGTTGGTTGCATTTACGGAGCAACCGCTAACATCCACGTTGGTATTGAGATCGCAGCCTATACCGCTCACTAAAGTGATTAAACAGAGGGATCCTTGTTCCAAATAACTTTTGGTTATGGATGAGCTACTGCTGTACTACAAAAAGTCTATTGCGGTATTTCCATCGACAGCACCGCAAAAGGGTGGTAATTACGGCAGATGATGTGGTGCTTGTTTCTAGAACACACAAAGAAAGAACAATCATCCGCGCAATGGTGGATAAGTTTCTTTGGGATAGGGGGCTCAGCTTGTATCACAAAAACAATCGAGCTATAGTTGCATTCTTTCAAACTGATTCAGTTCAGTTGGTTCTGATTCAAATCACTTAGGGACAGAGTGGAGGTAAATAAATTCGTTTGAAAGAATGTGCAATTTTAGTTCAGATCGATCGAATCAATTAGATCAGTTTGAAAGAATACGCCTTATGTCTACAGGAGCGTTGTGAGTGGAGGTGGCATCCAACAGATCGGATCCTTGCAGTTTTCTTAATTATTTCAGAACAAAATTTTGCTACTTCGAACGATTGCTGCGGATCAAAAGAACGTCCATTGGGAACCAACTGTAAAAAAACCTAATTCTTCACGAATGTATTAATTTCCATTTTTCTACGAAATGAAAAGAACATTATAATCAAACCAGGAATTATAAAATAATAATAAAAACTTTCAAATATGTTCAAACATTTTACTGTTTCAGATGAATCATAACCTAAACAAAAATGACACAAGTTAACTTTTCACTTCCAGGGGGTCTACCACCGACTCCGGTGACTTTTCTCACCGGTGAGTTTTGTCACCAAAATGACGTCATTTCAGTGAGAAGTCGAAAAACGCTACTATTGACTGCAGTGACTTTGGCACCGGTGACAAAACTCGATCGAACACGAGTGAGTTTTCTCGAGCGCTTCATTTTAAGTGAGATTTGACATTTGAAGTAAATTAAATCGAAATAAAGAGATTAAGGCGGACTGAAAGTAATAATATAATAACATAATAAATTCAAAACAGTTAATGTTTCATATTTTCGGTTTTTTTTTTAATATTTTGAGTGTTTAGCATATGATACTTTTGCAGTTTTTTTTAATAATTTTTTTTGGTGGGATTTTTGATGTTCGATGAGTTCTTCGTATAGCGAACTCTGCTGGTGAATAGACGGTTTTGGTTGAACCACAGGAACTGGGCATCAGAGATGGAGGATTATTGAAGAAATATGTGGACTCACAAATGTTACTTGTGGGGTGGGTATTTGCACCCCTTGTTTTGCAGCTGTTGACAATATTGCTGCAATATTTTCTTCAACCTTGACCAAGGGTTGAAAATTACCCAATCCACTACCCGTTTTATTTGCTTCCCTGTTATTCGCAGCGGCTTTTTCTTTGGTTCGGGTAGGTAAATCTTGCCATGTCTGTTGAATTCAAATAAAAGATTATTTAAGTATTCGTTATTTTAACTAATATACCCTATATTTTTAAATGAAATGGGTCAGGGACTTAAATTAATAAGAACTATGCATACTGACAAAATTAGACTTATTTTTTGAAAAAAATCGAATTTTTCTAAACAAATTTAAGGTTATGTTTGTTGACTGGGATAACCCTTAAACGGTAATATCCAAATTTTATCTGTTATTAGTAATACGTGTCTGTGAGGCACGCAACTAATTGTACAATGTTTTTTCTCATTATATTTATTTATTTTTGTGCATTATAACTCAAGAAAGGTATACATTGCATTAAAAATAGAGGTAAATTATTTCCTTGCTAATAAACAACTACTCTACAGTACTTTTACAACAATTATTGCATATTTTCTTTGAACACTCTAAACATATGGGAACTTGACATTTAATACATTTATATCCTGTATTTCTGTTTTTTGTATATGGACATAAGCTGCACTTACGTTTTTCTCAAGTCTGTCACTATTTCCTTTTTGTGATTGATGTTGTACCGTCACATCCCCACATATTTCTTGTAGTACTCCTTCAATAAGCACTTTCAGACTTGATCGAATGTTTGGAACTTTTAGACGATTTTCTAAGTGAGGTTTCATAAGGTTTAACGCTAATTGCTCCATAAAACCAAACCTTTTTATGATTTTGGAATTTATAAAACATAAATATAATATGTAGCTGTTGACGGTTGAAATGTTAAGCATCATATAAAAAATTGCCAAAGGCCAACGTTTAGTTCTTCTGTTACACGAATAATTGGCACATTTTTGATCCATTGAATCAACGCCTCCTTTTGTCTGATTATAAAATCAATTATTTCTGGCTTATCTTTTGCAGAATTGAAAGTATTGGAGTGGTGCATACTAGAAACTAGCACTACGGCCCTATTTTCTTTGGAACGTAACTCAACATAGTGATGTTATCGGCAAACCCATACATTGATGTACCAGGCTGTCTTGATCTAGAAGGTAGAAACTCTACAAGTCTACAGGGATTTCACGTTTATTTTTTTTCGTAGTACCCACATAGGTTAAATTACTATTCTGCAGTTCCCGTATCAACTCCATCGAGGAGAACCAATTATCTGCTGTAATGTTCCTATTTGACTTAACAAGAGGAGTAACTAATCTCAATACAGATTGTGTAGGTATTGATAACTTTTTATTTTCTATACTCAGTCCCATACCATCAGTTCGTTTTCCGCAGTATATGTAGCCATTATAAAAATACGTAGTTCGAGCATCAGTAAGGGTTAATAATTTAATACCGTATTTATTAGGTTTCTGTGGCATATAAACTTTGAATTTACAACGCCCTCGAAATGGAATTAATGTTTCGTCAATACATGCATATTCACCTACCGAATATAACTTTTGACAGTTACTTACAAACATATTAAAAACGTTAGATATTGCAGCAGCTGGATTTTCAACTTTGCGATCATTTCTAGTTTTTGCATCATCAAATCGCAAGCATGTTGTGAGAACTTCGTGGCGTTTTGCAGACATAACAGATCGAAATATTGGCCTTCCGGTGCACTTGGTATTAAAAGTGATAGGATGTCCTCATGATTTGATTTATATATCGAACTTAACATAAATAAACCCAAAAGTGCTTTCATTTCACATTTATCTGTGGCTCTGTAACTTGATTTTTGAGCATCATTGATCTTTTCTCTCACTTGTTCCAATTTTATATTAGTCCAGTGAATAATTTCGTCAATTATTGTGTCGTCAAACAAAAGTGACCATATCTTTTCAAAAGCTGGATTTGCTCCTAATTCTTTTTACTGTTTTAGTCATTCCTGGCAATATTTTAATGATATTATGTTGAGGAGTACGTGTTGTTTTAGGAGGTTGAACATTCCACTGAAAACCATTTTTTCCAAAATAGTGTGAATCTGTAGATGGAACTAAATCATTATCGGGATCTCTTTCAGATCTATTACCATCTATTTCAACATCATCATCACTATCACTTTCATCGAAAACTTCTGACTCAAAGTTTGGATCGGTCACAGTATCATCTGAATCATCTTTATATACATCTGGCACCGTTTCTGGAGCTATTTCATCCTCTTCCACTTCTTTCATCATAACCAAAATTTTCGATTCAAAATCGGGATCATCAATTCGAACGCTTTGCAGTTTGCGTTTTTTGGTGCATTTAGTACTTTAGATGTACTAGCTGACATCTTTGATGAAATACAACCGTCGTTAGTTTCTCAAATAAAAATACTCGTGTTTTAGTACTTACGATTAATATTGTGCAATTTTAATTTTATACACTATTCGTAATATGTGTCTGAGAAACACCGTGAAACTCACGTGTTCTTCGCTCACTAAAGACCGAGTGAAAATATCTTATTTTTAGCATTTAAGTTCTCCTGTAAACATGTCGCGCCAAGACTACTGAAGGGGTGGGGCGCAAGTGCTGAAGTTTTCTATTAAAACACTATGTTAAAATTTGTGCGTGTCTACCAGACACATATTACGGTTTAAGGGTTAATGTTCTTTCCCAATAAATATATTAGCAACAAAAATCTTTCAAATGGAGTAGCAAAGACAAAATAACGTTTCTCCATGTTCTCCAACCCTCTTGTGGCCCTACAGTGCTATTTAAAGTTTCGGAAAAATTTGCCATAAAGTTTCGCCGTCTTTTCTTGTAAAAGTACTAGAAAAGTTTCTCGAAATTAATCCCAGGTGATTTTGTAAAATTTTATCAGAATGACTTTTTGTTCTTCAGAAATTTTCATTTTTATTTTTACTTTTAAAGCGACAGCTTGAATTTAAAACCAACTGACGTTTTCATGACACTGTTGCTAAGCAACGAGCACGAAGGTACAATGTTGCCAGATCTACCTCGTGATAAAACTGACCGGCGAATTTTGTCATCTAACGCGGTGTCAATAGTAGCCCTTTCTAAAAATGAGTAAGAAATTTCACGTGACTTTTCTCACCCGCTGACAAAACTCACCGAAGTCGGTGATAGACCCCCTGAGATGAAAATAGAACTTTCACACTGTGACATACTTTCATGTTTATAAGTAGAAAAATACGTGTAGGTACTTATAAACAATTAATATGAACAAAGGAAAGGAACACCAACTGCAGCGTCTATTTAACCAACAGAAAACCACCAAAAACTGCAGTCACTTTAGTGACAAGAAATGGCAACAAACTAGATATAGATATTTATCGTAAAGACACTAACACTATGAGGTTTATAACAAATGATTCCAACCATAGTATGCAACATAAAACTTGCATCCTTCAACTTTTTGATTCACCGATTATTACATTTCCCATTGTCAAAACAAAACTTTGATAAAGAACTGCGAAATATTAAGCAGATTGCATCATACAATGGTTTTCAAGAATCAATTGTCACAAACATAATTAGAAAACATAAACATAAGTTAAACATTAGAAACATTACAACGTTAGGAACTAGTAATAGCAAAATAGATAAGAAATATGTCAAATTACCAAATTATCCCACATACACAAAAGGTCTTCAAAAATATTTTCAAAATTTGATTATCAAACAGTGACTTCTAGTAATAACAACTTGCAAAATCTTTTAGGCAATCCGAAAGACCCAATAGAAATGTGTGATAAATCGGGAATATATCAAATTAATTGTAAAGACTGTAACCAAGTATATATAGGGCAAGCCAAGAGACCTATTAAAACTCGTTTTAAAGAGCACGTAGCTCATGTCAAATATCATCGCACAGATAGGTCCAGTGTTGCCATGCATATGCTTGAAAATGCCCATAGAGTAGGCGACATTGAATTAATTAAGAGGATAGATAATAAAAACGAACTTGATTCTTATGAAAGTTTAGAAATTTTTAAAAACAGAAATTTGCTTATGAATTATGATGATAACGGTCCATTAGGATTTTCGGAATTATTTAAGCTTATCTAAGAATCAATTCAGTTTAACGATGCGTGATAAGCAGATAGTATATATAAGCTTCCCGTTGTTTTTATTTTTAGTATCGGTATCGCTGATGATAACAGCTTAGCTGTTGAAACACGTGTCAAAAAAAAAAAAAAGGTGGTGCAGTTTTTGGTGGTTTTCTGTTGGTTAATTAATATGAAATAGGAATTTTGATAAAATATAACACCGACTACTTCAGTTTAGAATGTGACTTTTAGCAGTCTATTTTAAACTTCGCTTGATTGTTTCAAGTTTCTGGCCTTTATGATGCTCCTTGATAACTACGGTTACCAACCTATGTAGGTTTAGAGTCCTTTAGGCTCAGCGGATTATGTCCAAAATTTAATCAGATCTGTAGTATTATGAATAAAAATCTATAAAAATCGTACCACTGGTTTCTTTTATATCGCGTTTACGAACGATCGGCCTCAAACAGGATTTCTTTTTGGACTTAATTATAACTATGAACTCTAAAGGTCTATTTACACTCATCTGTGACGTAACAGTGCGATACTCCTACCGGCCTGTCGGGAGATATTCGTCTATGACAATAGCACGTTTCAGTCAAAGCGATGTAAGAGAAAAAAGTTCCGCCCTAGTGCTATCTTTTTCTGTCAGTTTTACCAACACGAATCCTCTAAAAATACTCTAAATTTTAAATTATCACCAAAAATCAACCCAAGTCAAGCTAACCTTAAAATTTTTAATTATGTGTTTGAGTTTTGTGTTTGGGTTTGTTCTGCGTGGTTTTTATCTTCTTTTGATCGTTTTGCTGCTTTTTTTACAAACAGTCTTTTTCAAGACTAAATTGTTTACTATTACCTCTGTCTTCTGTAAGTATTTAAAATTGTTTTATTAAGTACCTGTAATTTATTTTTTTATTACAGAAACAGGTTAATAATCTGTGGCTTGGGTTGACTTTTGGTGATAATTTAAAATTCAGAGTATTTTTGAAGGTTCGTGTTGGTACATCGCTTTGACTGAAACGTGCTATTAGTCGTGTTGATGACACTAGCCAAGCGGCGGTCCGTGACAGCACAGACAGTGCTCCCACCGTCACCGTACAGTGACAGTCAGATTAAGGTCTAATTACACTCATCAGTGACGTAACCGTACCAGACAGTTCCGTATCAGTGCTATCCGTGATACTACAGTGATGCTTATTCTTACATATTAGTGCCCTGTCAGTATTTCTTTAAGCAAGATCAGCTCCATTTTTATACATAGTTTTTATAGTGAAATATGTAAAATGTCGAAGTTTACAGAATCTGAATTATGTATGATTGCTCTTGTTTTGTATGAAGAGGGGGAGCAACAAAGAAAAAAACGGGAATGAGTTCATCAAACCTGGAAGAAGAACAGAAGGAGAACTTGCTATAGTCTCTATAAGGAGTTAGTGGATGATGGAGTAAAGTTTTATCGACTGTCAGAGAATGCATTTAACATTATGTTGACCAAATTGGAAGATAGCCTAAAAAAGCAAGACACTAACTAGAGAAAAGCCATTTCTCCAAGCGAACGGCTAGCAGTTTGCTTGACGTATGTAAATTATATTAGCATATAAAGGGTGTTCCCGAAGTAGCGCCGAATTTTAAGTTGGCACTATGGTTTACCGCGAAGGTTGGTAGCCATGATGTTATGATTTTTGTTATCTATTGTCATTCCGATTTGAGTTACCGACCCGCTCGTTACTAAGTTTTTGTTGTTTAGTGACTTTTTAGCGATGGAACAGCTCTCCAAAGAACAGCGTATTTTGGTGTTAAAACCTTTTACAAGTGTAATGAAAGCCCCACGGCAACGATTCGAGTGCTTCGTAATCGTCTAGGACGTAATGAGGCACCTAACGAATCAACTGTTTGAAGATTGGTGCGCAAATTCGAAATCACGGGCTCACTTTTGAACGACAGGCGAGTGATCGAAAATTTCAATGACCGTTTGGTGCAGTGTGCGGCGAGTTTGGGTGGGCACATGCCAGATTTGATTTTTTATACTTACATCGGAGTATATTTGCTACATTTTCCAATAAAAAAATTTCAAATTGAGCGAAAATTGAGTTTTTTATTGCCCTTTGAAATTCGGCGCTACTTCTGGAACACCCTTTACTTAAAATAACCCTTTTAATAAAAAAACACACGTTTTGATTTAAAAAATATTAATAAATAAGTTTATTCTTAAATTTTGATAAAGAAAACATAAAATGAATCAATCAATATTTTAAAAAATTGAATAATGTTTCAAAATTACTGTAAAGGGTAATTAACAAATTCAAAATTACAGGAATTAGTACTTTGACAATATTTCAACAAACATATTTTGATAAGTGCATAATCCTACTGGAGACTATGAAAATAATGTTGCACTGAATAATCTTGGGAAGATGGCGGTTGCCTTATTTGAGCTGCATTCAAGTCTTGATTTTCATTCTCTGTGGCACATTGATTGTAGCTTTCTATAAGAAAGACAGTCCAGAGTATGTTGGATTGGAGTAGTGAGAATGTGTGGACGATCCCGCACTTTGTTCTTCTCCCATAAGCATTTTTAACTCATACTTTTGCACAACGGAAAATAGATCTGCTTTTGCATAATGCCAGTCACGAGGAGGGAGATTTTTCAATGCTAGACCTATTCCTGATAAAAATGCGTCAATAGGATTGCGAGTCGAAAGAGAGCTTCTATTTTCTTTGTCTTTTAAAATATACTCCATAACAGTAGCAGCGGCGGTTTTAGCAGTACTCTGTCCTTGGAATGGCAGTTTTCGTTTTTTATACTGTGTTGAGTTTTTTGACGAGCTTGTTTCTGTTGAAGTAAAGTAAGGCGGGGTAATTGGAAATTCGGGGCAAGTAGAACCCATGCTAATTTCAAGCCTTAAGATGAAGAACACGACAGCGAAATCTATGAGAGAGAGTTCAAATGATCTCTACAGAAACCAACAAGGCGGTTGGAATACGTTAGAAGCACGTGGATGTGAACGGGAAGGCTCTCTTTAGATTAATCCGTTTCCAACTACCAGAGCGAGTAGGTGGCGTGATTCAAGAGTGTTTGTTTTCTGGCCGTCTGGAGGGCGATTTTCGCGCATTTTTTGAGGTAAGTTAATGCCATATATGATTGTGTAATGTGTTGTTAGAGTGCAGAAGCCGTATTTCCTAGTGAGTAATAAATGATGTCATGTTTACACTTTTCCCATTATTTTCATCACCTGAGTTTCCACTTTCCCCACTGTTGCCAATTGAAAAAAAAAATCATACTAAGATATGAAAGTCAATGTTGCTATTCCAGGAAACTATGGTGCGCAATTATGTTCGAAAAACGGGCCCCCTGCCTACACTGAAGAACAGCTCAGACGTGCGATGGAAATGGTTGCTGCTGGTGAGCTGACTCTTTACAGAGCCAGTAAGGTATTCAACATACCTAAGCCGACTCTGTTCAAAGGAGTGAAAAAACAAAGGGGCGTCAAAAGCCAAACTCTAGAAAGGCCAACAGCTCTCAGCTTCTCAGAAGAGAAAATCATTGCTAAACAGCTTAATAACATTAGAGAAATGGGGCTTTGGCTTGACTAAGAAAGAAGTTCTCGAGATGGTAGGACGTTATGTTAGAGAAAACGGGATTTCCACACCATTTCAACCGATTCAAAAAGACATTCAAATTAAGCATCAAAAAGCCGCAAAACGTAGAAGTATCACGACAAAAAAGCATTGATCCATTCATCATATCTGCCTATTTCAAGTTGCTAGCTGAAGCTATCAAAGATGTTCCACCAACACAAATATTCAATATGGATGAGACAAGTTTTTGTATTGACCCTAGAAAAGCCAAGATTGTTGGTAAAAAGGGAGTGTCAGCCCACAGAACCACTAGTGGGCCGGGCAGAGAGAACATATCAGTTTTGGTGACAGCAAATGCAGCCGGAGAAAAATTGCCACCATTGGTGATTTTCAAAGGAAAACATGTTTGGGATTCATGGATTCCAAAGGAAGGTGAATTTCCTCAAACTTCCTATGCGGCTACGAAAATGGCTGGATGAACAGCGTCACATTTGAAGGTTACTTCATAAAGAATTTCATGAAGAACATCCTCACAAAGACCCGTGGTTGTTATTTATGACGGACACAGTTCTCATATCAGTATTCCTTTAGCTCGTGAAGCTAGGAAAATAACGTCACCCTCTTGAAGTTACCAGCTCACACCACTCACCTGCTTCAGCCCATGGACTTGAGTGTTTTCAAATCGATGAAAGACAAGTGGGATGAAGAAGTAGTGAAATGGCAAAGGAACAACTATGGTTACAAACTGCCAAAATCTACTTTTGTTGCATTGTTGTCCAAGGTTTGGACTCACTTAGATCCACAAGTGATAAGAAATGGATTTGTAAAAGCAGGCATCTTCCCTTTCAGTAGTGACGTCATTCCTGTAGATAAATTTGACCCACAACAATATCGTAAGTGGTGTGAATGGAATAGCCGTTCTCAGTCAGCATCAAATGTATTGGAACTTCCTTCAACATCCACCAGTTCTAATTTTGTTTACCAGGAGACTTTTCTCCACAATTTTGTACATCCCATGCTGCATCTGAAGCAACTCTATTCACACCAGAAACATCATTCGTCACTCAATCAGACACCACAGGGCCATCAACTTCCCAAACTGCTTGTCCAGTGAAAAATATTTCTTTTGAAGAGATGTTATTAGAACAGATGAATCAGTCTCCACGACTCATAAGCAAACGGAGCAGAGTTTGTGAAGGAGCAGAAATAATAACATCTGACGAAGCGTTTGCCAAATTGAACTCGGAAGTGAAGAAGAAAAATTATGAGAACAACAGACAGCTGTAGTGATGGAAGAAAGCAGTGAAGACGAGAAACAATATGAAGATAAGGGGATGAGTGATTCAGATTCAGATGCTCCAAATTTCATGGAAGAAGAATGCCAAGAGATGGAAGAAAGAGAACATTTTATAAACTTGATGTCAAAAAATGTTTCAGAAGCCGAAGTAGGAGATTGGGTTCTCGTCAAGTTTCAATCTGGCAAAGTCTTGAAAGTGTATGTTGGACAATTAACTGAAGTCCATCCTTGTTTAGAAGCTAAATTCGCTCGAAGGATCTCCTCTTCTTCGACTTTTCATTGGCCGAATGTTGAGGACAGAAGTATTATTCGCGGTGACGAAATTCTCAAATTCATACCATCACCAACCTTCGAGAAACGTGGAAAGTTCAAATTTTCCATGTCATTTGATTCATATATCGTTGGCTAGGTACCTATATGCATAAATTTATTCAGAGACAATTTAGATCAGTGGGACTTGCATTTTTCTCATTTTAATTTTTCAAGTTCTTGAAGAAGTATTTCTTTCGTTAACCAGTGCAATTTTTCGTCTGAAAAGGACTTAAGTGCAATTCGAATTGCGTTTCCTCATTTTCAAGAGAGTTTTAAGTTATCAGTGCCATTTTGAAGTTTGAACTGAACCAAACACAGTTGTTTCTATTCTTTTGTTTTCATGTATCTACATGAAATGAATGAATTCAGAATTTTTTCTTTCATCTTTCAATGTACTTTCTGATTACACTTGCCCCGTTCTATTTCCAATGGTTTTAAGGTACAAACGAGCTATGGGTTACACTTGCCCCGAATGACGGGGTAAGTGGAAACCATAGCACTTGAATACATATATATTTTTTTTCTATTGACAGGTGAAATATATTGACCTCAAAATTTCAGAATCAAATGAGGATAGATGTATGAACTATTTCTAAAAATATCATGAAAATCGGTATGAAATTGCAAGTGTGGCGTCAAAATAAAGTTGACCTATTGAAATTATGGGTTCCATTTACCCCGACTCACTTTATGTAACAAAAGTGGACTATCTTCTTGAAGAGCAAGTTGTTCTGTCCCATTGTTTTCTGGGTTGGTAATATTCTCTTCATTTCCGGACATATCCTGGCTTCCTACCTAGTCACCAATGTTGATCCTTGTCTCTCTTTCATTAAAAAAATGTTTCAAGAAATTCAGTTGCTCCGAAGAATATTTGTAAACTTTTCCAGGTTTTGCTTTTTTCCCACTAACGGGCTTATTTTTCTTAAGTGACTTCCTAAAATTGTCTCTTATGTTGGCCCATCTCGTTTTTCACGACTGCCCTGACAATAAAACCACTGGCTATATTGAAAAATTATTTAAACGTGAAAATATCTGTTGATGTTGTTTAGGAAAAAACCATCTCGTTGTATAGGGATATAATTTTAAATAATATAAATTTGTTTTCAGGCATTTGGCCATTGGGGATTCACTAAACACGATTTCCTTCAGTTATCGAATGGGTCATAGTACAGTTGATGAAGGAAGAACTGATGTCTAAACCAACAGAAGATATGTGGAGGAACATAACTCGTGATTTTTATGAAATTTGGAACTTTCCTAACTGCATTTTGGTGCGTTGGATGGCAAACAGGTTGCCATCCAAGCCCCTCCAAACTCTGGATCATTATTTTTTAATTATAAAGAAACATTTTCTATTGTTTTGCTGGCTCTTGTGAACGCCCATTGTAACTTTATTGCAGTTGATGTAGGGGCATACGGAAAAAATAATGATGGGGGAATCTTTGCCAATTCAAATTTAGCACTGATGAGTTTAACTGAATGTGATTCAAAAGAATACTTTATTTTAATACAAGCATTGTTACAGATGTAGTACATGTCCACGTTGACTACGCTACTTGACGCTACAGTGGTGAACTACAGACTACACTACTGCTGGTTGCATTGACAACTTTCGTTGAGTCGCATATGAATGACTAACTTCATACTACTACACCAGATATTACTACCAACTTATTTTTCACTCAACAAGCACTTCAACAAAGGACTTTGAATGTACCTGACAATTCTGCGATACCAAATACAAATATTGAAGTTCCGTATATCATTGTTGCCGATGAGACATTCCCGCTTAAAGACTACATGGTACGACCATTGCCGGGAAATAATTTGGATGACCGAAAACGAATCTTCAACTATCGTTTATGTGGCACTGATACGGAACTGTCACGGTACGGTTACGTCACCTTAATTCAACAGAAAAGGTGAAAAAAAAGGTAAACAAAATTGACCATATATGCACAGCATAATGCTTTATATGTGATATATGCATGAAATTTTGAACTTAAGGTTTAGATTTGTTGGTGTGGTTAACCTGTAGTGCTTTTAAATTCCCACTTAAATCTTAGGTTGGTCTTAGTCTATTCTCCAATAGAATTACAAGTTTTTAGTAGGAATTTAAAAGTACTTCAGGTTAACCACACCAACAAATGTAAACTATGTCCAAAAATTTCATGCATTTAATTTTTTGTTTGGAAACCGTTGCCTAACTTTCCATGTTATCTATAAGATGTCGAGTAATGGTTTTACTAATAAGTTTTGCTTACTTTTGAATCGAAATTGTAGCATAACTCTTAAGTCCTGTGGAGTAATAAGAATAAGAATATAAATTATCAAAAACTTTTATTAGTTTACAGAACGCATCGTTCATTGGCTGTCACACATTAGTTGGTACAAAATTGTTAAACAAACAAAACAGCAATGACCGTATAAAAAAAATTAGTAATTTTAATTTAAAGTCGCTCGTATAAATACAAATAGCCTAAGTCTTTGGGAGGATTTTCTGATAACGCAACTTTATTATCGTTAAAAATGACCCAGTGGCCATCCTTCAATATATGTACAACATAGTGGCCGACCATGCTTGAAGTGCCCATATGAGAAACGAACGCTATTAATTTATATCCTAAAACAATCATCCAATTATTAACGAAGTTGTGTAAGTTAAAACTTACGTCCGTCTCCATCTTTAAATTCGGGTGCCGGAGGTGAAGATGCGCTTTCTAGCTCTTCTTGATGCGAGAATATCCAATCGATTGCCCTTTCGACGTTATTGTCTGTAGATTTAAGCGCTTTAATTGCTTGCTCCTGAGAGAATCCCATGCCCATCACCAAAGGTAGTGCATTCGGGTCAGGTACGAACACAAGACTTTCGGTGCCCGGCGGTATAAACGGATCAGAAAAGTCGGCGTCGGTTATATGCTCCATAATCCAAGCGGACGCGGTCTCGACGCCGCTGTTATGAGTGAAAAATATTGCACGCTTACAGGCTTCCGTAGGAAAACCCATTTCTTGCAATTGTGCTAAAACGCCTTCGTCCATATCGGGTGTGGGAGGAGGAGTACCAACTAATTCCGGCAGGGGTTCCTCCCCAGGTTGCTGTCCACGACCTCTAAACGAGTTTAAGTCTAAAGAATCTGGCATTTCGACGGCTACATCTAATTTAATAGGAACCCAATCTTCCCTCAACGTAAATTTCTTCAGTTGTATCACCAGATAATTCGGGAAGGTTGCAAAACGAGTAGATCTGGAAATGAAACCCTTATACAAACATATTGAGAATTTGTATGAAACTTGCTTTCTTGCGGTGGTCTTTCCATTCAAAGCTGTACTGTAAAACTGCTCCACAATTTCGGGTTGAGTAAAAACCTCTAAACACGAAAACAACTTTATTTTTGGTCGTACTAAAGCGTTCACTTCAAT
Source organism: Abscondita cerata (assembly GCA_030710515.1). Classification (NCBI taxonomy): domain Eukaryota; kingdom Metazoa; phylum Arthropoda; class Insecta; order Coleoptera; family Lampyridae; genus Abscondita; species Abscondita cerata. Next base: position 246,599 of record JALBCR010000807.1, on the reverse strand, counting down.
TTTTTTCCCATTAGCTTCCATTTCGAGTTTACGAGCTACGTATGCAGAAACTTCTTCTTTGTTAACTGCCGCTTCCAATGGAATGTTCAACGAGAGTATGTTGTCGGCTCTATAAGTGTACTTCACCTTTTTACTAACGCTACATTGCACTCGTTCTTCTACTTGAAACTTAAAACAATCGCCTGGGTTACGTTGATTCCTATTGTGACGCTCTAACAAAGTGAGGAGATGCAACAAAAATTCTTGAGCATCTTGTTGGCGCTTTGTGGAAAAGTCGGGATGACCTCGTCCAACAAGAGTTTTAAACATATTGGGCGATATCCCAGGAGAATCTGCATCGGATGGGGAACCAGGAGGAGGCGGCACCGAATATTTACCAGATAATAATCCAACCCCTAATTTGGCCCTGCGAATGCGTACTGTAAGTTTGTTAAACCTATTGTTAAATATTACATTTGTACATTGAAATCATCGGGAGCTTCTACAATATTAACTTGTTCGAAAATAGAAGAAGCACCAGTAACATATTTTTGAGTGAAATCAGGTATATTAAACAGCATCTGCATTACGCTGTTTAAATAACATGAGTTTCCTAAATTAACCATTCCAGTATAACCGGGACCATAAACCGCTTTCAACTGTCCCGAACTTTCTTGTAAAGCGATCCACTCATTCGATTTTTGGTTGAGTTCAAGTTCCAGTTCTACCATAGATTTATCGGTTTTTTCCATGTTTGCAATGTTAATACCTAATACACCATAATTCTTAATGAATTTTAATAATGAAAGAGTAACCTTACCCCAATGTCCTAAATGTTCAATCAAACTAGGATCTTCAACCATGTCATCCTCGGCATAACTAAAAACGTCCGCCTTTCCCTCTTTAGTTATTGTACCTAGTTTTACGGCCAACGGAAAATTAGTGACCGTGTAGTGTTCGATGGCATGATTATTTCCACCGGAACCATCATAAAAACGCCTTCCGCAAAGAATCGAACCGTCCGTCAAATTCAACCAAAGATTATCATTCTTATCACACTTTTCACATTTCCAACCGGATGGGGGAATTTTAATACCGTTATCGAGCTGCATCAAATTATTAGCAAATTTACTCACTACTCGAGCCTCACCATCCCACGTATTGCTTAAAGACTCCAGTTCGGCTAATTTACTTGCAGATTGAATTTCTAGAATGGCATGCACAGATTTTTGAACCTACAATGACATTAACAAAATTTACTAAATAACACACATTTAATACAAACTATTTCTGGTAGTTCTGGGTTAGGCCACAAAATTTCAAAAAAATCGGGTAAAACAACAATCTTATAAATATCTTGGAATTCAAACAATTTTTTGCTGATGTCTGGGTCAAAACCGCCTTCTACTCCGATAGCGAGCCGTGTGATCTTTTTTTCAGGGCCATCGCCAAGCGGAGGCGATACCTATAATGTTGTATTCATTTAAAAATCTCCATTTTCACTTCGTTACCTCATGTCTCAAACGCCACATGTGTAAAAACACAGAATGACCAGTTTTCTCATAATATCTTTCAACATGTTCTCGTCCTAAGCCTAAGAAGCTTGTTAGGCTTATGTATAAACCTGTTTCGCATTCCTAAAATTGTTAATTGGAATGATTTTACAAAATTAGGCTTCCACCACTTACAGGATTATCGAAACTCAATATGCATTCGTCTTTATAAACTTTATCTTGTGCACGTGGTATTTTAATGTTGTTTAAGTTGAGGGCTAACAGATCCATTTTTGAACTGAAATTTTATTAATTAAAAATAAGGAAAGAATTTTATTATGATTAGCAAGAAATTGTCGGTATTTACCGGTTAGGAAACTGTAATTGTGATGCATCGAATTGTCAAATTTCTTGGTGGGGATTACTGTGGCTCTCTTACCGCCAATATACATTTCGTTTCGTATTAGAGAGTTATCGTACTTCTTAAGCCTAGTTTTCGCAGAAACGAACTTTGCAATATTTGTCCGAAAAAACATGGCTGTCCGAAATTTGGAAAATATTAAATATATTTTAACTCAGTCCGAACTTCAGATGCGAAATTGTATTTCTCTTTTTTTTATTCTGTTTTCTCTGTTATTACTAACCTAAAATAATGGATGACTGGGGTGTATCGCAAGAAAGAATAAGTTATATTTACTGTATATTTGTTAAAAAACAAATATCAGTAAAAGAAAATACAAAAAGCAAGAATGTCGGTACAGGACATTTTTCTGAACAGTAAAGTTCAGGGGGATTATTACAATCTCGTGTTAAACTGATCAAGATAGCTATTTTAATTATTTGCCTACAAATAAAAGTTATTTGAAATACTACTAGTTAAATTTAGTATCTCCCATAATTACGAGGATTTTTCATACGAGGGACAATCCTCACAGTTCTATACTGCCCTGCTAAGCTGAATCGTCCTATCTGACAAAATTACAGTTTTTGTATTGTTTTCTAATGCTGACATGCATCTACAAGTGTTTTAATACTCAAAAACGACGTAACTACATCCTAAAGCATTTGTTTCGTATACTAAATTTTGTCTTATCTACAAAAATAATAAGATTCCTACGAAGGTTGTCCTATCTGCTTCTACTAAGCGAATTTGTACTATCTCGTTAGAAAAGACTTTCAGGTTTTGTAAAGTGTCCAGATATCGAATACGATTACAAAGTAGAATGTCCTATCTGTCAGATAGGACATTTTAGCCAAGTAATTCTCTTCTTAGTAATTGCCGTTGAGTGCAGTAAATGAATATTCAGTAGTTCCATATTTAGTATCTAGGCAAACATACTACTCAGCCATTTGCAATCATTTGAGTTTTGATCATTATCAAGAGGTTAATGTTTTTTATAGGATGTATAGTGCAAGTAGCGACAGAAACAAGAAATTGGTTATGCTGGCTTTGAACAAAAGTTTTCAACAAAAATTGAAGGAATCAAAAGATTAAATCATAAAGAAACGCAGCAATCGCAAAGCTGATGATCCCGATTATCATCCAAGTGATGATATTGATTTTTCTGAATCTCGAAACAAAAAATTGAAAGTGAGTCTTTTGAATAGCAACCCAAATAGACAAAGTAACGTTCTTGTGATAAACTGTGACTTTTTGGTCCAATATATTTCTTTAGAATCCGAAATCATTCCTGAACCACGCAAAATAACTTCACAAGTTCCCGACTACCATGTTACTAGAGATTCATGCTTGAAAATATGGAAAGAACTGAAAAAACTTGAGTGTTTAAACCCAGTTTCGACTTAGTCCGCAGTTTGCTTGAAGACATAATTACCTATTTGGTTGATATTTCTGTGAAAAAATATGAAAAAAACTTCACTAAGAAAGGATTACTAAAAAAAAAGACAATCGTCTGATGTACCATTACAAGAAAGGAGAAGACAGAAACAAGTAGATAAAGCATCAAAATCCAACACCTGTCCACTGAAGTGCGCAAAATCAATAAGTGAAGAGCAACAAATGAATATATCAAGAAGTACAACTGCACCTCTTTGTATCACGAAGACAGAATACTTACAAATACTACTTAAAAAATCTCGATAGGAATGATATTAATGTTTGTAAAAGTATTTCAGGGTATAATAAGAACAACGATCGAATCTTGAAAACTGTAAGAGGTGAATCAAAGATAAACATCTCTCCAGGTCGTGACAAACGAGGACATCGACCAGCTTTGAATAAAATTACAAGAAATCCAATTATATCACATATAAAAAGTTTTGGTATTACAACGTTACACTATCGAAGAGAACATGCTCCTAAACGCGTTTACCTGCCGTCCGATGTCAACATTACTTTAATGTTTAATCACTTTAAAATTCGACACCCAGACTACACTTGCAGTTACGAACTTTATCGTCAAGAGGTGAAAAACATGAATACTTTCTTTGCTCAGCTAGGAGGAGGCGACGAAATTGTAGCCATATAGTGTGATATATGTGAAAGTTATTATAATCACAAAATGAAATATATAAATGCCAGAGAAGAATATAAGAAATAACGAAATTATTATTTCCGCTGACTTACAAAAGTGATAATACTACCCCGTGCCGAAATGTTCACGGAAATAATTTTTATTCCACGAATTATCGCATTTAATGAAAGTTTTGCTCCGGTTGGAAAAGCAAAAACCAAAAAACCTTTAGCAGTTCTATGGCATGAAGGAGTGGCCAAACGTAACAAAGAGGATATTATTTCTGCTTTTGATGCATTTTTTTTCAAAAATAGGAACGTTGAATATAGTATAACTATTTGGTTAGATAATTGCTCAGCCCAAAACAAAAACTGGGCTCTTATATTCTTTTTTTATTTCTATAATAAATTGCAGTGAAGTAAATCTTAAACAACTCACAACAAAATACTTTGAGCCTAGCTACTCCTTTATGTTAGCCGATCATTTTCATCAAAAAGTGGGAATGGCCATGAAAAAAAACCAAGAAAATTTTTGATTTTAAAGATTTTGTATCCTGTGTCGTATCGGCCAATAGTGGTAAAACTGATACAATTAGTATGGACGTTCTATGATTGGAATGATCTCAGTTCTAAGTTAAAATTAAAAAAAGGTAACTTTTATTTCAAAGACTTGGTGTTGGCGATTGTTTCAAGAAGACTATAAAACTCTCGATTTCTTGAACAAAAAAAAATGATTAAAAATGGGATTCGAAAGCCTTCTGAAAGGAAATATGATAGAGGATAGACGAAACTCGTAAACAGACATTAATATCAACTTTAGAATCTCAGAGTCTCGTTTACAATTTTGGAAAGATCTAAACGTGATAAAGATGAACCAAATGACTAGACTGAATTCTAATAGTCAGTTTTGAGTTTTATACTTTTATTACGACTGTAAGTAGAATGTAGTTCTTGTTCTTCTGCTGGTGGTTTTTCTCGATTTTCATTGTACTTTGCTTCGAAAAAATTTTACTATTAATTATTGCCTTGTGTATTAATTTTTCCAGATTCCTAAGTAAAACCGTCTTAACCATCAAAAGTCAAGGTTCCAGATAAGTAATTATAACATTTTATAAGAATATTTATTGACGTGTATTGTCAAAAGGTAACTCGTGACAGAATGTCATTCTTTTTCCCCAATAATTATACAGAGGACAACATCTAAACAGAAAATCATCTATCTTCATGTCAGAGAGAACGTTTAAGCTGAGCAGGGCAGTATAACGCATGTCATGTACGTGGCCATAGATAACTAATATACAGGGTAGCTTTTATGTATGGAACCAAGGCTCTGTAGCCAAAACGGTTGAAGGCATCATTCTGGAAATTTTAGGGATCAAATCTGAAGCTATTTCACATAATTTGACACAATCAAAAAATTTCTTTGCTCGATAATTTTTTGGCACGGCCGCCATCTTGAATTTTTTTAAATAGCAAGATGGGTCATGTGATATATCATTTGAAAGCTTATTTTATTTACTTTGTAACTGAGTTTGAATATTTGAGTTGGATGGTAAAAATACGCTCAGAAAAAATACAAATTAATTTACTGCTCACGAAATAATTATCGAGAAAAAAAAGGAACAATAAGACTTACATGGAGAAACAAGAATCATTAGATTTAAATAACATCGTATGTAGAAAGTCAATGTTCTTAAGAAAACTGAAATACTTTAGCGAATTAAATGCACAAAATGTGAACCATTTACCTCCTGACAGTAATGTATACGATTTAGAAAGAATTAATCGAATTTATCAACCAATTTTCTGGAATAGCTGCAATCTCAGCTTCAATACGGTTTCTCAATTCATTTAAATCGTAGGGTCTGTTCTTGTACTATACACAGCTTTTCAAATAGCCCCACAAAAAAAAGTCCAGAGGGGTCAAGTCAGGTGACCGGGCTGGCCACTCGAGAGTTCCCTTCTCCCTATCCAGCGTCTTGAAAAGTTTCATCTAGATAATTTCGAACGTTTATCCCATAATGGGGTGGGGCACCGTCCTGCTGAAACCAGATATCGTCCCTAACAGCATTTGGGTCGTCCACGTTTGGAAAAAGTTCCACAATCCTAGGGATAACATTCTCCTGTAGGATGTTGAGGTAACTGTTGGCATTGAGATTCCCTTCTATGAAAAATGGTCCAATAATTCTACCTCAATTATGCCACACCATACATTTATTTGTTGAGGATACTGGGTGTGCACTGTTTCCATCCAATGTGGATTCGTGTCGGAATAATATCGGCAGTTGTGTCTATTACGGCGCCATTGAGAGTAAATGTGGCCTCATCAGAGAACAAAATGGAACTTGCAAAATTGTTATTCTCCGCAATTGCTTCCATAATGTTCTCGCAAAACTGATCACGTCTATCAAAATCGTCTTCCGATAATTCTTGTACTAAATGTACCTTGTAAGGATGATATTTGTGATGCTTTAGAATTTTCTGAACTGAATATCGAGACATATTATGGTTTAGTGCAAGCTGATATGCTGATGTTTTAGGCTGATGAACTACATCCATTAATACTGCCAGTAAATTATCCTCTGTAGCCACTGTTGTTGGTCGGCCACTTCTGCGACGGTTCTTAACACTCCCAGTGATATTATACCGTCGTAAAGTCTTGGTCACAGTAGATCTCACTATAGGATTCCTATCGCCGTAACCAACCATCATAAGAATTTATAATCTTTCTGATTCAGTTAGCTGATTAATTTTTACGAGACGGTTCTAATTATTGAATAATAATGAACTAGTAATGAGAATAACTGATGTTTTGACGTTATCACGTTACCTAGGAAACGTCACCTAGGTAACGTGTCAAAAGCATCGCCACCTAAATTAAAAATGCGATAATACAAATAATTGCAGAAATAATTATTAGAATAAATTTTTAGGTATTTCCTCCAAATACAACTTCAATGTTTCTAGTCAGTTGCAAAGTAAATAAAATAAGCTTTCAAATGATATATAACATGACCCATCTTGCTATTTAAAAATTCAAGATGGCGGCCGTGTCAAAAATTATCGAGCAAAGAAATTTTTTGATTGTGTCAAATTATGTGAAATAGCTTCAGATTTGATCCCTAAAATTTCCAGAATGATGCCTTCAACCGTTTTGGCTACAGAGCCTTGGTTCCATACATAAAGCTAGCCTGTATATTTTAACGCACATTTTACGCGGCGTTATAGCTAGTACAACAATAATTTATTGAAATTTACTAAAACCACAAAACTGTAAAACACAAAGTCACTAAAAAAATCGTATCTGTGAAAACGGAACGGTAAGTATTTACCGGAGTACGCTAATTCTTGCTTAGAACGATCTTACGTTGTTGAGAATGGTTATCAGCGAAAATCCATTTGAAGCAAATTTGTTTCATCTAGTGATAAATTATTTACATTAAATCTTCCATACTGATCAGCCCTATTTCTTATATTTCGGTCTTGATTTAAAAAAACCTCCTATTACAAAACCTTTTACAATGCCATCTAAGTCTGTCTTTTCCCCTAGTGCTATTAGATCTACTAGAACTAGAGGGTCCATTATGGCACAAAATATACGTTATACCTTCTCCAATGTTGATTTAACTCACAAACTACAAAGTAATTTATTTTTAGGTTATGAAACAGTACACAAAACTCACGTTAACGTCACAGACATGATCTGCGATGCCCACAAAATGCTACCAATCCGTTATTTGTAAATAGTGTATAGATTACAAGATTTAACGATTTAAGCGAAAGGATTGCGATAACACCTTATTGATTTGGAAAGGAAATAACTGTGTCTGATACACTTTTCTGTACCTTGAATAATAAACTTGTTATTTTTGCTTACAGTCCATATAAGAATGATCCGTGAGTTTTCGGTTTATTAATGATGAGGATCTCTGCATAATGCTGTGAATGCAAGTCGGTATATTTAACAAAATAAATTTAATTCTATATTCAACATGAGACTCTATTAATTGTTTTATATTTTTTTACCTCAGGATCTTCGTCTCTTTAATAGAACACCTGCTTAAAACTTTAGAACAAAATTTTAATACAACTGAATACAATTTTCATTTATTTACCATATTCAGAAAATTTTTGGACTTGTTGGTATGGTTAACTTGTAGTACTTGTAAATTCGTAATTCTATTGGAGAATGAAATAAAAAAAAAACTAATCTAAGATTTCAGTCATTGGTGTTTTTTGTAGATATTGTAGATAATAGAATTACGAGTTTTTAGCGGAAATTTAATAGTAGTACAGGTTGGGTTAACCATACCAAAAAATCTTCAAAAATAAATGCATATATATGGTCAATTGATTAAATTTAAATGAATTTTAAATAACGCAACGTGCACGTAAAAAGCAACCATTTTTTCTGTATATCGATTTATCGGTTTTGTATTTCGGAGTCCATTTTCATGTGAGACTCCATTGTCGTTTGAAGTCCATTTTTATTCGGAGTAATTTTTATTTAGTCCGTTTTACGATTACTTTCACATATGGAGCTAAAGAACCAACAAAGAAGAAAACAATAAACGAAATCATAACATTACATAAACCATACGTTTGGAAACTTCGATCGGTCCCAAAATCAATAAAGCTTTGGTATATAGCAGTGGTGAACGTTGCCGTCCTTGTTATCAGATTAAATTAAACTACGTTTGAAAATAATTAATTATGTGTAAAGCACAACTCAACGCATATCTTTGTTATAGGCGTTAAATGAATTAATTTTTGCTACTTGTTTTATCAACTAGTTTCTCTAAACGTACAGGGAATTTCTTAAACAAAAATTAACATTTGAGGTTAGAATCATCCAGTGTTTTAAATTCGGTTAATAGTGTGTTCAAATTATCAGTTTTTTTAATTGAAAAACTCCGTCAGCCAGCCAACAGAGGAGTTGTCAACGAGGCGACATTGTGATACCTATATTGGAAGACACTGTGAAAGTCCAAATTTTTTGATATAAAAACTAAAATTAATAAATAATATTTTTATTGTACATACATATTAAAGAAAACTACGAGTTTTTGATACATCCGACGTCTTCGATGTCTAGGCGTAATGGGCAACTCAAGCTTGATTGGTGCAAGAAATGTAGTGCATTTTTCTAAAGGTGCGTATAGATATATGCGCCGCGTTCGTTGCTCACTGTAATTATTTATTTGAAAGAACATTTCGCGATCCCTAGGAAAACTACGAACATTTAGTAGCGTCCCATTACTTCGAGAATAATGTCCTTGTCACGCGATAAATATTACGCGGTTTCAGTGATGAGTGGTGCTTTTTTGTTAATGGCAAACATGTTGAAAAGGAAAAAGAGACCACGACGTTGGTGGCGCACTAACCTGTAAAAAAAAAGAAATGGCACTGAGCTTATCATGGACTTAAAATCACAACAAATCTGCTTTAAGTGGTTTCTTAAAATGGTCTTTATGTTGAGGGTTCTACAAACGGGGTTTTGCTCGATAAGTTTAATTACACTTTCGTCAGACCACTCCATTTCTCTGAATTGACGCGCCAAAAACGACAAACCTCTCACGTTCCCGTCCAAATATGTACTGCAAACCATCAAAGAGTTCGTCAAAAAAACCGACATGATGTGGTTTGCGACGCGCCGTGTGCGAGCGGTTCGTGCTCAACACGTAAACCGCGTACTAATCTAGAGAATTGGCTGCGCACGCGCGGCGCGCGCGCTGAGCGTCGCGCAGATCTATACGCACCTTAATATTGACAACAGCACGAATATTTGACTATATTTTATAGAGACTGGGTCTCTGTTTATCAACATCTTCTTTAGAGATCAACATTATATTTATGCCCTATACTTTGGAAACTTGTTAAAAAAAAATTTCAGCTTTTTTACCCCAGCCATACATTTTATTTTATTGTCTCTTTATTTCCCCACCGATTCCGTCGTCGGCATCTTTTCCATGTGAAGTGGCAATTCTGCAGCTAGATATGACTCATACCACAAAGTGTAAATTTTAGTTTAAATTGTCTAGCAACACACCATCGGAATAGATGTCTATTGGCCCATTGCACCGACACGACTTAAACTTAAGCAATGCTTTAAACCTTAAATACAATGATTGAAACCATAGCAAAAATTGTTGCTATGTTTAAGTTGTGTTGGTGCAAACGACCATATATGTTTTAGATCAATAATGCTTCTTAAGTATTCCTAAAAAACGTATGGTCGACATCATCCGCAAATCATAATTGCAAATGGCTGAATTTTTTTCAGCGGAAGTCGCATTTTTGAAACTTTTCCAAAATACTTTGGGTAGCTACCTTCGTTAGCTTGTCGTGATTTTTTGATAAGCGTTCGTCTTTTCGATCTCTATTCGACGCAAAAAAAAATTCGAAAATTGCGACCCGTTTAGGCGAATAATCAGTTCAATTTATCAAAACAAAAAAAAAAAATAGCTTTCGAAGGCGTTTGATTCGAACGCGTTTTTTCTCGCGTAAATCGATGATATCTACGAAGGGCCTAAATTAAATTCGAATTATTTTCGAACCGGAAGCCGTAAAATGCGAAAAACCGAAACGAAAATAGAAGTTTTCCGTTTTTTTTTGCGTTCCGACTGCTTTTTATGCCGTTTCTCGTCGGAAATTTAAAGAAAAATTAAAGCCATCAGATAAGCGCTTCTTTTAGCCTGCGAATTCTTCATCATATTCTAATTCTTAAATATTTTCTACACTAAAGATGTCGTCTCTAAGTCGAATATGAGAAGAAAACTAGGATCATGGCTGAACTCGCACTTGAATCTAAAGTAGTTCTCTAACGTACCAACTAATAGAATAGTTGGTGTAATTATTAGTAGTATGTTAGTATAATATGAAAATTACACAGCTTTGTATTACAAACCGCAGACCATTTTCAATTTTAAAGTACACGTAGAGAAATTAAAAACAAGCGGAAATGACAAAGCCGACCGCTAATACTTGACTTTCCGCATAATATTTGCCCTCAATTTATTTATTATTTATTCGCACAGTAAATTATTTTTGATTATTGGATTATGATGTAAATGTTAAAATAATAATATACCTACAATATATTTAATAATTAATATGATATTATACCTATAATAATGCTTATGCACAGGATGTACCAAAATTTTTCTACGAACGAAAAATTCGTAGAATACTCAAAAATTCTGTTGCAAATCTTCAGCCACTTTGAACTATGATCTGGGTTACTTGGTTTTTTCATACGATACTTCTGGCTAATTTACTATGATGCGCATGCTGACTACGATGCGCGAGCTTAATATCACGCTGGCTTAATGTACTTTTTGGTATAAAACCGTCATTTTAAAAGGTTAACTACAAATAAAACATATTTATTGTTTTGTGCGACACCATTATTGTACGCTGAAATATGTCGACTTCATTTAAAGTTTTTGTTTCCAGTACAGATTTCAATTAAATTTATTATGCAGGTTTTAACATTGCATTTTTTAAACAAAGATACTAATTTACAATTGATATAAACTGAGTTTTTATAGATTTTTAAATTCTGTCAAGGATGATTTTCAGCAACATTTTAAGAGAAAGGCCCATGCGGGTTATACTGTACGATGTTCGAGCATTTTGTATTAAATCAACAAGGACACGTTAGTCAGGTTTTATTAATATGAAGATATCTGCCGGTAGTTCATCTGGTTTAGTAGTTTTATTATATTTCAAATTGATTTAGTCTTTCGCGGCTGATTTTGAACAGTGTTGTCTAGATCCGGTCTAAAGGATGTCATTGATTAAAACTTCTTCCTAAGGTTTTGCTAAGGCGAGTAGTCAGTTTTTTTTCAGAGGTTTTTCTATCTCCAATGTTGGATGTAAACTGATGACTCCGGCTTTGTAGGTTGTATTCATACTAGTTTTTTGGATGCTCTTGAGAATTGGATTTCAGATCTGCTTGATCTTCCTTTCTGTTAAAGTTTGCTGAATGTTTATGAATCTAGATGGTTTTCCTAACTATACTGTTATGACCATCATTAGGCTCTGCTAATAACTTGGAACTCTCGAAGAGCATTTTGTGATTTTCATTGCTAAGCGCATGTTCGGCTACCGTTGACTTTTCGGTTTTCGCTAGATGTTCTGTAAATCAAGTTCCCATCAATCTCTTGGTGTTCCTATCTATACTTTGTCACAAGAACAAGGTATACGTAAACTCCGGCTGCTCAAAGAGGGTTTTTTTCGTGTTTTGTTGATCTGATAGTCTACTGAGTCTTCTTGATTGGTTTGAAGATAGTTTTGATGTCGTATCTTTTTAGAATTCTTCCTATGCTGTCTGTGATTTTGGGTATGCATGGCAGATATACATCTTGGCGTTTCTGTGCTAGTGCCACCGTTTCTTAGGCAAAAAAGATATATCAAATCTGCTCAAGCAAACAGGATTTACGCCAGAACTGAAAAAGTCTTTTTTCGAGAACAAACAGATGAAGCAGATGAAGAGCTACATCTGGTACTCAACAACAATCTTATTCTCCAATATGAGGAACGATCTCAACCATACAAAAATCTAACAAGTACAAAAATATGAAAACTTCCACACGAGACAAGCACCTAATACGTCAAGCCTTAAACTTGGTCAACCTAACAGACAGCGTGTTCACAGAGAGCGAGATGAAAATGTTGAAGATTTTGCAGTTGAGAAAACAGAAATGAAGACCCTACGTAAAGCAACTGGTAACAAGAGAATGTACAAGGTTTGTAGTAAAACAATTAAGCAGCATCGTCAAACTCAAAAGATGGAGATTGAGTAGATGCACTAAGACCATTTAGTTATACGAAGTGTTGGGAGACCGCGTAAACTGCAATAGCGACAGCTTTTAGAGGTCTTTGATATGGAAAAACAATCATGGGATAAACTGTCCGGTCATCTACACAACACTCCAGTAAGAGTTTAATTCTTACTGCCGTTTTAAATGTTTCTATAACCTTTTGGGGCTAGAACCTTTTCATCTTCATTTTAAAAATTCTGGTAGAGTAGGATAACATATTTGCAATGCAATTTCAAAATGTCTTTTAAGAAATAACTTATACTAGGGTGCCAATCTTTAAAAAGCATTTTTGGTTGGATGTTCATAACAATTTTCTGAACACTATCAAAAGTTTTTCTTTTTTACCTAAATGATCCATTGCTGTAACTGCTTTACTTTTTCAGTAGACAATATAGGATCAGGCACCACTTTTTCTAGTCTATTAAGCTATTAATTTTGGTAGTCAGGCTGTGGCAGTTTTGTACGATACTTTGAATGCAGCTTTGTATAGTAAATACGGTTGATATTTGATTACTTGCGATAATTTCCGGTAGTCAACTATTTTAGCTCTTTTTCATTCATTTTTACCAAGACGCCAATTTTAAAAAGCGTTTTTTTTATCTAAATAATCCATTGCATTAACTGTTTTTCATTCCCATTTCAGGCACCATTTTTCGGGGTCTATAAAACTATAAAATTTGGTAGTCATGCTGTGATAACTTTGAACGACTGACTATGTTTAATTTAGTTTATTTACTAAAAAAAATTAGTGCTTTAAATACAAATTTGTATAGGAAATACGATTCATATTAGATTACTTCGGATAATTTCCGGCAGTCAACCATTTTGGCTCTTCTTCATTCATCTTCACCAAAGCGCCAATCTTTAAAAGGCGTTTTTTCGGTTTTGGTCTTTAACAACTTTCTAAGTCCTCTTAAGAGGCTCTTCTTTTTTATCTAAACAACTTATTGCACTATATTTGGAGGTCTATAAAACTATAAAGTTTGGTAGTCAGTCTGTGGTAGTGTGTATTTTCTAAAAAAATATTAAAAATGGGTGCTTTAAATACTGCTTTGTATAGTAAATACGGTTGATATTAGATTGCTTGAGATAGTTTCTGGTAGTCAACTATTTTGGCTCTTCTTCATCCATCTTCACCAGGGTGCCAATCTTTGAAATGCGTTTTTGGGTTTTGGTTTTTAACTGTGCAACTTTGAACGACTGACTACGTTTAATTTATTTTATTTACCAAAAAAAATTGGTGCTTTAAATTCAAATTTGTATAGTAAGTACGATTCATATTAGATTACTTTAGATAATTTTCGGTAGTCAACCATTTTGGCTTTTCTTCATTTATCTTCACTAAGGCGCCAATCTTTAAAAGGCGGTATTTGGTTTTGGTCTTTAACAACTTTCTAAGCCTTCTTAAGAAGATCCTCTTTTTTTATCTAAATAACCTATTGCACTATATTTCGGGGTCTATAAAACTATAAAGCTTGATAGTCAGGCTGTGATAGCTTGTATTTACTAAAAAAACATCACAAATGGATGCTTTAAATGCTGCTTTGTAAGTAAATACGGTTGATATTAGATTGCTTGAGATAGTTTCTGGTAGTCAACTATTTTGGCTCTTCTTCATCCATCTTCATCAGGGTGCCAATCTTTAAAATGCGTTTTGGGTTTTGGTCTTTTGACTGTGGTAACTTTGAACGACTGACACTGTTTAATTTAATTTATTTATCAAAAAAATTAGTGCTTTAAATACAAATTTGTATAGTTAATACGATTCATATTAAACTACTTTGGATAATTTTCGGTAGTCAACCATTTTGGTTCTTCTTTATTCATCTTCACCAAGGCGCCAATCCTTAAAAGCGTTTTTGGTTTTGGTCTTTAACAACTTTCTAACCCCTCTTAAGGAGCTCCTCCTTTTATCTAAATAACCTATTGCACTATATTTCGGGGTCTATAAAACTATAAAGTTTGGTAGTCAGTCTGTGGTAGTTTGTATTTTCTAAAAAATATTAAAAATGGGTGCTTTAAATATTGCTTTGTATAGTAAATACGGTTGATATTAGATTGCTTGAGATAGTTTCTGGTAATCAACTATTTTGGCTCTTCTTCATCCATCTTCACCATGGTGCCAATCTTTAAAATGCGTTTTGGGTTTTGGTTTTTAACTGTGGCAACTTTGAACGACTGACTACGTTTAATTTATTTTATTTACCAAAAAAATTGGTGCTTTAAATTCAAATTTGTATAGTAAGTACGATTCATATTAGATTACTTTAGATAATTTTCGGTAGTCAACCATTTTGGCTTTTCTTCATTTATCTTCACTAAGGCGCCAATCTTTAAAAGGCGGTATTTGGTTTTGGTCTTTAACAACTTTCTAAGCCTTCTTAAGAAGATCCTCTTTTTATCTAAATAACCTATTGCACTATATTTCGGGGTCTATAAAACTATAAAGCTTGATAGTCAGGCTGTGATAGCTTGTATTTACTAAAAAAACATCACAAATGGATGCTTTAAATGCTGCTTTGTAAGTAAATACGGTTGATATTAGATTGCTTGAGATAGTTTCTGGTAGTCAACTATTTTGGCTCTTCTTCATCCATCTTCATCAGGGTGCCAATCTTTAAAATGCGTTTTTGGGTTTTGGTCTTTTGACTGTGGTAACTTTGAACGACTGACACTGTTTAATTTAATTTATTTATCAAAAAAAATTAGTGCTTTAAATACAAATTTGTATAGTTAATACGATTCATATTAAACTACTTTGGATAATTTTCGGTAGTCAACCATTTTGGTTCTTCTTTATTCATCTTCACCAAGGCGCCAATCCTTAAAAAAGCGTTTTTTGGTTTTGGTCTTTAACAACTTTCTAACCCCTCTTAAGGAGCTCCTCCTTTTTATCTAAATAACCTATTGCACTATATTTCGGGGTCTATAAAACTATAAAGTTTGGTAGTCAGTCTGTGGTAGTTTGTATTTTCTAAAAAAAATATTAAAAATGGGTGCTTTAAATATTGCTTTGTATAGTAAATACGGTTGATATTAGATTGCTTGAGATAGTTTCTGGTAATCAACTATTTTGGCTCTTCTTCATCCATCTTCACCATGGTGCCAATCTTTAAAATGCGTTTTTGGGTTTTGGTTTTTTAACTGTGGCAACTTTGAACGACTGACTACGTTTAATTTATTTTATTTACCAAAAAAAAATTGGTGCTTTAAATTCAAATTTGTATAGTAAATACGATTCATATTAGATTACTTTAGATAATTTTCGGTAGTCAACCATTTTGGCTTTTCTTCATTCATCTTCACTAAGGCGCAAATCTTTAGAAGGCGGTTTTCGGTTTTGGTCTTTAACAACTTTCTAAGCCCTCTTAAGAAGATCCTCTTTTTTTATCTAAATAACCTATTGCACCATATTTCGGGGTCTATAAAACTATAAAGCTTAATAGTCAGGCTGTGATAGCTTGTATTTACTAAAGAAACATCACAAATGGATGCTTTAAATGCTGCTTTGTAAGTAAATACGGTTGATATTAGATTGCTTGAGATAGTTTCTGGTAGTCAACTATTTTGGCTCTTCTTCATCCATCTTCATCAGGGTGCCAATCTTTAAAATGCGTTTTTGGGTTTTGGTCTTTTGACTGTGGTAACTTTGAACGACTGACAATGTTTAATTTAATTTATTTACCAAAAAAATGGAGCTTTAAATACAAATTTGTATAGTAGATACGATTCATATTAGATTACTTTGGATAATTTTCGGTAGTCAACCATTTGGCTCTTCTCCATTCATCTTCACCAAGGCGCCAATCTTTAAAAAACCGTTTTTTGGTTTTGGTCTTTAACAACTTTCTAAGCCCCCTTAAGAAGATCCTCTTTTTTTATCTAAATAACCTATTGCACCATATTTCGGGGTCTATAAAATTATAAAGATTGGTAGTCAGGCTGTGATAGTTTGTATTTACTAAAAAACATTACAAATGGATGCTTTAAATACTGCTTTGTATAGTAAATATGGTTGATATTCGATTGCTTGAGATAGTTTGTGGTAGTCAACTATTTTAGCTCTTCTTCATCCATCTTCACCAGGGTGCCAATCTTTAAAATGCGTTTTTGGGTTTTGGTTTTTTGACTGTGGCAACTTTGAACGACTGACTAGGTTTAATTTATTTTATTTACCAAAAAAATTGGTGCTTTAAATTCAAATTTGTATAGTAAATACGATTCATATTAGATTACTTTAGATAATTTTCGGTAGTCAACCATTTTGGCTTTTCTTCATTCTTCTTCACTAAGACGCCAATCTTTAAAAAGCGGTTTTTGGTTTTAGTCTTTAACAACTTTCTAAGCCCTCTTAAGAAGCTCCTCTTTTTTTTATCTAAATAACCTATTGCACCATATTTCGGGGTCTATAAAACTATAAAGCTTGGTAGTCAGGCTGTGATAGTTTGTATTTACTAAAAAAACATCACAAATGGATGCTTTAAATACTGCTTTGTATAGTAAATACGGTTGATATTAGATTGCTTGTGATAGTTTCTGGTAATCGACCATTTTGGTTCTTCTTCATCCATCTCCACCAGAGTGCCAAAATCTTTAAATTGCGTTTTTGGGTTTTGGTCTTTTGACTGTGGTAACTTTAAACGACTGACTATGTTTAATTTAATTTATTTACCAAAAAAAATTGGAGCTTTAAATACAAATTTGTATAGTAGATACGATTCATATTAGATTACTTTGGATAATTTTCGGTAGTCAACCATTTGGCTCTTCTCCATTCATCTTCACCAAGGCGCCAATCTTTAAAAAGCGTTTTTCGGTTTTGGTCTTTAACAACTTTCTAAGTCCTCTTAAGGAGCTCCTCTTTTTTATCTAAATAACCTATTGCACCATATTTCGAGGTATATAAAACTATAAAGTTTGGTAGTCAGGCTGTGGTAGTTTCTATTTAGTAAAAACATCACAAATGGGTGCTTTAAATACTGCTTTGTATAGTAAATACGGTTGATATTCGATTGCTTGAGATAGTTTCTGGTAGTCAACCATTTTGGCTCTTCTTCATCCATCTTCATCATGGTGCCAAAATGCGTTTTTGGGTTTTGGTCTTTTGACTATGGTAACTTTGAACGACTGACTATGTTTAATTTAATTTATTTACTAAAAAAACTTAACAAATGGGTGCTTTAAATACTGCTTTGTATAGTAAATAAAGTTGATATTTGATTGCTTAAGATAGTTTCTGGTAGTCAACCATCTTGGCTCTTCTTCATCCATCTTCACTAGGGTGCCAATCTCTAAAATGCGTTTTTGGGTTTTGGTCTTTAAACATTTTCTGTACAGCTTTGTTTAGTAAATACAGTTGATATTTGATTACTTAAGATAATTTCCAGTAGTCAGCCAAGATGACAGACTATTCGTTTTACTTACGAAAGCGCGGGCTTTTTATTTAGTTCATTCTACTTTCTCTAGGTGACTAGAATTTTGAAACTTGACGGGAAAAAGCTGCTAACTTAAAACATGTGTTATTTGATGTGAGGCGTGTTATTTAAAATAATATTTTAATCGAAGTGGCTGATCACTTGTTAGATTAACTCAACATTAAAAGAAATTGGTCAAAAATATCTTACATCACAACTGAAAGAAATTTTATTATCAATCATAATCTTTAAAAAATTTACAAAGTACCTCTTATTCTAAATCTTAAATATTTTCTACCCTGAGTATATCGTCTCTAAGTTGAATGAGAAGGAAACAAACAAGACGTTATTCTTCGCAGCGGCGCAAACACTGCGCAAACAACAACAATTAGTTTTGAAGACAAAATGGTTTGCCTTCCTTTGCTCACCAACCTCCAGTATACTTTATTTCCAGCCGCAACCCTCTAATAGTCGCATAAGAAAATACAATTTCCCCAGAAAGCGGAATATTAACAAACAACGCAGACAAAGTATTTTAGCAATACTACTACAGGAATGTGCTCACAGACGAGGAAACAAATATCCTCAATCTTGTTACATCATCATGACCTACTCACCGCATATAAATAAATGCGTTCAACAAGCAGTAATCAGTCAAGTAAAACACAAACTAGAGTCAATCGATCAACCCAGTATAAGAGGGTTAAATAATAAATAAACGTAAACTGCGGTATACGTAATCCTTCCATCTAACTATGTGGCCACAACAGGCGTCGTCCACCAATCGACAACAACGCCTCAAGTGCAATTGTGTTAGCAATTTGGAATGGGTGGTCAAGTTGGCTGATTTCTTTCTGTTTGTCATAGCAGTTGATACTTTGACGGTACTTAATTACAGAATTACTTAATTAATTATTTAAATTGTATAATTACTAAAAAGTCGCTTAATTCTACAGCGTCTTCTTCCTTCTTCTTCAGAAACGACAATTACAAAAAAACTAATAAATGTGCAGCACTTGAAATACTTTTAACAGTCTTACACTAAGTTTATCAAATCAACAGCCTGTTTCTAAGATGGAACCACCTCCCACAATTTTTGAATCGTAAAACCCTCTTTCAAACTTTCAATCGCCAATCCCAACTCGTTCGAATAAACTATCGGTCGGTCCTTAACGTGTTCAGCATTCGCCATATACGTGATTAACGCGTTAGAAATTTCGTTTTTCGAATCATCAACATCGTCAACATCATCCGTCAAAATGTTATTCGGACGTTCTTCTTCTTTCGCGCCCCACTCGTATTCTATACCATAAATTGGGTTTGCTGCATAAACAGTAAACAAGGATGACAATTCTTTAAAAACAACATTCAGTTTTTCTTCAGGATCTACGCGAAATCCTAAAATGTAACCGCCGCTTCCTTCGGTACAAATAATTACTAACGCTTTGCCAAATTTGGAATCCCGAATGCGAATCTGCAACAAAAATTTTTCTTTCCTTGTTTACAAAATTTTTTTTAAGTTACAGTATCGATTTGCAAGTACGGTAAAGAAATGTTAAATGCTTCGTTCATATCGGCGAACCACACCAAGCGGACGTTGGTTATGAAGAAAGTACCCAAACTTCCTTGGTCGCTGGACAAATTCCATACACCTTTAATCGTATTGCAGACGGTTTCTAAGGGTAGTATTCGCAGTTGTTTGTTATGCACCACTGCGCCTCGAAGTTTTAATTCTCTATACGCTTTTGAAGTTGAGTACGCTCTGAAAAACTTGGAGTTAGTGTGTTTCAATGAGATTTAGAAACATAGGTACTTGTGAACACCAGTGACCGAAGTAAAATGACGCATATTGCCGGGAACTAAATTTGTGAAGATGAATTCGTAGCGAGATCCACTTGAAATGGTCATGATGTACAGTGCTTGAGTCGTGCCTCTTAATTTCTGAGAAAAAAAAACTATTAATTTTTCTTAACCAAAGTCTTTCAAATTCAATTACCGAGTTGACAATTTTTGTGTTTATTGTTGTAATGCAATTATATCCAATTGCTATGGTGAGATATAAATTAAAATTTTGATTATACAGTGTGACCATATAGAACAGTCCGCGACTATGGCATCCATTTTTATTAAGGTGAAAAATGTGATTTGGAGAAATAACCCAACTTTTGAATTATTTTGAAGATAATGCATTCTACCGAGCAATCATAAAGTTTTTTAGATAAGGTAAATTTTTCATGTCTTTGATAACTTCAGCTAATAAACGTTAATTGATTGTCAGTGTTTAGATTTAGATGTGCCATATATGCAACTAACAATACGCATCTTGTTATCAATGACATGTAAAATTTGCTAATGTAAAAATCATAGCATCCCCTTACCTAAAAACTTTATGATCGCTTGGTAAATACTATAGTTTTGATAAATTTTCATCTTGATCGAAGAACGAATTTCTAATAAAAACGCAGACTTTACTGGTCACACTATATGTACAACCAACTTACATAAATTAATGCGCGGTGTAGGGACAGAGTGCCATAAAACTCTTAAATTGGTGATTATTAATTTTCCTCGATCGCCACCGTTTCCCTTCGTATCTTCAATGTTGTCTAATCGATCGATGATTTTTTCTCCTACCGTTAGCCGCATATCACTATACAAGTTCTGGATTTCGTCTAAGTTAACAAACAATTGCAGGTGTACTTACGAAAACGATAAATCAAAATGAACTTCTTTATCTTCCCAAGCTAAGCCCATTTCGAAACAGTTTTTTTCTGAAAGTTTCAATTCGATTTGTTTGAATGTAAACAAACTAATATTGATTTTTTTTTTAAATTGCGCGGACATATTGCGCGTATTAACTCCCACACTAATGGATCAATAATTATCTAAACCACTGATGCGATTGAGGTCAAAAATATGTACCTATTATTGACGAAGAAAATCTAATTTAATTTGCTTACAAATCTTGATTTTAATGTCTTGCAACGACTTAGTTGATGTTTGTTTGAGTTAATACTTTTACTCTATATAGAGTCTGGCTATCTTTGTTATTAATAAAGATACAATTTTGGTAATTACAGGTTTGTTATTGAAGTACGAGGCGGGTTTATAAACTAAAGGCCGTTTGCTTATATTTAAATATTGGCGCTTCGGAGCACAGTTTTACTACTGCAGCGCCATCTACTAACTCGTTGCAAAGCTACAGCGTCATTTGTTTTGGTTCTGAAGTCATATTGTTGCCCGTGAATGCAAAGAACAATGGCCGCGAAAATTGTTGATCCCGCCAAATGCAAAGTACGTTCTGTGATTCGTTTCTTATGTGCAAAAGAATCGTCGGCTGCTGAAATTCATCGGGAGTTATGCCTGGTTTATTGACCTACAGTTATGAGCGAAATTAAGGTTAGACAATGGTGCCGTGATTTTAAAAATGGCCATGACGAAGAGCGGAGTGGCAGGCCCAGTATCCAGACCAATGAAATCGTTTCACAAGTAGACCAAACACTGCGATCTGATTGTCGATTAACGATTAGTGGTCTGGCTGAAAAATTTTCTCAACTTGGACGCACTACTGTTTAGAATATTGTCAAGGAAAATCCTCGCATACCACAAATTGTGTGCAAGGTAGGTACTAAAAATGCTCACCGACCATCACAAAGAGCAAAAAATGTCTAGTGGACAAAAGTTTTTGGCCTGTTATCAAGCATTGTTGCGAGGGACGAAACGTGGGTATCCTACAGCAACCCAGAAACAAAACAGCAATCGATGCAGTGGCGACACTCAACTTCACCAAAACCGAAAAAGTTTAAACGAACTCCGGTGTTCTTTTGGTTGATTTTATGGAACATGGGACAACAATTACAGCTGATGTGTACTGCGAAACGTTCAACAAATTGAGACGTGCGATCCAAATCAAACACCGCGGGAAACTGTCATCTGGCATAATCCTCCTTAGTACAGTAAAGTTAGGCCAAAATCAAGGTTGAAATTGCAATTTTCCGGAACAAGCTGAAATTTTAGGGAGTGTTAGAGAACCATGAAAGAAAATATTTTTCAAGTTTTCGACCTCCAACCCTCTGTGGTTTTTCCGCCATCTTTGTTTTATGGGGTAAGTTAGTTTTTCGCGTTTGACTTTCTTATTTTCAAAATTAGCCAAAAAAGTCACTGATACTTTTTGGTAGAACGTAAAATTCCCGCACAATGATTTTCATATTGATATCACTTTTATTATTAATAAACAAGTACTCATTGTTTATAATAAAAAATTGGGGATGAAAATGATTTGATCCCTAATATCTCGGTAACCGTTAAAATTCGTTAAAATTTCTGAAACAAAGGTTGTAGAGTATAAATTTTCAAATAATTTTTGTCGCAATCAATTTTTCTATTGTTTGAATTTTTGGCTTTAAAGTCGACGCGGAAGTGACAGCGATGCGCCTTGAAGTAAGTTCTAAAATTAAAAACTTTTCGGAACAAGCTGAAATTTTGTCGGTTTTTAAAAAACTATGTGAGATAAAATTCCTCAAGTTTTTGACCTCCAACCCCTAGCGGTTTTTCCGCCATCTTTGTTTCAGGGGGTGATTCGTTTTTTTACGTTTTTCTTTCTTATTTTCAAAATGAGCAGAAAAAGTCATTAATACTTTTTTGTGGAGCGTAAAAATTTCTACAAAATGATATGTATGTCAATACAATTTATATTATCAATAAACAAATGCAATTGTAACGAAAAAATTAAGAATGAAAATTGGTCGACTCTGAATTTCTCGGTAACCGTTAATGTTCGTGAATGATTTTTTAAACATAATTTGTAGAGCATGTAATTTTTTATTACTATTGATACAATAATTTTACATAGTTTCTTGTATACACTAAGATTAACGTAGTAATGAAAACGATGCGTTTGTCAGCCAAGTGAATAACAAAACTTGATTATCACGTAAAACTGAAGAACTTTGCGAGATTCCAACAATAACAGTCTTGCGAAAATTATGACAGTTTTTCGGAACCTAGAATAAGCGCGAAATTCAAATATTCGGTTAAAGATTCATCGATCCCGTTAAAGATAATTTGTTTATTGATAATAAAATTGTATTGACATACATATCATTTTGTAGAAATTTTTACGCTCTACAAAAAAGTATTGATGACTTTTTCTGCTCATTTTGAAAATAAGAAAGAAAAACGTGAAAAACCGAATCACCCCCTGAAACAAAGATGGCGGAAAACCGCAAGGGGTTGGAGGTCAAAACTTGAGGAATTTTATCTCACATAGTTTTTTAAAACCGACAAAATTTCAGCTTGTTCCGAAAAGTTTTTAATTTTAGAACTTACTTCAAGGCGCATAGCTGTCACTTCCGCGTCGAGAAAATTATTTGAAAATTTATATTCTACAACTTTTGTTTCAGAAATTTTTAACGAATATTAACGGTTACCGAGATATTAGGGATCAAATTATTTTCATCGCCAATTTTTATTATAAACAATGAGTACTTGTTTATTAATAATAAAAGTGATATCGATATGGATATCATTGTGCGAGGATTCTTACGTTCTACCAAAGAGTATCAGTGACTTTTTTGACTAATTTTGAAAATAATAGAGTCAAACGCGAAAAACTAACTTACTCCCTGAAACAAAAATGGCGGAAAAAACCACAGGTAGTTGGAGGTCAAAAACTTGGGAAATATCTTTCCTCATGGTCCTCTAACACCGCCTAATATTTGAGCTTGTTCCGGAAAATTGCAATTTCAAAGGGTAATTTTACTGTACTACCTCCACGATAACGCGCATCCTCACACTGCTGCCAAAACCAAGGAGAAAATTCAAGATTTTCGTTGCTAACTTTTTGACCACCCACCGTACAGTTCCGACCTTGCACCTAGCGACTACTTCCTCTTTTTGCATTTTTAAACAGTGGTTTGGTGGAAGACGTTTAGCAACCGAAGAGGGACTCAAAAATGCTGTTGTCAACTGGTTCAACTTTCAGGCGGCAAGCTTCTATGCAGAGGGGTTAAAAAGCTAGTGCAGCAGTACGATAAATGCTTAGAAATGAACGGCGATTATGTAGAGAAGTAAAGTAAGTTTGTACCTAACTAAATATGACAATAAAATTTGTTTCTTATGAGTCTATTTTTTTCTGTGATCAAACGGCCCTTAGTTTATGAATCCGCCTTGTATAAAAAAAGGTTAATATTATGATAAAGCAGCTCAGATACCTACCCGTAGCTCCTATGTCCTAGAGTGGGTCGTAGGGATGAAACGAAAGATAAGCTTTTAAGGCTGTACGGTTACTCGTGACATGGAGTAAGCTGTCTAGTTGCTTATATTAGTTTATAGTTTGTTACTTATTAGACATGGACCTGAAATCCTAAGTTGCCATTTTAAAAAATGGTTTATAAGCTAAGGTTTTTATCTAATTTTGTTATTTTTGTTGAAAAGGTATTAATAGCAGGGGAGTTTTTTTTCAACAACTTTTACCTGCTGCTCCTGAAAGCAAAAAAAGTTTTACTCTTATTTCGAGTAAATCGAAAACTTTTATAGTCTTAGCGTAATATGGTAGCGCTTTTAAAATTCGAATTCTTACCACAAAGTTATGACGAACGCTTATTAACTGAAATTAAATCCACAACCATGGAGGGAGATGAGAACAATACGGGTCTATGTCGCAGTTTATTTCAAAACCTAGTTTCTGACGCTCAACACATTTCTATAAAACTGCACTAACCTTAGCGTCAGTCGATATTAGTATCCCTTGTTTAATCTAGTTGGGTAAATAAATCGAATTAAACAAGTGGTCGGTGGATTATAAACCACCTCCTGTTTGTAAGAATACTAAACTGCTCAAACCTTCACTAGCTTACTTTTTAGACTCTTCGAAGTCACATTTTCCCTATACTAGAGACGCTATTTCACTAGAGCCCACGAGTACTTCTTCTTGAACACCTACGCTTTCGACAAGATGTGTTGAATTTGAAATAACAAGCTCAGTTAATTGCACTTAGATCACACAAGTTTTACATTGATTTGGTTGTGGTAAACATTGTGTTACCATAATGTAAGTGTCTACCAAATGTAAACGTCAGAGTTGACGGACAGAGTCGAGGTTCTTCTTCATTCTCTGGTGTTAATGAACAACCACGTGTATACTAGAATTTTTCTTGCTAGTTCTAAAATGAACTTTTTTATTTAAACGTACAAATTTTTGGTTATACGTTCCAAGGTCTTTTGGATTTTGGGGCTACCAGAATTATGTTGGTAGGTACTGGCTGGAAACTTTCGTAATTTAGAATAAATGCGTTCTCCATGACAGTTCTCTTTATGTACTGTGGTTAATGGGATTAAGTGTGATATACTCAGGTTTCTTACTTTAACTATATCAGTCAAACATCGGACTAATGCTTTCGAAGTGTAAGCAATACTATAAGTCATTAATCTTAGGCATAGATTTCTGGGTTTTGATGAACTTTGTACCAAATTTCCGAGATGGTTTTTAGAATTTTGGATACCTTAATAAAACATCTCTTACTTTCCATCATGTTGATGTTCATTTTCAGCTTTCTTCTCACGAAAGTTCTGCTCTTCAAAACTTTCTTGACTACTTACCATGAGATTTCTTCAAAGTTACGTTATACCTATCTTATACAACATTAGATTATTACTACAGCTGATCCGATTAAGCAAAGGCACTATTTTTTATCTCCGGTTCAATAATAAGTTAGATGTAGTGGAACGTTCTAACAGTCATTGGGCCTGTCCGATTGTTTTAGTAAAAAAAAGGAAGATGGTGCTATCGTTTTTGCGTCGATTTTGGCAAGGATAATGACGTTACACAAAAGAATAACTATTAATTGCCTAATATCTGATCTATTTTTGATTATCTTCAAGATGCTTGCTCTACTCCTTTAACTGCGCATTCGGTGAGCGCATTGCCAAATCCCTCCAACAACTGAATTCAAAAATTACATGTCACCATACAAACTTGAGCTACTTTTCAGCGACTGATTGATAGTTCTGGGGCAAATTTAGAATCTGATTTGCTTGTCTAGAAATAATAATAATAATAGTAATAATTTATTATTAACATAATAAAACAAATATAAAATAAGAAAATTAATCAAAATAATTCAGACGAAGGGAACCCACTCAAGTCACCCGCCAAAACGAGTAAATTGATTTTGTTCCAAGCCTCGATATATATAATTATTATTTTTTATTATTGCACCTTAAACATACAAAATGTACAAACAAGACATAAATAATTAAATGGTAAGTGGTTCATTGTGGTATGGTTAGTTGGTACCTTCGCTTTTTTCTGAACTTTGCTACTTTTACTTCTCCGTTAACACTCCTTACTCTCCTTTTGTATGGTCACTGGAGTGTCAGCAAGCTTTTCAATAATTAAAAGAGCATATGGTATCTATTCCTACTCTCTCGTGTCCAAATTTTGGTAAATAGTTTATAACACAAACCGAAGTCTCAGATTTTGGTTTCGGTGCTGTTCTGACTCAAAAGGTTATCTGCTATCTCAGCCAATCTCTAACCAAGGCTGAGAAAGAACTTTTACTGTTTGCTATAAAGAAGCCCCACCCATATATCGATATATCGTATTTCAAGGTAATTATTGACCACGACTCTCTTCTGTGATTGAAAAGACTTCAAAATCTTTCCGGTGGGTTAGTTAGGTGGGCTTTACGCCTACAATAATACAACTTTTGAGTCATCCAATAGAAAGGAAAAGAACATGTGGTGCTGGATATGCTATTTCAATCGGTACCTGTTGTTAACTCGGATCTTGTATGCACACTTCTGGTACTTTTTGAACTTGTTTTTCCTACTCAAGATTGTTAGTATAACCAATTGATCGATCGAGTTGTCTCTTTTCCTCAGAAATTTCAGTCTTGAGTAATATTCTGTATCTACGAGTAAAATCGACTTCTACTACTGATAGCTGAAACTTTAGTTCCGACATAAAAACGTCTATCTGTAATTTCTGCTAATCACGATCCGCCTATCGCAAGACAATGCGAGGTCTTGAAGTCCACTGCACGCATTGTTTTACTAATTCTTTTTTTTTCTTTTAATTACAATTTTCCCAATTGTAACGATTGTAATTCACAAATAATAAAAGAAAACGACGACTCTAACGGTACAACCTAGAGAGAAAAACAAGACAATTTAGCTCGATGTAGCCCACTAAATTCGTGGAGGAGCCAGTATTTGTAGTAGTTAGCACAGCAGTGTCCGGCTTAGTCGGTGAGTTGGGGAGGTCCTTGAGGAGCTGTAAAGAAATAAACTGCTACCTAACAAGGCGACATCTGCTGGGTAATAGAAAGAAATAAAACAGACCAACAGGAGTTTAACAGGTTTTACTAAAGGTCTAATACGCTAAAACGAACACAAATCAGAGAGACAAATAGACAATTCAATATAGCAAATAAAACTTAAAGTAGTAGGAGAATGTGACAAAAATAAGAAAGACTGTAGCATAAGATTACGGGCGTTAGCAACAACAATTTAATTAAAGCTCGCAATTAATGTGTCGAATTTCAGTAATTTTTTTTGTACACCCAAAATTAAAGTTAGCGTTCCAATTAAGGATTGGTTACTAAGAGGACTCGACGTATACACATCACTTACACACGGTGACTTAAAACCAAGTTAAGCTTGGAATAACACGGTAAGTAGCTCCCACCAACCCAAAAGGCCTTTTGATTTAGCTTCAACTACTCTATGTAAAGCACCCAAGCTCTTATGGAGCTAGTTAAAAACAAAACCGAACGTCAGTGGTGGAGTCTACCTCGAATAAAAATTTACTTAAATGCTAGAGATTCAAACTTCAATGTCACATGTACGTGAGCTTTATACGCATTAGTAGTGAATAGGTTACTTAAACATTAAAATTTAGCTGGATTCTGTAGTATGCAGTTCCGAGAAGAAAAGTTCTTGCTAGCGACAGTATTTAACAGCTTCAGAAGAAAAGTAACCTTAGGATTTCCTTTAGGGGAAGTATACAACAAAGAACGGAAGGCAAATATGTTCCCTCGAAGCAGCAAGTATGCAGCGTGAACGACCTCGCAGTCTATAGAATTCACCGGCTGTTAGCAGCTTAATTGAATGCGAAACCGTGGTAGTCGTCAAGTTATGTAGCAAAGGCTTCTTAAATAGCAATTCCAGCACCCCCAGAAATTATCCAGGTGTAAGATACGATGAGAATGAGGTCAACGCACGTGCTAAAGCGTACGTCGTGATTAGAACTAACACAACCACGAAACCCAAGAAATTAAAGAAAGTACTTACGGTGAATGCGATCGCATTTAAATTTAAACACCAATTCGACTTGGAATTATTGAAGCACACATTAATAATTTATGTGTATCGTTTTAACTTTAGAAGACACGCCGAAACACCCGTTCATCTTCTTTGAAACTTTAATTAATTTTTATTTTAACCAACGGAAAATTAGCATCATGCGCGGCAAATTTGACTTTCGTCGTAAAGTGCTACACACAACACACGTTTTTCAAAGAAAGCTCCCGACATACGTTTTACTTTTGCAAATAAACCCGTAACACAACTAAGACTCTTTCATAGGAGTTGAGAAAGGGATGTTGGTGTGAAAAACACCTTGGCTCTTTTTTCAACATCTCATTTCTCAACTCCTATGAAAGAAGGCTCACTTTTGGCTGGGAAAAACTATAATTAAAAGAAAAATAAACTAAGGATTTACAAACCCGACAAACCGTTCTATCCACACAACTAGGAATCCCACTAAGCGCGTAAACTGCGTCTTTAAAACTATGATCGTGACCTGTCCCTAGTCTAATTCTTACTACGATTTGTTGTTCAACCGCGGACACTTTCAATGCTAAACTAGCACCTAAGTTTGTAGAACCTTTTCGCATTAAGACTATAACCTATCCATGGACTTATAAACTGGAAGACTCAACTAACCGTTCTTTAGCTATTTCGTATGTCAAAGGTCTTAAGTGTGCTTACGTAGAATCGGAAAATTCTGATACTTCAATGGATGGTCAGCTCATGTTGTTGACTATTTTTCAATTCATGCTAATTTTATGGTAACCAACGCCGCTTCCTATAGACAGCCAAAAGTACTTTCCATATAAATAAATTTTCCGTAACAGTAATTTTCGGTCTGTAGGTAATTACCATTGCTTTTTAAACAAATGTTTTAAATAATCATAGGTATGTTTTGAGGTGGAGCCCGTTATTTCAACCAGGTTTGACAAATGTGGTAAGTTGTTCCGTAATTCCGAGGTTACTTAGTTATTCGAAAAAACTGAAAAACATTATTTTCGAAAAAATCCAATATTTTCGTTGTCGCAAAAGTAATAAAAATATTGTCGTTTAAATTAAATAAAAGCTTGAGAGTATAATAATAATAGTATAGTAATAATAGCCAGTTTATCACTAAATGAGTAATGTGATGATGTTGTGATGTATTTATACACATACCTAAACGTAAATTAATAGCTCAAACTTTTCTTTAATTTGAAGGCATTAGCACTATTCATTTGTTTTCCATGGCCTACTTGTGTAATAAATACACAACAATTTATTACTTTAAACCTAGATTATTACCCATTGAAATATTTTAATGTAAGCAAGTTTGTCGACAGATGTGTAAAAGCAGTAACATTAGTCGATCCTTCGATTATTATAGCCATCCAAGGGTTAGCAAAAATAAGAATTTTGAATTTCCTTATACATCTGTCGACAAAGTTGCTTTAACGCAAATGCATTTCGTACGTGTTACGTTAACATGAGTCGACACTATTGTTTGTATAAAATTTAAGAACAAAAACAGTTAAAAGTACTATTTGTCTCTTAATTAATGTAATAGAAGTCATAAGTTGTGTTCCTTCTAGGTGGAGGTCGAGTTACAAAACTATCGGTCTTACAGATCAATAGATAATAGATAAATGCCGACGTTTCGCCTAAACTAGATACAAGTGTTACGGTTTATTTGTAAACAAACTAAAAAAAAATATAACAGTGCTAGAAGGCCTGCCGGCAGCTCCTCTTAGTCGAAAGTGGTCGTGGGCTGATTGAGAATCGTTCGAAATGAAGGCTTCTACACTGCACGAATAATTTATAAGGCGCCACATAGGATTACGTATAAGAAATATCTAGAGCCACTACGAACTCGTAGACACGAAACAAACCGTACGTGGATAGAAATACGTATATTATTATAGCGACTAGAGTTCAATTAACACACATTGACACAACAATATATAATATCATTTAAATGATGCAACATATGTTATAAAATATAATTTCACGAGGCGAGTTAAGGACGAATTAATTCGAGGCACAAGGCCTCAAATTATTAGCGTTTTGGTGTGGCCCGTTAATTTGTAAGCGTTCCCGTTCACGTGGTGAATAATGTTTAAAATGTATTTGACAACAATTACGGAGAGTACCGGACCTTGGCCAATTATTTAAATAGATTAAAAGCGCACAAAATTGATCAGGTACTTTGAAAGATCTTTCTAGTTCACAAAATTATCTATGCAGCGCCAAAAAGGTACGTTGCCAAACTTACGGCCACGGTACGTATACATAGAATGCGACAAAATTTATGAATGACATGCATTCAAGAATTAACTTAGCTTGTATAACTAGGAAGTCTTCGGTGTTCGACAGTTAATCGGCAGATGTAACAGCTTCCGTATCCAAATCTAATATTTTATTATCTAATGAACAAAAAGGAAAAACCAAAATGGACTCCGTTGATAACAGTTGCTAGGCTGCCCACAAAGAACCAGATAAACGGCTTATCTTGGGTGGTGTCCTTGCAAAGTAGATGGAAATTGCAGCGTTGGGGTGATACCAAACTCACTTCGATATTTTATAACTTTTAGATTATTTATCCTTGCTAGCATAACCATAATTAAATATCCATTAATTAATTAAAAACGGAGTTTATCTGCAGTGACCAGCAGAAGAAGCCCAAAGGGAAAACCAACAAAAAGAAAAAGGTGCACAGGAACAGTAATCAAAAACTTATTCCCCTAATTTAAATGGGATGATTTTACTTCAATCGATATTACAAAGCACATGTCTAATTGTTTAATTTTAGACAGCATTATCCATGTACACCTTTTCACAACAGTCAGCAAATAGGAAGTGAGGTATAAATTTTGCGGAAAATAAAGGCAAATCATCGGAACTAGCAATTCCAAATAACCAAAATCCTTAGAAGATTTCCCAACGCAAAAATTCATATTCAAACGCATGAGTGTAAACACTGTTGTCTATACTGTAGGGAGAAATTGGTCTATAAATTAGTTATTTGCGAAATAATACCGTCACACAAGACTTTATCGACTAACACGATTTTATAAATTACAATTAGCCTCGATAAAGCCCTCACAAGTTTAGGCGAAACTTGGGCATTTATGTAAGTATATGTAAGACCGGTACTTTTGTTATTCAATCTTTACTTAGGAGGAATACAACTTCTAAGTTCTTTTAAAACAAAAATGTTGAACCCAACGCCCAATCCAAAATTTTTGAGTATTGGTTAGTGGGGTATTTGTTTGGGTTTTTGTTTAGATGTATATTATGTTTGTATAAGTGGGATGGGAAAAAGTTTTGTTTTTTTGATTGACCAAGTCTTTGGATTCTTATTGAAATAACACACAATTGAATAATTTAAGTAAAATAGACATATTGCAAGCTGGCAATGTGGTTGCAATGTATGAATTTGTAATCATGTGTATTGTACAGTATGAGGATAAATAGCTATACGTACTAAAACGAAGTAAAAGTGGGTTTTGACTAGAGAACGAGTGATAGGTGTGCAAGTTAAGATAGTGCATCAAACAATGAATAATAGTAACAATAAATAAAGTGCATTTCGAAGTAATAGTGAATAAAACATTGTCGGAAAGTAAATATGAAAAGTATGAACAGTAAGTATCGAAGTTATTACGAACATTGTATGAAAAACCTAGGTCATAGAGATCATCATTCAAAGCCGCAGAAGGTTGCACTGATTAAGTCATCAGTAAATGTAAATAAAGTTAGTGTATT
This sequence comes from Abscondita cerata, assembly GCA_030710515.1. Lineage (NCBI taxonomy): Eukaryota > Metazoa > Arthropoda > Insecta > Coleoptera > Lampyridae > Abscondita > Abscondita cerata. Next base: position 214,360 of record JALBCR010000807.1, on the reverse strand, counting down.
TAAATGTAATGATAGTGGGTGAAGTGTACAGAACCCCAAAAACATTTACATTAAAAAAAAATACGTTATCATCACAAAGGAAAAAAGCAAAACCAAATTACAAATTAAAAAAGATGTTACTTAAATAAATGTTTCTACACATCGTTCCGGTATAATAAACGTATAAGAAGGTATAGAAAGTATGCAAATATATAAAACATTTTGCATAAAGAATAAAATAAATGTCTAAGAGCTTATAGAAAGTGTGGAGCGATGTACAAAATTGTAATAACGTTTTTTGTATAATTAATATGCTTGGAGATATTGTCGAAACAATTAATTTTGTTATGTGATTAGTTTCGCATTCTTTTTTTATTAACATTTATTATTTATCCTTAGATATAGGATATACAATAAACAAACCTATTTAGTTTCTATTGTAGCAACGTTTCAGAAGCTATTTTTATTAGAAAAGTGTTTCCTTCTTCAGACTATCAGAATTTTAAATAAGTTTTAGTCACTTTGAAACGTACAAACATATTACAACTATAATTGTTTTCGATTGTTTTACATGTATGTGTGCCCGTCTTTTAATAAAATAACATTTTATACAAATTATTTGATTAAGTTAATAAATAAAAAAAAACTTTTTTGGATGACTTTATTTATTAACTAAAAACAAATATGTTTCTATTCAAAGTGACTAAAACCATTGATTATAAAATTCCCTAAAACTTATTTGAAATTCATAATAGTCTGAAGAAGGAAACACTTTCCTAATAAAAACAGCTTCTCGAAACGTTTCTACAAAACTAAATAGGTTTGTTTTATTGTATATCTGCCTATATCTCCTAAAAGAAGGATTAAATAACTCTACCAGTGTTAATGAAACAATTAATGTCACGTGATTGAAGAAAATGTAAAAAATGAATATTTTCGTAAATATTTCAAAAATAAGTTACTTAAAGGCTCTTAACGAGTATAAATATTTAGAACCACAAGTAGAGAAAAAATATGTTGAATGAATGAAGTCACTGTTTTAATTGCTAGAATGTAGAGACTTTTGGTTTTATGTGCACCCAACGCTAGGACACACTTGTATATAGAAAAGTTAAAATCCCTAGAATCTAGTAATAAAAAAAATGAAACAACTACAGGAAATGCTGATCGATGTGCCGCACTAAGTTTGTGGAGGATAAAGTATTTATAACAGTTAGAGTAGCAGCATCCGGCTTCGTCGTAGAGTAGGGGATCCTTAAAGAATTCTAAAAAATTAGACTGTTGTCTAACAAGGCGCCACCAGCTGGGTAAAAGAAACTGACTAACAGGAGATCAACAGGTTTTACTTAAGGCCTAATACGCTAAATATAACACAGACAATTTAATAAAACAACAAACAAATCTTAAAATACTAGGAGAATGTAACAGAAATAAAGAAGCTGTCGCATATAGTTACGTGCGTTAGCAGCAGCCTCGCTTAACAAGAAATAAAACTCGCAATTAATGTGCCGGATTTCAGGTAAGCTTTAGTTACACTCAAATTAAAGTTAACGATCTAATTAAGAATTGGCTACTAAGAAAGCTTTGCGTACACATATCACTTACACACGGATATTTAAACTAACTTACACTAGTATTGTAACGTAAAAGTTAAAAATATATATAAGGTCCAAAAAGTTCCGTTGACCCTGACTAGCTCTTGGACGTGGATTCGGAACCAAAAGTTGCCGGCTTCTAACGAAAATTAAATTTAAGGGCGCCAAGTCTTTACTGGTTTAAAAAAATTGAAGCGGCCACTTCCAACTGTCGCACCCAAAATAAACCAGGACGGGATCACATGAGAAGTTATAACGTACGTTCAACAGAATACCACAATTAATATATATTTACAACCAAAATAATAATGTAGAACTGGAATCTAATAAATGTACCTAACAAAAAGATAAAAAGATAACAAAATATAAATAATCGGTGGTTTGTTGCAACCCTAATCTACGCGCTAGCAATAACGCCCTAAAACTAATTCAGCGTTAACAAAACCATTAGCGTTGCAGCTAAACGCGACTGGAAATAATCATTTAAATTTATAAATTTTTGAAGAGAAAAAATAATCGACGTAGTTTTACAGATTCGATGAACGTTTACAAACCTAAAAGAAACAAATGTGTTCCAGAATACTTTTTTTTTAATTTATTTTTTTTTATTTGTTTTCGCGGAGTTGTGTTTTCTTTTCCTTTTTTTTAGTTCTTATTTTGCCACCGTTTATACCACCCAGAAATTATTGTTCGTATTTACGGCGAAAACCCGCAGGTGAGTGTTTACTTTATCGACTTATTAGGTACTCACTGTTTGGCTGTCTCCTACCTAGTCTGTGTAAGCGCCGCTTCCTGGGGACGATGGAAGATGACCCATGGTATATGGATGACACAAGATATTCTAAACGATGACACGAAGTGGAGCTAAATTCCCAAGTAGCACGTAGACTGGGAAATATGTAGAATGCCCTAACATGTGAATGACTCCGGATATTCTAATCGATGACACAACGTGACCAGTAAGGCGAATTCACCGAGTAGATGTAGTACCCTTATATAATTGTATTTTTCCTTTTAGTGGTGTACTTTCGAAACCGAATTGGTAACCAAACTTGAAGCCTACTCTATGATGGATATGGTTTTGTTTAATCCCCAATTAGGAAAAATCTTATGAAGACCCCAAGCCAACAATTAGCCCTTGCATAAGAACTAAATATCTGTGGTTAAAAATCGTGGATAGTCCAGAAATAACCCAAAAACCACATCATATTCCAAATCACCAAAATGGCACCAACGAGACGGCAAGATAAGAAAAATGGTATCTGCTGAAGTCCAATTCCTTGACCTATATATGTTATTGGTCCCACTACCTACAAGGCCACGAAACATTACTTCCTGTGATTGTGGCACCAAAACAAATTAAAATTTGAATAAATGTTACAGTATTAAAGAGGTAAGTACTTCCCGCAATCCTAAACAGCCTTTTGTTTTCGCGTCAACCGCTCTAAGTAAAGCGCCCAAGCCCTAATTGAGCTGGTTAAAAAACCTACGGTTGTGGAGCGTACACCAAATAAAAAATTTACTTAAATACTAAAGATCAAGCCGTTCTATCTTATAGTGTACTTGAGTTTCAGACATTATCACTAATAAGTTTGAAAACAAAAGTAGGAAGGGGGAAGGGAAGGAAGGAATGAGAAAAGAGAAAAAGACGGGAAGGGAAGGAAAGGGGGAGGGGAAGAAGGAGAAGAAACACAAACGAGAACAAAGGGAGGAAAAAAGGAAAAAAACAACGGAAAGAAAGAAAAGATAGAAAGGAAAAAGAGGAAAAACGAAAAAAGGAAGGACTAAGGTACAACAATAACAGGGAGCAGGTACTTAAGAAGAGAGAATGAATCATTACACTAAGCACGTTTTAAAAAATAGGTAATTTACGTTGCTTACTTAATTTTTTTCTTTAAAGAATATATTTGAAGGTATCGCTAATTAAACACCATAGCTCGATTAATTATCGAATCAAAATTTTGTTTAGGAAATGTTTACAAAATAAAATTAGAAATAATTTTGATTTAAAAAACGTCTACAAGCAATAACTTTTAAATTAAATCAAAAAACTAAACATGGTTATTTGGGTTGACTGATTATTACTTATTTTTAAATAAATCTAACCTACTAATTATTGTAAGTTATTAAAAAAATCATTAAACTCTCTATTCATAATATTTAGTCCTTACAAAATGTATATTTTATGACGTTTCATTTTTTTCTGTAGTTAATATAAAAAGTGAAAATAAAAACTAAGGCAATTCTTATTGTCAACGTATATATTTATATACAGTGTGTCCAAAATTCGATGCTCACCATTGGTATTTTGGAAACGGTAAGAGTTACAGGGTCGGTTAAATGGAACAATATGGAGGTATTTATCTTACCTCTTCAGACCTTCTCTTGTTTTTCCAAAGAAATGCGTTGCCTACTAGATATTGCAAAAAGTGAAAATCGGCATTTTCTTTAAACTTGCGTAGAATCCACACTATTTATCCTATCAAAAATATGTAAATATAAAAGTTGTAGACATTTAGATATTGAATAATATGCGTCATTAAAATATTTTTTGCTTGCATCAGTAGCGAAATATGACCCAAAGTTGCATTTTTTAAATGGAAATGATAATTTATTTTTATACAGTTGAATTACTTGATTTTTTTCCTTTTCAACGATATAAGGTTCGAGCTATTTATCTTGTGTACTTTAGAAGATATAAAGAAAAATCGTTTTTGAGATCTGTAGATGTATTTTAAAGCACATCACACTATCCATGATTGCAAATTTTTAAGAAACAAACAACTGCACATCAAATCTGTCAATAATATTGTTACAGTAGTATCGTGTCAGAACTTGTAGTTGTTGTAGTAAGCTATTCATATTCAAAATTGATGATGCAGTTTTCAAACCATGAAAAACGGACATGTTTGTTGTCTACATAAGATGCCATCGTAATTCAACTGCGGCAGCAAATGAATATCACAACTTATACCCCGAAAGAAGGCAACCTCACAGAACTTTGTTTTCCCGACTCGAGCAAAATCTTCGACAAGGTGGATCCTTCACCGCCATTCGTCCTACAACCTATCAAAAGACAATGAGGATGCTGAAATAGCTGTTCTAGCCGCTGTTAATGTTGAGCCTTCCGTTTCAGTAAGAAAAATTTCGAATGACAGTGGTATGGCAAGAAGTTCAGTACATTATGTTTTAAAAAGAAGAAATTTCATCCTTATAAGCCAATGATATGCCATCATATCAAAGAGAATGATTATGCTCGAAGAGTTACATTTTGTAGATGGTACCTGGATGAAGTTACAAACGATAATTCTTTTTCTAAAAAATTTTTGGAGCGATGAAAGTAGATTCACAAACAACGGCATTTACAATCGGCATAATTATCATTATTGGAATAATGAAAATCCGAAAATAGTTCGAGAATCGCGTTTCCAAGAACGATTCGGATTTAACGTGTGGTGCGGTATTTTGGGAAATCGTTTGATAGGTCCATTTATTTATAATCAAACGCTTAATTCGACTAGATATCTTCAACTGCTGCAAGCCGAAGTCGAAGATGCATTGGACGAGCTACCTATTCAAGAAGAAAGAAGTATTTTGTTTCAGCAAGACGGCGCCCCGGCCCATAATTCCAGGATCGTCACTGAATATTTATCAGCAAGATTTGGAAACCGTTGGATTGGAACAAACGGTCCCATACGTTGGCCTGCGCGATCACCAGATTTGTCCATACTAGATTTTTTCCTGTGGGGACACATAAAAATTTAGTATACGTTGTCAATTATGAGAACGTTAATGATTTGCAGCAGAGCGTCATGCAGGCCTTTAATTCAGTTAGCGTCCGTCAATTAATGAATTGCCGAATAAATATTGAAAAACGCTATACAAAATGTTTAGAAGTCAATGGCCGCACTATTGAGAATCTTTTATAGGAAAACTCATTCGTTTTACGATGTTATCCACCCGTTATGTTTTTGTTATTATTGCTTACAACTTGGTAACATTATAAATCTGCCTCAAAAATGATTTTTCTTTATATCTTCTAAAGTACACAAGATAAATAGCTCGAACCTTATATCGTTGAAAAGGAAAAAAATCAAGTAATTCAACTGTATAAAATAAATTATCATTTCCATTTAAAAAATGCAACTTTGGGTCATATTTCGCTACTGATGCAAGCAAAAAATATTTTAATGACGCATATTATTCAATATCTAAATGTCTACAACTTTTATATTTACATATTTTTGATAGGATAAATAGTGTGGATTCTACGCAAGTTTAAAGAAAATGCCGATTTTCACTTTTTGCAATATCTAGTAGGCAACGCATTTCTTTGGAAAACAAGAGAAGGTCTGAAGAGGTAAGATAAATACCTCCATATTGTTCCATTTAACCGACCCTGTAACTCTTACCGTTTCCAAAATACCAATGGTGAGCATCGAATTTTGGACACACTGTATATTATAGTTTAAAATTAAATAAAAACTTTTTTTTAAATAAAGTATTACTATATAAATAAATATAAGAAATCAATAATGGGTGTGACCTCCATTATTATTGATACATTCTTGGGGCGTCTGCTCATTGACGCTATCAAGGTATCAATATAATTAATATTAATCGTTTCCCATGCGGTATCAATGGCTGCAATTAGTGCATTACGGTTTACTGGTATAAAATTTGGCCCTTGTTGTCTTCGGATAACAGCAAGTATTCGAGCCCAAACATTTTCGATAATGAAAATCTGGGCTTTTGCTGGCCAGGGTAACAGCTCCAAGTTATTTTCTCGTATCCAATTGCGCACAACCCGCGAAGTATGAATAGGGGCGTTGTCCTTAACAACAAAAATACATTATGAAAATGTTAATTCAACAGATCCCGAACTATTTTTGGAGAAAGTATAGTGAAATAAGAATACTTACTTGTTGGAAAATATAATCTTCGTCTGGATAAAACACTTCGACTGAAGGTTTCATAATAGTTTCCAAAATATCTAAATACGCAGCAGAATCAAGACGTCCATCGATAGCCCAACAAACTCCTGGACCCGCGCGCTAACCCAACCCCACACATTCACAGAAAAATAACCACTTCGTTTTTTAGGACATATGTGATTATTTTCGTAACGAGTTCCTTCCATTCTAAAAACTTTTAGTGGTCCATCGTTGCGGCTATTGAACGTTTTTCGTCGCTAAAAATCACTCGATTCCAAAATTCCAAAGGTTCGTTCACATATCGCCTTGCAAATTCCAGACGACGTCTCATATTTTCGTCACTGAGAACTTCTTTCGCAGCAGCATTATACTTCTTTATTCCCATCTCCTTTAATCTTTTTGTGCAGTTATACGGCATCCGGAAAATGTGTATCTGCTATAGCCCTGGAGTATGTAGCAAATGGTTGTTCTGTTACGTAATGAAACAACTCGAGATCTTGAGCACGTGTAGATACTTTAGGTCTACCACTTCCGATGGCTCTTTCCAAAGTGTGTTCAAGATTCCATTTTACTCGGTAATGCCCTACGGTGCTTTTTGGTATATCTAACATACGTGAAATTTCACGCACGCTACGGCCCGCCGCTAATTCCGAAACAATCCGCGCTTTCAAATCAGCACCGAGATGAGGTGGCATTTTCACAACACTTGAAATTTTAAACTAAAATGGAATTTACATTTCTTACTTTATTTATTGGTTCACACTACCCCTTCTCAAACAGTAGGTAATTGTTTATTTATTACATACTTCTAATGACCAATGTAACAACCCTTAGAGCAATATGACTCAAAGGAAGTAAATTAAACAAGCAAGGATATTCTATTGTTATTGAAACTTATTCATAAAGTAAAAGCCATTTCCTTATAATGCTAATGGACAGGATTTTCTTTTAAGTATTAAGATTACAATAGAGGACTTATAAACTTTCGAAAATATCTAATTATAAATATTTACACTGCAATTGCGCTTTTTCCTTAATAATTTCTTAGCAATAACATACACGTTCTTGGTTTTAAGTTGTCATAAATTTGATATGATATAAATTTGTGTTTCTAATATTACATCACAAACTAATCTTTATTCGCCAAAAATTGTTGCTTAAGTTGTAAAGCTTCGTACACACCTGAACAACAAACCGAGCAACAAACATAACAACGAACCGAAAGTCAAACAGAACGACAAACGATCTTTTATGATTTCCACAATCCGAACAACAAACGGAACGTTTGTGCTGTTCCATAATTATTTTCAGTAGTTTTCAGTTCATATATTTATTATTGAGAAGAGAAAATTGCGGAAAACAAGAAGATAGTGCCAACCAAATTTTTACGCACAAAGAAGAGTAAAAATTATAATTTACTTCGCTTTTTTTTATTTTGAAATTTCCCGCCCAAATGATGCTAATAGGGACATCATTTTTTCTTGCATTCTTAAACACTGATTAATTTAAAACATTTTTCTTCTGTCAACTCCATAATATTACCTAAAACACAACAAACCCACAAAAGGGAGGAAAAAATAAATAATTTAATTCTCCCGCATAAGTTTGTTCGCCGTTTTGTTTAGATTCGTCCAAACCTGCAAACGCATTCGCGCGCATTTTCTTTGATGATGTCGGAGAAAAAGCCGCAAACCGTTCGTGGAACAATCATCGGACTTGCGAATCTGTTCTAAAATTCGTACGTATAGTAGTAATCACGAGAGCTCGAGTATGATTCATCTAAGGAAGCAACAATAATAAACTTATATAGATTTAGTTATCTCTATCACACTTTTGAGAATTATGTAGTAGAAAGGAGACAGAAAATAATAATAATGTCTGCCCATACTTTCAATAGAACGTATGTCGGTTTTAATACGATTCATTATTTATCAGCTGTTCATTGTAACCTAAAATTCGTGCGTTGTTTTAAATTGTCTTAGTATTTTTATCTGCGTTATTAAGTAAAAACAGTTCTTATTAGAACTCCGTAAGTGCTTTAAGATGTCTCTTACGAATAAATTTTAAAAAGTCAAACGCAAATAATGCTAATGAATGTGCTTAAGTATTTCGAGAAAGAAAGTGAACGAGGTGGATGTAATGTGCCATTAACATCGATAGTGCAAGTACAGTATATTTGTAATTTGAGTTATGCGAATTTTCAAATGTTTATGTTATCATTAGCGAACTGCCGATGCCTGTGGTGTTTCTACCTATGCTGTGACTTCTACGAAGAAACGGATGGCAGAAGCATTAAAACAAGGTAAATCAACCCCTACGAGTCCACAGAAAAACGCATACGTCTTTGCAAAAGTCTACTGATGTAGATGAATATGTGAAAGACATTGTTAAGAGAACAATTTATAAAATGCATTCTAACCGTAAGTACTTAGTAACTTTGTGCACCGAATGTTTATGCATTTATTTTTATAGTAACACCAGTTACGGTCGCAACGTTACAAAAACAATTAAAAGACGATGATGTCTTTAATTTTAGTGTAAGCAGTTTAACAAGGCTGTTAAGGTCCCTTGGTTTCTCTTATAAAACAGAAGATGGTCGTAGAGCTTTATTTGAACAAGACCACATTGCTGCAAGTCGAACAAAGTTTTTAAGAGAATATTTTAAAAACAAGGATGAAGCAGTATATAATCCAGTATTTCTTGACGAAACTTGGATTTTGGTAGAGGCTCAGCAAAGAAAAGTTGGCACGATTCTGATAAACAAAGCATTAGAAAAAAGCAATTAGGTGAAGGAAAACGGTAAATATGTGCTAAATTAGTTCAACAATTAAGTATAAAATATGTTTCAGGTTTATTGTTCTTAGTGCTGGTAACAAAGATGGTTTTATTGAAAATACTTCTTTAATATTTTCTTCAAAAGCCAAGACCGATGATTACCATGACAATATGAATTCCGATTTATTTAAAAATGGTTTACCGAACAACTTTTACCAAATTTACACGAGCCAAGTATGATTATACTAGATAACGCTTCATACCATTCAAAATTAATTGAGAAATTACCCACTGCTTCGTGGAAGAAAGAAGAAATTAAGGCATTTTTAATGAAACACAATTTACAATTTACTGATGATATGTTAAAGAACGAATTACTTTTTATTGCGTCAGAAGCAAATATCCCCAAAACGTTTGAAATTGACATGATAGCTTATCACAATGGACATAAAGTTCATCGATTGCCCCCATATCATTGTCAATTTAATCCGATAGAATTAGTATGGGCAAAATGCAAGGGTTATTATGATAAAAATATAGGTAGTGAAGGGTACGGAGATGAAAAGGTTTTAAGTATGTGGAAGAAATCTTTAGACTTAGTAGACAAAGAATATTGGATGAAGTGTATTACACACGCTGAGAAACTTATGGGTGAATGGTGGGATCTGCAGAAACAATGGGATGTAATTCAACCACCAATTATTATTAATGTAGGTTCTGATAGTACCACCAGTGAAGCTGAAAGTGGAGAATGAGGTGGAAAACTGATTATTGATCTGTACGGTATATATTTTATGAAGTAATTTCTACGTTATACACTTAACTCATATTTTAAAACTGTATCACAACAATAAAAATTGTGAAGTTTCTTTCAATTAAGTCATCTTACAAATAAATATTTAAAAAAATGTAATACCACCAACGTTTTTAAATCACATGTACTTTACAAAATTAAAGATACAAAAATAAAATACATCTTATAAATATAATCTTGGTCATTATGAGTCGATTATGAATTAAACGAAAAAAAGGACAAAGTTTGATAGCAAAGTATTTCCGCCTGTTACTGAACAGGACGTTATAACTTATTTAGTATTAACGAATAGTTTTTACACCCAACAAGTGAAATCATATAAAAGTTTATTCGGATATAAATACTCTGATGCCGGGCTTGTCCAAAAAGTTGGTGCTGTAGAAGTAAACGAACACATTAATGTAATCGGAACAGTAAGTTTATTATGTTTGATGTTACTTTTAGATGTTAATAGAAAACAACTTATATTTATAAGTCGAGCATTAATCCACTTTGCAGTCGCACCTTCGATAATTCATTCAACTGTTAAGCACTTCGGAAATGGGTAAAATTTTACATTATCCCATACACGGCGACTTCTACAACGCAACTAAATGCTGGCATTTTACTCACTTTCCATTTACAACCTATATTTTCTTTATGAAACGTTAGTAAAGATGAAAATTCTAAGTTACAAAATGTAAACAAACTATTTGTCATCTTTAACAGAGATAAGTAAGGTTAGGTTAGGAACTTTAAATTTATTTGACAGCATGCTGGATTGGTCTATTAAATCCACGACATACGTTACCTTTTTAATTCATACGCTTTTGAGAATGAGTCATACTCGAGCTCTCCTGATTACTACTATAGCACCGTCCAAATTAATATTCCGATTGCCGTTCGGTTCGTTGTTCTGTTTGTTCCTCGGTTTGTTGTTCAGGTGTGTACGAAGCTTTACAATAAGCATATTAATATGAACTATATCTTATGAAAGGATAGTTATGTAACTATAATTAACGACTTAACGTTACGTTAGTAGATTCCATTTACTATTTACACATATTTTCTTGGAACATTCGATAATTAACTATCGGGATATGATGACCCTATACTTCGCAGGTTGTGCGCAACTGGATACAAGCAAATAACTTGGAGCTGTTACCCTGGCCAGCAAAAAGCCCAGATTTTAACATTATCGAAAATGTTTGGGCTCGAATACTTGCTGTTATCCGAAGACAACAAATTTTATACCAGTAAACCGTAATGCACTAATTGCAGCCATTGATACCGCATGGAAAACGATTAATATTAATTATATTGATACCTTGATAGCGTCAATGAGCAGACGCCTCCAAGAATGTATCAATAATAATGGAGGTCACACCCATTATTGATTTCTTATATTTATTTATATAGTAATACCTTTATTTAAAAAAAAGTTTTCATTTAATTTTAAACTATAACTTGGTATCTTAATTATAATTATGTAATAAATTCTTGTCAAAAACTAAATATATACGTTGACAATAAGAATTGCCTTAGTTTTTATTTTCACTTTTTATATTAACTACAGAAAAAATGAAACGTCATAAAATATACATTTTGTAAGGACTAAATATTATGAATAGAGAGTTTAATGATTTTTTTTAATAACTTACAATAATTAGTAGGTTAGATTTATTTAAAAATAAGTAATAATCAGTCAACCCAAATAACCATGTTTAGTTTTTGATTTAATTTAAAAGTTATTGCTTGTAGACGTTTTTAAATCAAAATTATTTCTAATTTTATTTTGTAAACATTTCCTAAACAAAATTTTGATTCGATAATTAATCGAGCTATGGTGTTTAATTAGCGATACCTTCAAATATATTCTTTAAAGAAAAAATTAAGTAAGCAACGTAAATTACCTATTTTCTAAAACGTGCTTAGTGTAATGATTCATTCTACAGTCCTTCTATAAGATAACCCCTGCTGAGACTACCTGCTGTTAGAATTGTAAATGATACCCTTAAGCCCGCTTCACAATGTGCAAACTTTTGTTTACAGAAATTGTGGTGTCCAAGTTTTAAATTTCATGAGTGTACACTAAATCACCCGTACGTACGAAAGAAAATGAAAATTCCTATAAAAAAAATAAAAAAAAAAAAAAAAAAAAAATAAAAAAAAAAAAAAATTAAAAAAAAAAAAAAAAAATCAAAAAAATAAAAAAATAAAAAAAAAAAAAAAAATTAAATAAAATTTTATAACTTTATTTTAAGATTTACATTATTTTTATTTAATAACTTATGATTATGTATACATATTAAAAATTTAATTAATTTTTGTTTAAAACTTAAAATTATCAACATAAGTTGTAATAAAAGGTAATTCAAATATTTTCTCATTACCCTAATAGTGTCACATGTTGTATGGAGGAATTGACAACAAAAAAATGGCATTTACAACCCAGTTTCATCTATTAGGTATAATTTTTAACTCAATTCAGACAAAGATTGTGTTAATTTGATGATGATTTACTAAAAAACAAAAACCTTTCAACCGCAGAAATAGTTCAAGTACGAAGAACAATGAAATACCTTGTGTTGAATTCGTAACATTCCGCTTTCAAGTAGTACGTAATAACGGCAATAAAGATGAGTAGACTCTATTATTTACTTATTGACATTTTTCAATAATGATACTTTGATTACATTTAGGGAAGTTCGAACAATAAAGATGTTGACGTTTGTTGAGTTGAAAAGCGTCTCTTGATAAATATAGTAGGTACTTGTTTAACATTACATATAATCTATGTAATAACTATATACCTATTAAAAAAAAATACAATACCGCACAATTTTAGAAAGAGTTTTTTTTTTATTAATTTCCTACTTTTCACTTTGATCCAATTTTCATACCTTCCTAATTATTCGCCAAACAAGATCAATTAAGTAACTTTGATCTGGGTCGTTTGATCTTACGCAATGTTACTCGAGAAACTTATTTTTTTTTAAGTTCTTATTAAGTGAAAGTCGTGTGTGACCTGCACGAATACATTTAACTTAAACACATTCGCTTATTGTACTTCGGTTGATTAAAATCGAGAAAAAATCATGTTGGGAATTTTGATCTTTTTCGTTGCTATTTCTACGATAAACCCGGTAAGTTATTATATGTTCACAAGGTTATATTTAGGAGATTATTTTTATGTTTAATAAAAGGAGCCACAATATTCGGGATATGCTCCGGTGGTGAAATTACGACAAGCCGAGAAAGAGCAAAAACAAGATTTTTCAAAAATTCCCGGAATACCCGGAGTCGATTATCCTCTCTATCACAGCGTTCCCGAAACGAGCTTCTCTTGTCATCACGTTCCAGCTTTGCCAGGAATGTACGCCAACGTCGAAACTGGATGCCAGGTTATTCTCTAATTAGTGTATTAATCTGTATGTATGTCGTTTGTTTTAAGGCTTATCACGTTTGTCACGATGGAAGAGAAGGTCATCAAGGCGCTTCGTTTTTGTGCACCAATGGTACATTATTTAACCAAGCGGAATTCGCGTGCGATTGGTGGTACAACGTAAATTGTCATGATTCTATCAATTTGTACAGGTGAGAGTTCTGCTTAATTGTGCTGGCAAATAAGTTGTTTAATGGTATTTTAGGCTCAATTTGGATCCACACAAAAATCCATACTTTCCCAAGCCAAAACTCGAAGAAGAACAATATCAATTGCATCACTAACAATTGTTAACTTTATTATAAAATTGCACAAAATAAACTCAATTTGTTTTCGATAATAGCAGGTTGTATTTTAATTATCGATAATTGTATACCTACACTAAAATGTGGCCATTAGCTTTCTTTTATCGAATTTCTACTTTTGAAGAGGTCAGAAGCAAAAGCGTCTAAATGACACTTACTTATTTCATATTCTGAAAGAAGAAACTCAGTTGTGTATGGTATAGTAAAATAGCCTAAGTAAAAATAATACATCAGAGGAAACAGAAACATAAGAGTCATAATGATTAACTCATATATTATGGTATTAACGCTACAACTTTGAATGTTGACAATGACACTTAGGGCTTTTGCTTCTGACCATTTCATTTGTATTTGTTTATGTTTCGTAGTTCATTGTAATTTTGTTATTGTCCCGTAATACAACAATTTTTACTCTTGATCATCTCTTCTTCACCTTTCTGGGTCAATTACTGTGTGCTTACTTTCTGAAAGTTATATTAGTGGTTGTCCGGCAGCGCCATCTATTGGCATTTTAAAAAGTAATAATGTATAGGATGTCTATTAGGGTGGGTCACAAAATTTTTTTTCTATTTTTGTAAGGGGCACAGCGATAAAAGGGTGCTAAATGGTGTCAAAATAACCTGTATGAAATATTATTACATTCTGACAAGTCTAACTGCCTCCGGATTGATGTCAAAGTTTTCGAATTTTTTGTTTTTAAAGTGTATTTGTGTAATACACCAATACACAGTGTGTATACTGTATAATGTTCTTTGATAAACAAAAATAGGTTTCAAATGTTGCAAGGGCCTTAGGGGAACAGATTTCAAGGTCAAGACACGTTTGCTCATTGTAAGTGTGTGGGGGGGGGGGGAGGGGGTTAGGAGCGTCGATTTATTCGTGGCGCGCCGCCAGCAATTCCTTACCAATGTGCGTTTCCTTTATCGTTCCAGCTAATAACGAGGAAGGTTGTGTTGCTTTCGTTTGCGCATTTTTATTATGGATCGTACTCGTGCAAAATTTAATTGTCCGTTGTTTGGTGCTTCAAGTGATATTAAAGGTAATGTGTTACCAACCTACGAAGATGTTATGAAGTTCTATGAGTGGAACCGGCATAAGATAAAATTTGATAATGAAACTAAGAAAGAACCCACGTATAAGGAAATAGAGGACATTGTGGTGACAAAAATTGAAAAATTTGGTTAAGTGCTTCCATTCCTACTGTCCAACATAAAAGAGTGAAAGCGATGGTAATGGAAAATGCAAAAATATTCTAAAATCTCACCCTAAAATACCAGTAAAGAATTGTTTGACATTTCATCCTGTAAGTGTAAGAACATCGATGAGTGCAATTGTCCTAGAGACAAAAAGTACCTGTCAGAGAGCAAAGCTTCCTAATCGACCAACGAACCATTAGAAGAATGGTGATTGGATCCTTAGATCTTGCTACAACGAATAAAATAACAAAGACTTTGAAAAGGAAAAGACAAAGGCAAAAATCACAGTTGCAGCCTCAAAATAAAAGCACAGAGAAGCTCATTGTGTCGACTTCTTCTGATTCTAGTCAATCGGACCAAGACGACGACGAGGGCGATTTATTCCAGCCATATTCCCATTCACAAGCCTCAACGTCGGCGGCTACTGCAGATAAGCCTGCAGCTACTACAAACATTACAGTAGACTACGCTTTATTATCAAGAACATGTGATCGATTCGGAGTATCAGACAGGGCTGGGGCAGCTATTGCTTCAGCAGTTCTTAACGCTGCTTCGAAATTATTGATAAAAATAAGCTTCGCAGGAAACGCAAAATAGCACGAAAATTAGCAGCAGAAGAAGACAAAACCCTACAAATACCTGCTTTATACTTCGACGGACGGAAAGATAAAACTTTAGTTATAACAAAAAGGACGGAAAATGTATAGACACAACATTCTTGAAGAGCATATTTCATTGATAATGGAACCTAAGTCAAAGTTCTTGGGTCATATTGCACCAGAGGTTGGCACATCTAAATGCATAGTACAAGCAATTACCGATTTCTTCATGGATGCAGAATTTTCAATGGAATATTTGCTGGCAGTTGGGTGCGATGGAACAAACGTGAACGTAGGTAAAAATGCTGGTATCATTCGTCTGCTTGAAAAGAGGTTAGATAAACCTTTACAGTGGATTATCTGCCTCCTTCATATGAATGAATTACCCTTCCGCCACTTGTTTCAATATATTGATGGCAGCACTTCGGGACCCAATACATTTTCAGGGACAATCGGCAAAGATCTAGAAAACTGTGAAAAAGGTCAGTTGTTTCGTTTCAACCTATTTTGGCAGAGTTATCCGAGTTTCCTGCTGAAGGCATTAGCACAGACCAAAAATATTTGTGCAAAATAGTCGCAGCGGTTTCCACAGGCATATTTCCTAAGGATTTAGAAAACAAACAAACTCGCGCTAATCGAATTCTACGTTTGTACGTTTCGATGGAATCGCCTTCAGAAAATTTGATAATTCTTGCAACGTATGTCGTGAAGGTTTACGCTCCAACCTGGTTTGCTATCAAAAGCATCCTTCCTGTAAAATGGAGCCCGGCACCTGTTCAAACTCATCGCTGCATCTAGATATTTGCCCAAAGAACTGAAAGAGATAATAGATCCAGTAATTCAAAGAAACAGTTACTTCGCACATCCTGAAAATTTATTGCTCGCAATGCTGACAGACCCTGAACCGCACATTCGTCAACTGGCAGCCCGTCGCATTTTGAAAGCTCGCAGGACTCAAGAAAATAAACTTCGACGTTTCCAGGTTCCTACTATAAACATGGATGCTTCATCTTACACCGATCTTATTGACTGGCAGGAGAGTATAACTGAACCACCAATATTGAAATCGATAACTGACGAAGATATCCAATTGTTTGTCACCCAAAAAGGAGAAGGATAACTCCTATGCTACAACTGCCATGTCACACTCAAGCGGTTGAAAGGGCGGTCAAGACGGTGACAGAAGCTTCAGGCACATTGTGCACTAAATCTGAAAGAGAAGGTTTCATAAAATCCCAGATAGAGTCTCGAAAAGCCATGCCGAAATTTGATAGCAAGAAGGATTTTCGTGCTAATTGAAACATTATTATAACAATTTTATTTTTGTAAAATTTTTCTTGTAATAAACAAATGTTACTCAAACATTTTTAATTTGTTTTAAAAAGACAGACACATTTTTATACTTTTTTATCCTGGATTTAACAAATAATCAAAAATAAGTGTTTTTTTTTACAATACATGTTATTCAAGGTCAATCCGGAGGCAGAAGATGACATCCGATTCTAATCAAATTTTATATGTGAGCTAAAGGCATCATTTGGCACCTCTTTCTTACTGTGCCAGAAAGAAATTAAGACAGTTATTTTTTTCTATACAACTGTGACCCACGCTAATGTCTATACATTATTACAGTTTTAAAATCTCTTTTTATCTTAACTTCAAAATAAGATACACATATTTTCACACAAAAGTGCATTTAACCCTTCGGTACTCGAGTGGGATACATCAGTATTCCATGTCTATTAAAATGTTTGGTAGTGGGTATAAAAAAAACGTCCATGTCGAGGTATACTCGCAGACTAAACGTGTTAAATTTATTGTTTCAGTTTCAACACAATGTTAACATAAGGCAACAGATAGATGGCACTGCCTGTACTAAATACACATTTTTTAAGTTTTAGTACCTAAGTTTAACACACCCACTTACAAAAACTTAAAAAACACATGTCTAGTTATTACAAAAACCTAAGCATTCCTTAATATTACCCAAATCTTTAATCGTAAATTTGGAACTTAATTCATTTATCAAAGAATTAGTCTCTCCAAGATCATTAAAAAATTGTCAACGTACAATGTTACTATTGTGTAACACTTTTTTTATGAAAATACAAGGCTTGTATTTCGACTTTACATAACCCAAGTTTGACAATACTAGGTTTACTCTATCGTTCCAACACTTGGAAGCTTGCTTCAGCCCATAAATAGCTCTATTAAGTTTCAATACCTGATCTTTGTCTAAATCTGAGCATACAAAACCTTCTGGTATTTTCATAAAACTCTTTCTTTTAAATACCCATTAAGGAAACCTGTTTTAACATTGAGATGTGTAATGTTTAAATCTAATTTCACTGCTAGAGCAAATAAAAACCTCAGTGATGAATGTCTAACCACAGGGGAAAAAAGTATCGTTGTAATCAACATCTGGTTTCTGAGTGAAACCTTTAGCCACTAGTCTTGCACGATATTTAACATCACCATCACTGCTCACCTTTTTTTTTGAATACCCATTTACAGTCAACTACTGTAGAGTCTTCTTCTAAGATGCTGAGCTCACATGCAGTATTTTCTTCAAATGATCTCAACTCTTCCTCAATAGCATCTCTTCAGGTCTTGATAATGCATCAGATGCACTTATCTGATCACGGATTACACTGGTACGTCACAAAATCCTTGTAAAGTTTTGGCTGCGGTGACCTTTCCGACCTTTGAAATGGTTGTTCGGGTATGTTCAAGCTCCCTTCAGGACTATATTCCGAATCATCAATTTCATCTTCCGTGTTTTTTTGAACGTGTGATGAATATTGATCAGGATCTCCTGTTAAGGGAACTGTTTCTTTTTCCCCCACTTAATCTGCCACTTCCGATTGTCCAGCATTACATTCCACAACAATACCTACTTTTTTTGTATTCTCCATGATGGTAACATCTTGACTGTTTATAATCTTTCTTGTGTTAGGGTTATACAATCTGTATCCTTTGGTATTTTCATCGTAGCCAACTAGGATATGTTTTACTGCCTTTTTATCTCATTTTTGTCTATTCACTTTCGGGACATGTACCATTGCTGTACTACCAAAGATCCTTAAGTAACTAATGTTATGTTTCTTGTTAATCTATAATTCAAATAAAGTTTTCGGTATTCCTGAGGCAACGGAGCGGTTCATTAAGTAGCACGCGGTGTTGCAGGCTTAGATTATGGTGTAAAGCTAAGTGTTTACAGCTTTTTCGACAATTTTACAATTAAATCTTTCTGCCATACCATTTTGTTCTGGCTTATAAGCATTTGTTGTTTGATGCACAATTCCACAATCACTAAGAAAATTCTTAAAGTCCTTACTACAATACTCACCTCCGTTATCTGTCCTTAGCAATTTAATTTGTCTATTAAGGGCGTTTTTACACGGTACAATCGCGATACCATATATCGCGCGCGATAAATGGTCGCAAATCGCGCCGACGCTATATGGCGTGAGCAAGCGATTTGTTCTACTGATATCGCGCATGTATTGACGCTACCATTTCTGCAGCCAATACAAGTTTATGTACGTTTTCACACGACTAACCATATTGTCGCAATTTGTTCATTATCATTCTAAGCAGCGTTACATGGAGGCAAACATAGCAAAAAAAAGTTTTCATTTGACCCTGTAACCTTTATTGAACTAGTTGAAGAAAGACAGTGCGTCTGGGACAAAACAACAGATGATTATAAAGATAGTGTGATTAAAACAAAAGCATGAACCGAGGTTTGTCAGTTTTTAATAGAAGATTTTGAAAACTTAAACCAAGAAGAAAAAGTAGAAACAGGTAAGTTATTTTATGTCATACATAAAAGAAGATAAGGAAAAAAATTATGTGTATTTATTTGTTTAAATAGTTATCGTGTTTACATAATAAATAGAAAAAAATTATATTTTCGTCATTTGCCAAGGTAAAGAGCCTGCTGGACAAAATAATTCGCAAATTCGTCCCTTATTTCATTAGCACGCCTACCACCCTCACGGCAAGCTTCTTGTTTTCGTAATCACATACATATCATGTAGCGTTCCAAAACTTGGTCGCTACCTTATATTTAAATAAAGCTCGCATTTCCCCCGCTAGTTTGCATTTAATGCATGATGACCAGTAACTTTTTCCGCGCGAGAGAAAAAATGAAAAATGGCGTCAGAGGTGGTAAAAGTACGATCACGTCGTTGCTGAATACGTTTACGTTTTATTTGTTTCGTTTTTAGTAAAACGTAGTTTGAATTAATGGATTAGTTTTATAGCGAATCTATCTACGTTATTAGGATTGTATACGTTCCGTTCAAAAAAAACGTTGGATTCAAAAGAATAAAAGTGTGTTTGATTATCAAACACGTTATTAATTTATGGGAGAAAATTCGTTTTATGGAAAATTCCGTGTGTACTACATCATTCTAAGTGCAGTTTCGATATGCAAGCAATTTGATTCCGTCCACATAAAGCATCAAGGTCAGCCAAATACCTGCTCGGATTTCAACAAATTCAACATTCCTGTTCCTTATTAATACAAGGAACTCAAGTAAGTGCTTTCATAATATTAACAATTCTTCGAACTTTCCGTGCATTGAAATTAATTTTTCCGCCTAAACGGTTCGCAATTAAATGCAGTTGTGCTTACCTTTATTTTAACACATTAACTTGTTTACAATTAATCGCATTAGTTGTCATACCTTAAAAGCACTGGTTGTACCTTACGTTGTGCAGTAGGTTGTTTTTTTAGCGGCTACATTATATTTATCTTTTGGAGTTGCTGGTTGAGCGGAGAATTTACATTTAAATATCTTTAATAAGTTATTGTTTACTAACGTTTTTAACGCTTGTAAAGGATCCTCGCGTTTTATGTTTATAGTTTTAAGTTTATTTAAAGAAAATTTAATCTTTCATTTTTTACCGTAGTTTATAAGTCCATTCATTACTATAGTAGACGAATGTTACTGTGTTTTGTTTATTATTTAATGATTTAATGCTGAATTTGATTTGAATGTTATTTATGTTTTGGTTGAAATTTGTATTTATTCCCTTAAAGGTTTTGCTTGTTTTCCCTTAATAAATAAGCTGGTGCCCATTTATTAGTTATTAATTATGTTTTTAGTTGAGAAGCATCTCAATAAAGGTAAGGCAACAAAACATAAACCAAACTGCAAACATTCCCATGACACCTTGCAGTCTACGTAACATTTATCTGAACTTTAGCCGGTGCATTTTAAATACGTTCTTAGATTAAAGAGTTTTTGTAATTACAATCAACTGGACGAAAACCATTTTTTTGGAGAACCAAATTATGTAAAATTACAGCAGATTTTACAAAATCTTTTGCAAATGTTTTAAAAACATTTACAAAATTCTCCACTCGTTGCTAAATATACCAAAGGTACATTCCACAAAACTTCGGGCCCGCGTTATTCAATAATTGAATATTGAAATGCGAACTATTTGCGTACGTGATTGTTAACACGAGTCGACACTAGGTGTCGCAAAACTTATAGTTTTAATTCAAAGTAATGATTGGTACACCGACAAAATGTTGGAGATGTTTGCCTCTTTACTTATACTTTAACGGCAGATGCGCTGAAAACACTACCTCTATCGTCCCTAACATAACCTCATTTGGTCGTAATACTCGTCTTTCACAAAATTCTCACAAACTTACTATATAAAGTCCTTTATCAGCTGAGCTTGCAGAATGTGAAATTCTCTTCCCGAGAATCCCTTTCCGAACTCTTACAATATGAATTTATTCAAGTCTGCAACCCATCGTCATTTCCTTAAATATAAGCCAGATCTTGTGGTACATTAATGTATGACAGGCTTTGCCTTTCACGAAATCTTATCAGTAAAAAAATTATGGTTTTATGTACTTATGATTTCAATTATTACTTTACTAATCTTGTGCGTTAAGTTCGTTATGTTTAGTTTATATACATAATTTTTTTAGTTATTTGTAAGTATACCGGAATAAATACATTTTTTTTACCTCAAAGTAACCGCTACTAATTCTATAGGAGAAATACTTGATCTCATTGTTGCATTTTGTTTCCGTATGGATGCTGATAAACGATCTACCAACATATAAAACGTATTTGGGCTCATTCGGAAATAGTTGAAAAATTGTTCTTCATGTTGCAGCAATTTTTCTTTAATTTTCTTCTGCGATTCAGCATTAGGGTCAATAGTGAATTTTGTCTACCCTCCATGGCGATTTAAAACGTACTGAGCGAAACGCGACTGTAAACTACGGCAACACCAAATAATAATTATTTATCGCGCGCGATATATGGTATCGCTATGGCACCGTGTGAAAACACCCTTAGTCTGATTTTCTACTAAACTTTTAAATATTTTAAATTTGCTTAAAGCCTCATCTTTTGTTTTAAGAAAATATAAATTGCACATTCGACTGTAGTCGTCTATGAAGGTTATAAAATATTTGGACCTTCCTATAAAACTTTTTTCCATAGGACCACAAATATCGCTATGAATTACTTTTAATAAATCTCCGGCTCTGCTACCTTTGTTCGGAAAAGGTAGGCGTGTTTGCTTAGATTCACAGCACACTTCACAATTTAATTTATGAATGTTTGCTTCCCTTTGTAAGTAAGCCCATCTACTAATCCCGTCATCTTATTCAGATAATTACCATTTATACGTCCTAAACGTCTGTGCCAAAGATTACTTGTAACAGGTGAAATTGTAAACAACCCAACATTCTGTTTCTCTGACACTAGTTTGTACACATTATTTACTAAGACTGCTGTCCTACTAAAGTGTCATTCCCATTCCTGATCAGCTGACTCATTGATAACAAGTTCGTCGTCAAGTTCGGAACATACTGCACATCTTTAAACACAACTTTGACAGGACAAAACTCTGTTTCTACCACTGTTTTTATATCAATATCCCCGGCACATTTAACGGCCATTTGTGAATTATTTGCCACCTTGATTTCATTCAAAGAAGGTAAGCCACTGCTTTAGCTATAACATTTACAGCAAACGCTCCTCCATGATTTGAATTTTCGCCAACGACATCTACTTGCATATCTAGTAGCTTTGTTTTAATGGAATCTGTTGTGATGGCAATTCCGGAGTGCTTAACCGCCATTATCATTGGCGCGAAACGATCCGACAATCCCGCCAAAAGCAACGATTCAATCCATTTTTCGTCAATCTTGAAGCTTGTTTTTCTAAGTTTCTGCGAGGTTTCTACAACTTGATTTACATACCGATTCATTGAATCGTAGTTTTCTAGTCGCAAAGATGTTAGGGTACGCAATAATCCTATCTTTCTCGTAAATCCTTTGTTGTTGTATACATTTTTTAACTTGGTCCAAACTCCTTTAGCTGTTGTTGCATCTTTAACATTCACAAATAAAGATGGATCTAGCGTCATTACTAATTTTGCTTTCGCTTTGTCTTTTAAAACGGTAGCTTCTTTGCTTCCCTTGATGCACTTACTCAAACCTTCAAGGACAAACATGTTTTCTATGGCGAACGACCATTTTTCACGGCCTACAAGCTTTGGAACACTTGTTAAATAATTCACTGCCATGTCTGACTAGGATAACTTATATCTCGACACTTAATATGTTAAATAACTCCCGTTTTCTTTATCTTTAAAGACATTTGCTAGGCCCATAACCTATAAAGAAACAACCATGTTGAAGTGTTAACTTTATTGTTTCAGTTTCAACACAATGTTAACATAAAGCAACAGATAGATGGCACTACCTGTCCTAAATACACATTTTTAAGTTTTAGTACCTAAGTTTAACAGTGGGAAATCTGGTACACATTTGGTTCTAGCGAATCCTACAGAACAGTTCATTGTATCAGATGACGCGGTGCGTTTACAATTATTTCGTTGTATTTTTGTTTTTCGTTGTGATTTGTGTACTGAGATACTAGTGTGTCCAGTGCGAGCGCTTAAGTTTATATTTTGTTCTAATACTTTTAGTTTAATATTTGGTTGTTTTTTGTATAAATCTTATTGAAAAGTGGGTTTTACTTACAAAAACATGGGTAGTATGGATCCTAAACAATGGGAACTTTGGTTTAAGGAAACTCTGGAAAAACCAGTAGTAAGTGAAAGTCTGAAGCGAAGAAATTGCATTAGACGATAATTTTCAAGATGATAGAGTCCCATATTACTTAGGAAAAGATAAGATAACCTCGTGGAGTAAAGTATGTCCACCAATAACTAGAAGAAGGAGGCATAATGTATTCCAAAATAAACCAGGTTCCGTGAATAACGCTGCGATTGCTAAGACAGTTTTAGAATTTTTTGAAATATTTGTTTACGAAACCATTATCTAAACTGCTATCCAGTCAACTAACGTTTATATTGATACTATAAAACGATGACAGAGATTGAAGACCAACTGATACATGTGAAATATAAGTGTTGCTAGGACTTTTTTTTTCATATTAGGAGTTTGTAAGTCGGGTAGGCAGAATATAACAGATTTCTGGAGAACGGATGGTACTGGGATGGATGTAATTTATTACACAGTGTTTTACAACCTATTTGCTTCTTATTAAGTTGACTGAGGTTTGACAATAAGAATATACCCAAAGAAAAAATATGGTGTTAAGGTTTTTGCTTTGAAAGATTCAAATAATAAGTACACGGTAAATCTGGAGATATTTGCCGGAACACAACCTGAAGGTCGATTTCGCAAGTCAAACAGTCCAGGTGATGTTGTAAAACGTCTTGTAGAATGTGGTAGGGTCACCTAAATTAATAGAACTATGGATAATTGGTTTTCCAGTTTTCAACTCGCATTGATCTGGAAAATGACATGAAACTTACCATGTTGAGGAAAAAAAGTGATACCAATTAAATTTGTAAACGTGGCAGGTAGGCCAGAAAAATGTTGTCAATTCGCTTTTCATAAAGATTGCACTTTAGTTTAATACATTCCAAAGAAAAAAGAAATGCATTTGTGTTATCTACCACTAACACATACAACAAAATTGATCCTGAATCGGGAAAGCCTATGATGATTGTAGATTACAATAATACCCAATATAGTGTTGATGTCGTGGATCAGATGTGTGGAAATTATAACGTTTCACAAAATAGCAGAAGATGGCCGCTTACTATTTTCTTTCATATCATGAATAGAAACGGTATAAATACTCCAATACTATATCAGTTGAATAATTCTGACATTTCCGTTGTTCGTCGCGAATTTTTGTGTGCCCTGGCTATAGATTTGCTTAAACCACAAATTAACTCACACAGCACACCGACATCTGATAGATATCTATTAGATATAAATTTTGGATATCCAAGATATCCAGTAGACGTCTGTAAACATCCAATTGATATCCAGTGGATATACAAATACATACATATCTAGACGGACTTCTAATATAGATCTGGTCTACTAGTTTAGGTTTTCCGTTAAATATCTAATGGATATCTAAATGCTTAATAGAATGTAAAATAGATATCCATTAATATCGTAATGTCAGCAAATGTAATGTATTTATTGTTCTACAAAATACATAAAAAGTAACATTATTATAAAGATCATGTAAGATAATAATAAAAAATAATCCAAATACAATTTAAATTATATTTTTAACAGACGCTGACGAAGCAGTGGCGTTTTTGTTTTTGCAAATAAACATCACAATTAAATATTATATAATACATAAAGATTTATAGTAAACCACGCTACATATTACGACCTTGTGTGTACGAAAATGTAATATGTGTCAATGTGTCTTTCGATCAATGCAATGATGGTTAACATGGTATTCATAATGTGATAAGCTACCAAAGTAAATACTGTTAAAAAAGTAAAGACTTACTTATTTGATCTTGATTTCACTTTTGAGATAAAATAAGTTTAAATAGTTTACCAGATCTTGTTTCAATTTTTCATCATTTCTTAACGTTGTCTCCAATTTATTCAAAACGCTTCAAGGGCAACCACTTTGCGATTTGGTAATGGAAAATTTCATGAAAAGGATATGGTCCTGTAAGCATGGTCGTAGTGACCATTTGGCTGATGTTATTTTTCATTATTAACGGTATACCTTCTTTTTTATAATGAAATAAACATCCAATAATTTATCTAAAAAAACTTAATAGAAAATTCGCATAACTTACCTACTTTTATTTATTTATTTTTGAAATTACTGAACTAATAAGAACTGTAAAATCACTGTGTAAACCATTCAAACGCACCGTACACATGAACAAAAGTTTATAAAACGATTAAAGACTTTATAGTAAAACAATAGTAAAACAACAAAACGTACTGTAAAAATATAAGTTAGTGGCGTATCATATCTTCATTTACTTGTTTTCTTTTATTCATTTTATAGCACCATTAGTAGTATTTACGGAGAAAAGACAAACTAAAAAAAAACTGAAGGAAAAAATAATAAAGAAGGTAAGGACAAGGTATATTCAAAAAGAAAGTAAAAAAGTTAATACAAAAATTAAAATAGAAAAAAAAGAGTTACACAAGAAGTAAACAATTTGTAAGAAAAATGTAGAAGTCAGTAAAAAAAAGTTAAAAAAATAAACAAAAATAAAAGTGTACGAAAAGAAGTAAAATGACATACAATATAAAAAAATGTAACAAAATATATATGGGAGTCTTTGAAAAAAAAAATAATATAATTAAAACAACAAAGAAGAAGTATAGAGAATTCTTAACAAAAACAACCAAAAAAGTAACAAATTAAGATTAAGATTAAAGGTAAAGCGGTTAGATGTTAAAAAATAAACAAAAAGAAGTTTTTCAAAAGAAGAAGTTTTTCAGCTTCCTTTTTTAAAGATTTTTATTTGTCTTTAAAAAAAAGAAGAAAAACTGTGGTAGTGGCAAAATAGAAAATGTTCAGATTATACAATAAAGAACGACAATAAAAATAACAGGGGTGTAAGAGAGTTGATTAAAAAAGAGATAAATTTCTAGTTTAAGTATAAAGGGCAGTGGAGCAAAAAGTATTTAAGAATTAAATAGAAAAGAAAAGTAAAATTTAGAAAGGTAATACAAAAGTATACAAAACAGAGGTAAACGAATAGAAAAATAAGTAAAATTATAAGTATACGAAGAACAGATAAATAAAAATAAAACAAAAACAAAATAAAGATGGTAAACAGAAAACTAACAACTATTCAGAATAACGAGTTGGTAAGAGATCAAACTTCATAGAAGAAATGAACATAAAAAATAAAATGGAGGCAGAGAGATAGAAAAAGAAAACATACTATATAAGTAATTGCAAAAATAAATGAGGTACAAATTAAGATAAAAATGTAGAACAAGAAAAGGAATAAAGAAAACAAAAAGAAAAAAATAGATACAGAGAAATTAAAAGAGTACTATAAGTTTGTAAGTAAAGAAAAAGAAAAAAATTTAAAAACTAAACAAAAGACCGATAATAACATGGAACATACATAAAGAAAAAGTGAAAGAGTCAATAAAAATAATTAAAATTGAAACAGCAGAAAGAAAGGCGGGCGTAAAGAAACACTAATAACAAATGATAAAAGTGGCAAAGATACAAAAGAGAAATAAAAGTAAAAATGTAATATTATACAAATACGGGAGAAAAGTATAAAAGCAAAGAATAACGTGAAAAATGGAAAGTAAATTAAGCAGATAAAGAGAGACGAAGATGTATAGAAAGGACAAAAGGAAACAAGTGAAAATGAGAAGTAAAATATTGTTGGCAGAAAAACCAAGAAGTTCAATGAGAAAGTGTTAATCTAAAAATGGAAGGCGGTAAGATTTAGGTCCGGGAATGACAAAACCTAAAGTATTGGTGGGAAGACGAGAAGGGAAAGTTTAGAATGTGTGGTAAAACTTGAGGTTATGGTCAAGAAATGCAAAGAGCTAAGAAGAGAAGAAAGAAAAGAAACGTGATGTTAAAAAAAAGAAGAGAAGGCTAGGAGACAAAGGAGAAGATAAAATAAAGTAAAACTAGAGAATATTTGAAATCGACACGACACGTTGAAATCGCCACGTGCTACAGTAATACAGCCAAAAATGACAAATGTACAAACAGTTACATGAGTCTATTCTTCGATTATTATAGCCAACTAAGCGTTGGCAAAAATTACAATCATGGATCGCCTGTAAATTCGCCGAGACCCAAAAGATGATAAACTATGCCTGGTCAGGATGAAATTAGGGAAAATCCTGACGGAGGTTCGAGTGTAATATGACGTACAAAGCTATCGTCAGGAATGGGTATAGGACCGAAAAACCATTCCAAAAGTGTAATTCCCTGATTCCTTCCAAAGTTTCCCTTAAAACAGTTGATGCTCTCATCTCATTAAAACCACTTTGTCAGATGTGTAAGCAGTTAAATAAGTTGATTCTTAGATTGGAAAGCATTGGAAAAATCTACAAACTCAAATTGCCTGCTGTAGATTTACTAGGACCCGAAAGATGGTGAACTATGCCTGATCAGAAAAAAGACCGTAGCGCTTCTGACGAGCAAATCAATTGTCAGAATTAAATATAGGGCCAAATGACCAACCGAACTGTTTAGTAGCTGATATTATCTTTAAAGTTTCCCTTAGGAAAGCAACTTTGTCAACAGATGTATAAGCAGTTACAGATCTTTGATTAGTAAACCAACTGAGCGTTGTCAAAAATAACAATCTCAAATCGTCTGCTATAAATTCGCTAGGACACGAAAAATAGTGAACGATCTTGGTCAGGACAAAGCAGAAAAAAACCTGATAGAAGTCCGCAGCGATTTTGACGTGAAAATTGATCGTCAGAACTTGATATAGAGGGAAAAGACCAATCGAACAGTCTAGTAGCTGGTTCCGTCGGAAATTTTCCCCAAGTTAGCGAGTTAGAGAGTCACATAATTACAGAAAATTGGGGTCCAATAACGACCTCTACCTATTCTCAAACTTTAAATGTGTGAAATCTCCGGCTTGCCCGATTAATAAAACCGCGAGATAATGATCTGCAATGGGGCCCAATTTTGATAAGCAGAACTATCAATGTGGGAAGAATTAAACATACTCTACTGAGGGTAATAAGTCGACAGTCGCGCATTTATACAATAATAAACTTACACTCAAGTTCTCTCACTACTAAAAAGTACCAAAAGGATTAAACAACTGTTGAGTGATTCTGAGTGTTTGTTTGCTATTGTACAATCTCTTTTAAATTTGCAGCAGTCGATTCGAGATTGTTATTTTGGCTAACGCTTACTTGGCTATAACAATCGAAGAATTGACTATGTAACTGCTTACACATCTGTCGACAAAGTTGCTTTAATGCAAATTAGAAACTAAGCTCTTTGTTATTTATTAAAGAACAGATAAAAACAGATGCAAATAGCGATAGCAACACGTAAAAGAAGTATGAATAGTATTGACAAAGAGAAGCAAAAAGAAAATATATTACAGAAACATAGATGTCGGAATATAAACGATAAATACAAAATACTAATTGAGTGGTAAAAGTACTAAATATTAAAAAACAAATCGTATAAAAAGTAATACAAGATGTCATCTGGGGAATAAAACAAAAGTAACCAAGAAGCGATAGTAAAAGTGACAAAATAGGTGAAGGACCAAATAAAGATACATTTCCTTGAAGCGTGAATGTAGCACCAACAAGTGAACATCCCTTAATACAAGCATCAGAAAGAAATATCAAGCAGTAATTATAAATAAAAACGAACAAAAACAAAAATTAGAAAAATAATTAAAAAAGAAGTGAACGAGATTTAAAGAAATAATATTAAGAGCGGCTATGGAAATAAAATCAAGGCTTATAACAAATACGAACTCGTGACTCGTAACTCGTATTTGTTATAAGCATTGATAAAGCCCTACACATAAGAGGCGAAACGTCGGCGTTGACAACTTATTGAGTTTGTTTTTTCATTCACCTCCACCTAGAAGGGCTCGAGAAGAGCAAACTTTATATAAAACTTATAATTTTGGAGGAATACGCACCTGATTTAAAATATATTTTGTTTGTCATTAAGTAGATACGTAACTACATTTATTGTACTAATATATTTAAACACAATATTTTTTTGAATAAACATATCTACAAAAACAACATGAAACGACACCGACTTATAGATACGCGCCAATTTTACAAGCAGTATAAATTCGTCATTTGCGCATTACTTTGAAGCATTTTTGATTATAATGGGTGATTACGACTGTACCAACGAAACGAAAGAAGAAAACGGTACCAACCAAATACCCTACAAGCACATAAATCAGAATTAAAATGACGGATATGCTTTGGATAACCAATAGATATCAAATAGACCTCAATCGTATCGATAGTATCTTTAAATTAAATAATGATTTTTTTATTTGTTTTTGTATTAAAATGACTTTGTCTGCCAAAGAAATTTAAATTGTTAACAAAAACTAGAACTTGCATAAAAAATAATTACTGTTGATATCCATCACTAATATCCATTACACGTCTAAAGGATACCCACTGTAGATTAGACGTAATATGGCCATTGCAAACATGTCATGGATATCCATTAGAGGTTTTGTGTTGTGTAGAAATAGGAGGTATTACTTACAATCAGTTCCTAGACAGCTAAAACAAAACTGCCAATTTATTCTGGGTATTAAAGAAGCTTCGACTTCCTCAGCAAATGACAGTGAACGAGAGCCAAAAAGAAATAAAGTAGGAAATGGGAGGTGATATGTGTGCCCACAGAAGAAAAACAAGCGTACAAGTAACGTTTGTTATGTATGTAATAGTGGTGGCAAAACCGTCGAAAACAAAAATCGATTAATCGTTACTTCTCGAAAACTGTATATTAAAATCGATTTTCAAAACCGTTTTCTAAATTGATTTTTAAAACAATTTTTTTAAATTCGATTTTTGAAATTATTTTTTAAAATCGATTTTAAGATTAAGTTATGATATTTAAAATTTTAATTACTTTCAATTTAAATCCAGATCCATTCAGTTTTTAAATGTTGAAAAATAATTCAACCTCTACCATCTCAGTAATTAATTTGTGGTTGCCTTATTAATGTTCATATTGTGAATAATAATAGAAATAAGTGTTAAAAATGGTACTATTTTTAACAAAATAATTTAAAAGGTTTCAGGTTGTAGTTATACGTATTTTATAAAACAATAAATACGTGGTTTATAAGTTTTTCTCGTTAATTATCTTACTTTGTAAAAAGGTGTCCTTTTACAGTTTTTGACGTTTGCCAAAGCCCACCATGTACGCGTACAAAGCGATGAGAGTTTTATGCTGACAAGTGTCCCTTGAAGGATATTTATAGTTAACAATAATATAATTAAATTTTAGTTTGTCGGTACAGCAGCTAAACTTTGTCAGTGTTACGATTGTTGGATTTTAACATTTTTTTTTATTGTTTAATTTAGAGGTCGATAATAAAAGAAAATATTATTGCATTAGCCTTTGGTCAATTTATTAATCGATATAAACGTCTTAGTTGATTTTGCGTTTTGGCCCAAACCTTTGAATACGAGAAATAGAAAACTAACTGTAAGAAATACGGAAAATCGATTAATCGATCAACCGGTTAATCGATTTTTGTTACCACCACTAGTATGTAACAAGTGGGTATGTCAAGACATAGTAAGATTTTGCCTCTTTGTTGTATAAATTGTACTGAAACATAGTTTTTTTTTATTTGTCAGATTAACTATTAGTTCATTTTATTTGTTTATTACTTTTTGTTTACTTCATTTGATTATAGGCTAGTTGTACAAAAAAATCTTCCCACTTAACTCTATAGGGATACCCACGATGTAACATAACGCTCCGCGAGTACTGCAGGTTAACTATTATTAGAAAGAATAAATGAAATGATTCAAGCTGGCGATGAAAACAATAACTGGTATATTTACTTAAAATTTGGTTGAAACAAAAAACGTATACAGATGGATAAGCGATTATGTTAATAAGTGACGATTGAAACCAACATTATGCTAAGGCAATAGTTATTTGTGTCACTATGCCAGAAACTGCCTTTTGCGGGTGTGAGCACAATGTTGTGGCCCCATAAGTGCGAATACTCGCAAAACAGTTTCTGGACGTGTGTCACACAAACTTTTTTTCAGTTGAGGAAAGAGATGAGAGTCGGACGGAGTCAAATCGGGTGAATAAGGGAGGTGTTCTAGTAATTCAAACCCTAAATCACCAATGTTTTGCATGGCAACATGAGATTTGTGTGCAGAGACGTTGTCTTGCAAAAATAAAACACCTTTGAATAGCTTTCCGCGTCTTTTCTCTTTAATATTTCCCCGTAGAGTGGTCAGTAATGTCGAATAATAATCTCCAGTTATTGTTCTACCGTTATCCAAAAAATCAATCATGATTACTCCATGGCAATCCCAAAAACTGAAGCAAGAACTTTTCCAGCAGATTTTGGACACAAAACTTCTTAGGTCTTGGAGAACCAGAGTGTCGCCATTCCATCGATTGTTGCTTTGTTTCTGGATCCTAGAAATGTACCCAAGTCTCATCCATAGTAACAATTCCGTTAAAGAAGTCTACATCGTTTTCAAATCAAGCACAGATCGAACGCGATGCTTCTACCAATTCGACGGTTTGATAAAATCATGTCATAAACTGCATCGATATTTTCGGGGACTAACACAGAAACTGGCCTTCCCAATCGGTCATCATCTTCAATGAAAAATTTACCTCTTTTGAAGCTTGCATTCCAATTTTTGACGGTCGCATACGAAGGACATTCATCACCAAGGGTATTAAGCATATCTTTGTAAATCTGCTTACCTCTTAACCCTTTTAAATACAGGTACTTGATGATGGCTCGATACTCCAATTTTTCGATTTTCACAATTTCGGTGATCTTTTTTCATTTAATTTATTGGGTGACTTTGGTTTACTTTTTTGACGTCAAACTTTACACTGACACTTCTAATAAGTTATTGTTCGTTGCTATGGTAACGCAATATTTTGTTTATGCAAGGAACTGGTCTAGGCTAACTAGATATTAATACATCCTCGTATGTTTTGTGCGGAAATGAAATTCCGAGTTTTCACAGAGTGACTCGTTGTCTATTCTCAGGATAAGAAAAGCAGATAAGCCAATCAACTATTTGAATAGCCGAGAAATATAGATTGTTTCATTTGAGCCAAGGTTATTTGTAACAATTTTTGCCTCACAAGCCGAATCAGCAACTAACGATTGGCGTCGACTTAGCCATGAAATAGCTGCACCTACCAATTTTACCACCACACCACTGGTTGAGTGCAAGGTGTCTGTACAGCCCCTTAAAATCTGCTTCACTATAGCATTCGAGTAGAGTTGCATTGTAAACCAATTTCAAATCAATAGTGTACCACGAGTCGTACAGCTAAACAATAAGAAAAATCCGGTACTGTCCCTAGTTTGTGAGCAGTAAGCTTCTCCATGGGGTGGATCCAAGTACATTACACCAAGCAAGAATTTTTTTATGCACGATAATTGGCTGAGCATGATATTCAGTAATTTTAAGTCCCAGAAAGAACGAAAGTTCTTTCGCAACAATCTCAAATCTAGAGCTTAATTGGTCTAGAAATGAGTTCATTTCATATTCACTGGTTGCCGCCACAAATCCATCGTCAACATAGAGTGCGACAATTATTTTACCGGTTTCAGTATGTAAAATATAGACGGGATTTTTATGGAATCCCAAGTTGTTTTATACAAAACAACGAGGGACTTGCTTGGAGATCGTATAAGCTTCGTTTGAAACGGCATACACAACTTGTTTCATCAGTATATTTCGCAAGCTGTTTCATAAAGATTTCCTCCTCAACGTTACTATACAAGAACGCTGTCGATACGTCGAATTGCCGAAGAACCATCTTTTCAACAGCTGCAATGGATATCAAAGTTCGAATTACTTCCAAACGAGCAACTGGATTAAAAAAGTATCTATGTAGTCAATACCTGGCCGTAGAGAGCATCCCTTGATGATCAAATTTGTCAGTACTTTTGTCAGAATTATGATTTACACGATAGACCCACTTCCACTGGGAGGAAATTCAATCAATTCCCATGCGTTGTTCATGCGTATAGATTTAATTCCAATATTCATGGCTAATTTCCAATCTTTACCATTTTCAGGTTGGATAGCTTTATTAAAATTTTTGGGTTCGTCTTCTGTAAGCAACACTTCTACAAAATAGGTTTGTCGTAGTCATTCATCCATGCAGGACGTTTTCTTTCCCGACTGGAAATTTTTGGTACCTGCAGAGATTGGTTTTTCTGAGCTGTCGCTGGATTCATAAAGACTTGTATCGGATTTGAACTCATCGACTGTCTTCTCATCCACTCGATCTAGAGGAATTTTATCCATTTTTATTAGCCAGACAACGCCACCGTCACATTATCTAATTTTTTAGTGGACGAGATAAAATAACGTCTTTTTCCTCAGGAATATAGATCCGATAACGTTTATCTGCGTTATACCCAACAAGGTAGCCAACAACCGTTTTAGGATCCATTTTGCTTCTTTTGTGTGCAGGAAGGTGAACGTAGCATTTTGAGCTCACGACGCGTAAATGTTTCATCATGGGCTTCTGGCCACACCAAAGTTAATCACGTAAAGACGATTTTCCGACTGGGTTGAGAACATAGCCTGCAATTATAATAAGTTCTGCCTATATGACTGCTGCCATTTCTACAATTGTTCTATTCTCACGCTTAACTGATCCATTTTGTTCTAGAGTATAAGGTGCTGTCAGACGCTGGTTCACGCTAAATTTCTTCAAAATTGTTCGCACGTCACTATTATCAAACTTCTTGACATCAGATTTCTTATGTGCGACAAAACAGAAGCGGTATCTCGAATAATAGGCTTTAATGACGATCAAGTAGCGAATACCACTAGAGGATGGATCAAAAGGTCAACAAACATCACTTGACAACGACTCACCTGGAGCAGAGGCTTTTACTCGAATTCTAAATGATAAACAGTGTGCTTTCCCGAATTGACAATCCTCACAGATTTCATTATTGGGTGGCACTTTAATACCAAATTCAGATTCAAGCTTTGATTGAACATAACGTTTGTCCCAACGCTGGCGAAGTGTCCGGTTGTCTTCGACTATGCCTGTACAAACTTTAGCTGGCTGAACCGTATGAAAAGATGTACTGTACTCGTATTCCGCGTACCTTTGAATAGTGTCTCTCGGTTGACACTGAATCAACAATCAGTATTAGTTGATTCAAATTTACTGTCCGGGTTACGATTATGAGCAGCAAGGACGGATACGAGATTCCGAGTGATGTCAAGCATATACCATACGTCATTAAACTTGAATGTTTTCAATTTACCACTTTCATAGTTAGCCACTTCAATAGTTCCACTTACAATCACCTTTAACACTTCCTTTCCTGCCGCTTTAACCCTAATGTTGAAGTTTACAGAAAAAGGTGTGTAATTGGAAAACCAGTGAAGATTTGATGTAATGTGACGCACCATTGGTCGTTTGTAGCAATTACGCGCAATATGAGTGTCGGACACAGCAACATGGAGGCTTTTTGATTTGCTAGAATCACCCAGCGCAGTAGTTGCGTTTGACCCAACAGCGCTCGCCAGATATAAAGGCTTCCCATCAGATTTCCACTTAGCACATTTACGGACCCAGTCACCTTTTATTTTGCAGTACTTACACGTTATATTGTTAGGATTCTTTTTCTGTTGATTATTTTTGTTTGTAATATTAAGAATGTCACCAGACTTTGACACGGGGAAGACATTCCTTTTATGAAAAATCATCGCGGAAAAGAGATCTTCCATAGACTTGGTTTCATTTGCTTTCATAAGTAGGTAGACTGACTTAAAAGACTTGAAACGTTTAGGCAAAACGTGCAAAATCTTGGAAACATACAATAGTTCGAGTCTCTAGAAACAGAAAAATGGAAAAAAATGTTGGTTTATTTATTTAATCGTATGGTACATTTTAAATATTGTATTGTGATGTAAGTGTTATGTATGGTGCCCCAAAAGATTGTGATTGTGTGCAATTGTAAATTGGTTCGTCTTGGCAAAGCACTTACTTCAAGGTTTAGGAAAACCACCTAAACCCTTACCCACCCTAGTATTCACATGTAATAATATTAATTAAGTGTGTAATGTGAATGTGTTTTGTGAAATTGTGGTGTACATTTTTTTTTAATTATCCTGGAGGGTCTTGATGACCAGGTCCGGAAACCAAAGTGGTGATTCTCAGGAACAACATGTTTTTCTTGTTGACCATTACCTTACAGTTGGTGATTAAGAGAATGGAATTGAAAGAAAGAAGAAATGAGATACTATGTTAAAGGGATCCGGTTAGTGGTGCGAAACATCGCATATAACAGCATCAATAGTTTTCTTTCACCATATTCGGTAGTTTCCACAAGGGGTCCAGGGATCTTAATACGTATTTATACATTGCATAATTGTGGTTAATTTTGATGAAAGATGCCTTCATGTTGAAACAGGTTAAGGGGTAAGGCCACTGTAAATTTTTTGGAAAATCGATTTTTTTTATTGGCTTAAAAAATAGTTTAAACCCTCTAGAATAAGAAAAAAAAGGTCCTGTGCGAAAAAAAATTTGTTGTCCTTAGCAAATGAAGGTCGCCGCCAAGCGTGTCAAAACTTGCTCCGAAACGACTACCTGCGGTAAACATAATGACGAAAAGGGTCGACACAATAGGTCCCCCCCCATTGCTCCTAACCGCCGGTATTAATGTTTCACGTGTCCTTTCGATCCATTTGAGCATTATCAAGAAAAATTCCATTAGTTTAGAGACAGCAAGCGCACAGTAAAGAGCGATTGATTCTTCATAAGCGACGATTTTTGCGTGTTTTTCGTGGTTTCTTTACAATTTCACTGTAAAATTTACGAACGTGTAGTTGAAATGAGTGCTTGAGTGTATCTTGGAAAAAAAGGTACGAAAACCTCGTATCCAACGCGGCGTCGGTTAGGCGGGAAGAAACGACCCTTGAATCAATACGAACGTGAGAGTGATGAGCCGGGCGTCAGTGCTTCGGCGAAAAAACTGAAGGAATGCAACGAGGAATTCGATGTTAATAGTCAATTTGGCTATAGAATCATCAATTTCTGCGCCGTTTTGGCCGTTATTGCCCAGCACGTGAAGTGCAAAACGTGCGGATCTGACATTGCGTTTCGAGAAAGAAGTCCTCGTGGTTTAGGATTCAAAATTGTAATCGTTTGCCCAAAATATCCCGATGTGGATATTCCGAGTTCCAAATTCATTCACAATGCATATCAAATAAATCGTAGAATCGTGCTTGCAATGCGACTGATTGGAATAGGATTACATGGAATCAAAAAATTTTGCGCGTTCATGGATTTGCCACACCCAATTTTTCATTCATTTTATGATAAATTGGTCAAAACGATAGCAATCGCAACGAAAGCAGTGAGAGATGCAAGCATGAAGAAAGCAGCGCAAGAAGAGAAGGAGGAAAGCCAGAAAAATAAACAAACTGACGGAGTAACGGTTTCCGGCGATGGCTCATGGCGAAAACGCGAATTTTCATCGCTTTTTGGAGTCACGTCATTGATCGGCTGGTCGTCTGAAAAAATAATCGACGTCGAAGTGAAATCAAAGTATTGCAAATCATGCGAGCACTGGAAGTCCAAAACGGAACAACGGAATTCGAGGAATGGCAAATAAGTCACGCCGATGAATGCCAAGCCAATCACAAAGGATCATCGGAAAAATGGAAGTCGATGCTGTCGTCGAAATGTTCCAACGCTCAGAAGATTTATACGGAATAAAATACTGCAATTATATCGGAGATGGCGATTCCAAACTTTCAAAGGCATCGTGGATTCGAAGCCATATGAAAATGTTGATGTTAAAAAAAGAGTGCATAGATCACGTGCAAAAAGAATGGGCACTCGATTGAGAAACTTAAAAAAGAAACAAAAGGTCTCGGGGAAGAGGAAAACTCACTGCCAAATTGATTGACGAACTAAGCATTTATTACGGCTTAGAAATCCGTCGAAATTCCGATTCCATCAAAAATATGAAAATGAGATCTGGGCAACCCTTTTTCACAAGATGTCAACGGATGAAAAGCCTCAGCACGAAAAATGTTCGGAGAATTGGTGCAGTTGGAAGAAAGCGAATGCAGAAAATGCCTTGGATGCGTATCATCACAATCAGCCAATGAGTGAGGAGGTTTATCAAGCCATCAAACCCATCTACATGGAATTGAGCCGGGACGAGTTGCTGGAGCGTTGCTTGGGGGCCTATACTCAAAACAATAACGAAAGTTTCAACGCTACCGTTTGGAGTTTGGTCCCCAAATCATCCTCAAGCGCAAAAACTGTACTAGATATCGCTGTTTGCATATTCAATGGCGGCCTTACCAACGTCTTGCAAATATTCAAGATGTTGGAGGTGGAAATTGGTGTACAGTTATATAATTTCTGCATC
The DNA here is from genome assembly GCA_030710515.1 of Abscondita cerata. Taxonomy (NCBI): domain Eukaryota; kingdom Metazoa; phylum Arthropoda; class Insecta; order Coleoptera; family Lampyridae; genus Abscondita; species Abscondita cerata. The sequence goes on along the minus strand of JALBCR010000807.1, from coordinate 176,287 downwards.
GAAGCTGACGCCAAACGCATCACGCACGCAGAGACATCTCTGAGCGACGCGGCTAAAGTGCGCGCGCGCTCCAAAATCAACCAGGAAAGACGAAGAAGACGAAAATTTTGCTATTGAAGGACAAATGTATGGTGCTGAGATTGCAGACTAACGGTAAAAATTTTTTTAACTTCTTTTTAATTTTTTCAATAAAAACTATTCGCAAAACTTTAAACGCGTTTTTCTCGAAACATGGTTTTTCAAAATGGCACGCAGCATAACTCGAACAATTTTCATTTTTTTTACTTGAAATTTTAACCAGATGTGAACATTTACATTATCTTGAGAATGTCGATCGGAATTTTCAAGAACTTTATTTATTGATTTTTTATTAACAAAAAACTTGCCGTTTTTTTCGTCAAAAATCCACAAATCCACAAAAAGTGATACTTTTTAAAATCCGATCGACATTCTCTAGCTATAGCCCTCTAGATTAATGGTTTTTTTCTAGATTCAAAAGTGCACCAGTGGTGCTGCGTGCCGCGGAGCCCTGGAAGCAAAACATGTCCCGGGAAGATAGCTGTGGAACCGCCATTTTGTTTTTTTTACGGTTAAAAATTTTATAATAAAGGTTAATGTATGCCCGATAACACCATTAAAAGTATTTTTTAAATACGTTCAATTACGGGAGCAACAAATTAGTGAAAAAACCTTTTTTTTTCCGTTACAGTGATTACAGTGAATGATCAGTGATCAAAAAATCATGTTTGTCTTTGCCGATTACACCAGAAATGGCGATAAAGTAAAACACACAAATAGAAACAATAGGCATAGAACAAGCAATAACAAAACTCACTTACCTTCAGGCTGTGGTCTTTACCCGTCCTTCGTTGAATTTGAAGAGCAGTTCCCTGCTCGTTAGTTGGTTCTCTCGGTTTAACAGCAATTGAAAAAAGTAGATCAGTCTCTTTTCTCAAAATTTTGTAAATTTTAACCGTGAGCGTAAGTACAGACAATTATTTATACAACGGTTAATTCTATTTTGAAAACCTTGTAATCCTGAGGGATAAATTAGTTTCTGCAACTAATACACGTTTTTGGTTGATTGCACCTGTGTGCGTTTTGGTGTTAATGATCGGCACCGCGTTTACAACATTGCAGCGCAAGTTTAAAATTCTCCCACATAGAACGCACTGAATGATGTACAGCCAAAAATGTTGTAAGTAAAGCTCACTTTTGAATATGTAAAATTGCTTCTAGTTTACTAAAAACATAATCAAAATAATGGTTAAATTGTTATTATTTGTTTGGATAATTATTAGTTGCAGAAACTAATGGTGAAAATAATGTTTTCCTGAAATTGAGGAAAGCCATTAGACTTTAAATAACGTAAAGTTTAAATGTTTTAAAATGCAACTCAGTTTTTATTCGATTTACTATTTTCTGATGTTTTTCAATTTTTAGACCTACGCGAATAGTTTTTGACTCTGGGGAAAATTAAATACGGCCAAAATCTGACTGGAGCGTTGGAAACCTTTCCTTTCCACGGATGATAACAATAGAGGTGTATATTTTTTTCTTACAAGGTAATTGTTCAAAGTAATGTCGTTCTCAAATTCAAATAACAACCGAAATAGATTGTGATTTCTAAACTTGTATTAAATTATTTTATTACAACAGTTATTACATAGTTTTAGGACAACGAATACGGTGTATTTGGTTTTGTTTTCAAAAAATACAATCCGTACCTAAAAAAAATATTTCATCATTAGTGTGAAAGCAATCAAACACGGATAAATAATTACCATGAGATATTGGCCATTGAACATTTTTCAACCGCCGTCTGCCAATCATTGGTTTGTATTGCATTCTCCACTTTAACAACGTTCCTAGTACAATCCAATATCCTTAAATAAAATATTAAGTATTATAAGCAAAATGTGTGTCTTACGACATCTCGTGTAAAAGCATTGACACGTATGATTAGTATAAACTAAGAAAAATGCCAACAGTTAATTGTAACGACATGTGTGCGTTTAACGTGCATATCGCTATCTAAGCAACAGCTTTAATGCTTGAAACGCACGTGTGTCGATAAAGCCAAGTAAAACTTGTACAGAAGCATAACACGCAACGAAAGAACACCTGATGCCGCATTTCGCTCTTATTATGAGCTCATCAGAGGTGTATACTTAAGTGCGGTATACAACTGTACAAGACGGCGGTTGGTCTTTTAAACTCGTGGAGCAATGAACATAAGCAAAATGTGTGTCTTACGACATCTCGTGTAAAAGCATTGACACGGATGATTAGTATAAACTAAGAAAAATGCCAACAGTTAATTGTAACGACATGTGTGCGTTTAGGTATTATGTATGTTCAATGTGTACACTATACGTACTCATAAGTGTCTTCTTGTCCCATGTACACTTCCGTTGGTACAATACACAAATCCAATCTTTGCACGTCCACGTGTGAGCATCTGTACGATTTGAACGCGAGTTTGTTTCTTATAGTTTCCGCAAAATAGTAGTAAGCTCGGCCGTGGTTGCATTCAAGACTGTTCGTGACTGTCCCTACACGAATTAACGAATACATTGATCATCAAACTGCGAGCAGTTTTCTTACATATATCGGATAACTCCGGACATCCAGGTTGAAATCTTCCACCGTTAGGATAAAAGTCTAATGTCCTTGAGGTTGAGGCAAACTTAGTAAACGCATGTTTGTATGTATTACATCAACCAACTGGGCATCGCTGGGATCCAATCGATAACTAGCCGGTACATCGTTGTAACCGGGCCCGGCCGGATCAAGACCTAAACAATCATTCTTTAAAAAGCAATGTTATCAGATACCTACCAGTAATTCGATGAATTTTGCCTCCTTTCACTTTATCAGCGCCCATCGCAGCGACATGCGCCCCCAAACTATGTCCAATCACGTGAATGTTTTCGTAACCAACACCTTCCATAATCAAATAATTGAGAAACGTTCCCAAGTAAGCGCCAGCTATTTGAGCCCCACGCATGGCCGTAAAATATTCAAATTCGCACAAGACCGACCAATCCATACCGATTACGTTGAAATCTCCAGTTTCCAAATAAGCTAAAAACTATATTTTAACAAAAACCTTTAAACAAGCACACGCACCGTTTTTGTTGATCTGAAAAACAGTTTCCTTTATACTACTTATAAAACCGTGTATAATTATTTTGGTAGGATGACTGAAGTTGAAACCAGAGCTTATAAAGTTTTCGTGCGAGTTCATCTTCAAATTATAATGTGGGTTGTCTCTAAAATAACTATTATCAAAAAAAAAGTGTCCATCCAATACGTTTAGTACCTTGTGAACAGAATAAACTGCACGTTCGGCCCGTATGGATCTAAGTAAGTTTCGTTCACCACGTAAGCTGGATCTGATAACGAGTTCGATTTTGTATCTCCTTTGTTAACTGCAAATTAAAATTTTAAGATTGAACGCAAATCAAACTGTAAATAATTTTGCATCCACAATCGAACTTTTACCTTCAAAGTATTCGTTCCAATTTACGCTAGCGATAGATGCTCTCAATTTGCTGAAGTTAAAGAATGGATTTGAAGAAAAAGTGGTTGCGGATTCAAAATTACCTTGTGGGCTGGCTGAAATTAAAATAATAAGATTATATTGTAATGCATGAAGCTGTGTGTAGTAGAAGTAGAGAAAGGAAACTGAGATAATCAAAGCTTTTCCTATACGTTTGTTAAACGACACCTTAAAGGCAGTAGAAGAGCCGTTAAAGAAAAACAGGAGAAAAACTCTCAGACTCCTGAGAATAGACAACCAATAAAGAATCAGATGGTAGATGACGCCTTTAAGAATGCTCAACCAAAGAGATAAAGTCAAGGAATGTAAACTTTGTTGTTGGCAATGGAATGTTAATTCAGCATGGGCGGTAACATTTGATCAGTAGAAGCTAATGGCTCACGGTAAGCAAACGGATACCTTTGCCAGGAAAAGGATGGCCACTCAGTTTGTAAGGTCAGCTTCCTTCTATGGTATTGCCAAACAATAAGTAAAGTACTCCGGGCTTAGGAATAAAAGCAAAATTCAGAACACTGGAGAGTCTACCAGGGCTGAGGCACTCTAAAACTCTACTAGGCGACTTTACCGCTAAAGAGCACAGGGATTACTTAGCTGTTAGCAAGAACCACATAAGAATTCTCGTCAGCTTCTTGACGGAACACTACCGATTTGAAGGACATCTTGCCAAGATTGGTGTAACGGTAAGCAAACGGATATCCTTGCCAGGAAAGGGGCGGCGACTCAGTTTGTAAGGTCAGATCCCTTTTATGGTATTGCCAAGCAATAAGTAAAGTACTCCGGGCTTAGAAATGAAAGGAAAATTCAGAACACTGGGACGGTCTACCAGAGCTGAGGCAGTCCAAAACTCTACTAAGTGACTTTACCGCTAAAGAACACAGAGATTACTTAGCTGTTACCATGAACCACATAAGAATTCTTGTCAGCTTCCTGACGGAACACTACCGATTTGCAGAACATCTTGCCAAGATTGGTGTGACAGCTAATTACTGCGTGTCGTAGAAGACCCCGGTTCGCCTACTTGCTGAATGTGCCGTCACGCTTTCCACAATGTGGAACTGTTTTGGGAAACGGGAGCAGAATAATCAGTATTAATTCCGGGCTATACACCCCAGATTATATCTTATGGCTTGTGATGTAAGTAAAGATAAGTGTACTTATTTAAACTTCTATGTAAAATTTGATACCGGAAGTGAAATTGGAGTCGATCAAGAATCTATCGAGCACGCATAAAGTATTGCAAACAATTGAAAAATCATTAGACAAGATGAAAACCACACTATGGTCCTTATAGATATAGAAGAGTATTTGACAATGCAAACCATTGCATGGAAGGTAAATTCTGAAGTACAGTAGAATATTGGTTGGTGTGGGAGATCAAATTAATTGCGGAAATGATGAAAAAATGTTGGGAAACCCCTGACGGCACTATACTATTCGTACAACATCGCTTATGTTAACACATTGGTCCATAGGGCTGTTATATTGTATGTTCTTATTTACCTTCTACAATCTTTACACACTTAATTAACATTATTACATATGAATACTAAGGTGGGTAGGGTTGGCATCTTTAAGTTTTAGTATTTGGAAACAAATTCTTTGTCAAGACAAACCAACCCACAATTGCATTTGGTTTCGTAACAGATTTATACTGATCTTATGGGGCACCCGTGACACTTACATCACGATACAATAATGAAAATGAAATGAAAATCTATAGGGCTCAAGCTATATTAAATCCGAACACTTAGACAAAAAATTAGATCACCTAAAAGTAGTCTCAGAAGTAACGGCTACACATACAGAAACATCAAGCTAGCAAATAGCAAGAGGCCCATACAGAGAGACAGAGAAGGGTTCCTGGCAACAATCTATCTCCCTTACGTGAAATGTTGCAATGACAAGATAGATTGTTTCCCGAAGAAGAGAAATATATCAGAACGATCTTCAACACAAAAAAAGAAGATAATGTTTTCCTAAGACAAGTGAAGAGTGTGAGGATCATCAGAGACGCGGTGTGAATATTATACCATGTACATACCTGTAGTAAGGTTTATATAGGTCTAATCGGAAGACATATCAGCACGAGACTGAACGAGCACAAGAGCAACTTCAAGAACAATTATGTGGAACATAGCTATTCAAAAAACCCAGATGTTAGTGAGAGATCGGAAATTTTGGTTGAGACTACGTACAGAGGAATTTAAGAGTCTTGACAATAACTTATTGGAAGTCTTGTTGGATGACAATGTGACAAAGAAGGAAGTTAATGAAATTAATGGATATTTACCGCATGAAGTGGGCGCTCAGCGTTCTTCCGTTTAAGTGAAGTCTCTGTAGATGGAACTTCACAAGTGAATTCAATGTGCAAAATAATGACATTTTTGAAAAACTGATTGAATTATTGTCTTGGTGATCCCAATTTTAGGAGATTGGCAAAAATTTGGACGAGAGAGTCTGTTGGAGTATCAAATGTTCTCAATAAAAATAAGTTAATATTTTAAAATATTTTGATTTTTTTGAGTAGAATCGCTTGGTTTTACCACTAAAAAGTGTGCAACTATGTTTGTACTTATTGTGGAGTCAATCATATTTTGACGTAATTATAAAGAGTGTGGCAAAGAAGTCTAATAAGGACACTTACAGGGTAAGATAGACTTTGGATTGGACTCATGGAGTTTCTTCATCAGGAGGACAAGAACGAACAGATGACTCATTTGGAACAGTCAGTAAAGGGAAATACAAAAATTCCAAATTTTAAGAAGACGGCATTGAACTATCAGCAGTATACTAAAATAAATTTTTTGGAAAACTTTCACTTTACTCGTAACTGTACAAAAGGGAAAGATTTTTCATACGATGAAAAGCATAAATTTCCAGAAACGATAAAAAGTCACAAACGTGTATGGCAAATTTATTGCTACATGAATAATAGATCACGTGTACCATATACGAAGGTGGTCTAAAAGTTTCCGACCTAACATAGCTACAAGAATTTTTATCTTAAGATTTATTTTAATTTTTTTACATACTTTCCTTGTAACTATACACTTCTCCCAGCGTTGCTTCAATCTTTTTAATCCGTCCAAATAGTACTCGGCGTTCTTCTCTGCAAAATAATTGTTCACGAAGGTGATTGCCTCCTCATTTGCAAAAATCTTTGTCCTCCGAGTGCAGTTTTTAGTTGAGGGAACAGAAAGAAGAAGAAGAAGAAGATTTTCGCTATGGCAACTGTTGAGGTGTGAGACGGGGCCGTTGTCTTGGTAAAACAGGAAACACCATTTTTCTGCAAATGTGGCCGTTTATCCGCAATTTCTGCCTTCAGCTTGTCAAGTGATGATGCGTAGTATGCTTCTGTAATGGTTTTCTATTTTTGAAGACAATCGATTAGGGTAACTCCATGACTATCCCAAAAAACAGTCGCCATCACTTTTCCAGCCGAAAAAACAGATTTTGCTTTTTTTGGAGCCGGTTCCCTTTTTGCAGTCTACTGTTTTGACTATATTTTGTTTCAGGCCTATAAACTGCGCCAACAGAGCATTGGAAATGTTTATTCAAACACGTTTTTGGTCTAACGTTAGCAAACGCGGCACCCAACGCGCGGACCGCTTTCTCATGCCTACATCTTAATTTAATATGTGAGAAACACGTTCTTTGGACATTTTCATTGCTTCTGGTATCTCTCTCACTTTAATTCGGCGACCATTTGTGAACTTTAACGATGTTATCGTCAGTAGTTACAGTGCTTGGACGTCCCGAACGTCCATCTCCATCCGGCACAAATTTGCTGAAAGTAAATGACAGTGAAGAGTCCCCGTACACAGAGTCTAACTCATCTTTAATTTGCGTAGGCGTATTCCCTTTCAAAACAAATATTTTATGACAGCTCGATACTCGATTTTCTCCAATTTTCCAAAAATACTCACATCGAGTAACTCAAACGACTGTCAAATAAAAACTGCGCGCCAAAATGGCTAAAACTTTGATGTGTTGCTGTCAAAAGATGAACAACTTTATTCCTTGACTTTTATTGACCAGTGCTGCCATCTTCACGTTGAGGTCGGAAACTTTTCAGACCGCTCTTGTAGCAAGTTGCAACTTGGAATACAACTCTCAAGATATGGATTGAAGTTCTCCTAAGATTGAAATTTGGATTGAGATCGATTTTTGACCGGGAAAACAATTAAGCTGCAATGTGGAAGTTCCGTTTTTACTTACTTATTTTGAAGGAGGATTACATTGCATGATGTTTATCATTTGCCTTTAAACTTTTTGAACGTCCTGGTTTTTGTCCCCCACTTATGCTCACCGGTTTAAAATAGGGTGATGAGCTTGTAGTTTAAGCATCTTTAGATTTAAAGGAAAGAAATTTGAATCACACAAGAGAAAAGCAGTTTGTTATGTGTTTTAAAGAGTCTAGTGCAGTAACTTATACCTCGGCAATATTTATAGAGGTGGAAATAAGTAATATAGTTACTGCTGAAGTCACGGGTAACACCAATAAAAAGAGTTTGCAATCATGGATTAAAATTTTTGGATTTGACAATACTATTAGAGTTAGGCCGGCATATTCAGTAAAGCGGGCATTATTTATGGATGAAGTAGACACTTTACTGATTAGATAGCAAAACAGGTCTTGAGTAGATGCAACGAGATGATGCATGGGAAACATTTCTCAGCAATGGAGTAATAGACATTTTATAATTAGGAAGCGTGAAAGTTGGCGTCATGTGCCTGGGACTCAATTGGTATACTTGCAATGGTAGAAAGGGTTGACTACTACAGAAGAATTGTGGTTTGTGGAGAAAGTTGTGGTAGATGAAAATAAGGTACAACAAGCTCACGCAATGACCTCTCTTATTCAAGTATTTCAATGAAAATTGGATGAATGTTTTGGGTTAAATACCGCTCAGAAAAGAAAATTGAGGAAATCAATAAAGCCAAAGCTACGTGTTAACGACATTAATACTACAAGGTAGAATTAAAGATGGCACTATTTTCGAAATTGTAGGAATCGATGTCTCTACATCTATCAACCTAAAAGGAAGAACTGTAATAGGATTGTATTTGTACCCTCGGCATCTATTGAGCAATCGATTTGAATTAGTGAAGTCGTTAGACCTGGAATAATGTTTTTTTTTATTATGATCTACTATTCTTGAGATATCGAAGTAAATAGGATGAAGATCAGTGTGCTAGACAAGAGTGGGTAAGGTGGTTTAGGTCTTGTCACGCGCAAAACCTGAACCAACAAGCCTTTTTTTTAACACGAAAACTTTAGCTAGGTTCTTTAACTTGTTGTGGGCACAACCTTAGTAAAATCTACACTGTAGATAAAACAACCATGTCAACTGTGCATAAATTATTGCTCAGAAAGGTGTGAAAGCAGTAGGTGGAATGACTTCAGGGAAAAGAAAAGTAAATGCCACAATGATTGTGGCTGTTAACAAAATTGGCTACACCGTACTACCGCACTACGCTACTAAAGGAGCTGTTGCACTATCAAGGTAGCCAAACAAAGTGATCTTCCTACAGTTTTTGCAGCTCTTCATTAACCATGTCAGGCGATCACTTGAAAGTCTAGTTATTTTAGCCTTAGATAATCATAGAGTTGCATTTAAATGCCACTGTGCAAACAAAAGTAGCCATTAGACGTTATAGTCTTTAGATAGCATTTTACCACAAAGTTGTGGCATAATAAATGGCTACTCCGTGTAACCAAGGAAAGCCGGTAACAATTTATGATGTGTCTAAAATGGTTAGGAAAGCTTATTTCCCTAGCGTTCAATCCAGAAAATATTGTTAAGGGATTAAAAGGTAACTGGCCTTTTTCCTAAAAATAGAGACACTTTTCAAAATCATAAATATTTACCCTCTAATCTTAATGATCGTTCGTATCCTGGTATAATTCTAGAAGACCGGTCAACTACCAGCCCGTCAACAAGCCTACCAACCAACCGAGTCATGAAAGTAGAATCAACTTTACCATCGCATTTTATTATAAAAATGTCCTTACTCGCCAACATCCAATCAGTCATCAATATCCAATCAGCCTTTAACACCCCAACATCCAACAACACGAATTTCAACTCATTCCTGTTGGTCTATCAGAGTAACTTATGAACAAATACAACCACACCCCAAAGCTAAAAAAAGGGTTGATGATTGTAGGTAACGGACACCCCAGAAAAATAATTAAAAATAGAGCAAAAAAAGAAACAAAAGCTAGAAAAAACACGGCTAAACAAAACAAAAGCAAAAATTTGAAAAAAAATTTAATAACTTGCAAACGAGAACCAGATCAAGAAAATGACAGTGACTTGTTGGATTAATTAAAAGCTAATGACTATGACTTAGTAGAATTTCAAGAGGAAAAGAATGTAAAATATTTATTGAAGTACAGGATAAAGATGTATTTACTGTGGAATATTTGTAAAAGTGTCTTGATTCAGGTAAGTTTAAAATTGAGAAAGATAGAGATTTGATGTGAGTGTCAAAGACATCAAGGTCAAATTTTCTGCTCCAAATATTTGACAATTAAAACAGTTGTCATTTGATGGATACAGTTTCGGTTAGATACTTCAATGAGAACTTAAAAACATTTTCGCATAATTTTGGGTTAAATTTATAATACACTAGCAAACCCGGCGAACTCCGTTTCGCCACCAGATGGCTTCGTTTTATGTAACATTTCGTTTGGTGATTTAAAGATGAAGAAAAAACTTTTTTTGTGTTATATTTGAAAAGGAAAAATTTTATTTCATTTCACAACAGTAATGAATTCATTTCGATTACAAAAATGAAGTGTTATTTAGTTGAACTTCTCTAAGTAAATGAAAGTGAATCCAAAGTAAATACTGAATCGAAGCGTTATACGTGTCCGCAAATTATCCGTTTCATTGAAGTACACTTTGGTAAACCACATTTTTGTTTTTGGTCTGACGTTAACACAAACAAAGCGGATGGTTTCCCAACTCGTGAAACCCATGTGAAAAACAATGATTTTCTAAATTTATCCCGCAAACACTAAGCGATTGGCCTTGCGACTTGTTAATTGTCATTGCGAACGCAAGGCGAACTGGAAATTGCAATCGCTTGAAGTCAAACGGAAGATCAGTCGGAATCATTGGTATTCGAGGAATACATACATTTTCACCTGCGTACTTTCCGTTAATAATGGTTGCCTCAATCAAATTCGGCATAAGTCTTTTTACCGAAAGTGGAGTACCGTTGCAAAGTCGCGGTGGATTCAAATTACGCAATATCATAATAACTGTACCAACTTTGAGTTGCAAGTTATGTGGTGGAAATTCTGGTAACTCCAGAGAGTTCAAAACTCCGTTGGATAATTTACTACATTATTGGGATTTGTTATGGAATCAACGGATTTGTATGTCACCAAACCGCCAGCAATTTTTGATTGAATGGTGAAATTCAGTGCGTGTACATCATTATTCTTTGCGGCAAGAATTGCTCGTTGACTTAACTAAGCATAATTCTCACTAATGTTTGGGAAAACATTTTCAATAAGAGCTAATTGAGAGTCTACAAATCGGCAAAAGTCGTTGATAAGAATAATTAATCCAGATGTCGCATCAACTGGGACTTTTCCATTTCCAACAGTAAAAATTTGCACAATACACGTGATTGATTTGATGGTTTCCAATTGAAATGTTAGGAAACGAATAACTTATTTTTTTTACTTTTTTTTCATAATTTCACAGTGAACACAATACCGGTTTGTCACATGAAATTAACTGAGCAGAGAACAATGAGTAGCTGCCAAACAATGTATCACGCACCGGCGCCATCTACTTAAAATATTGGTTTGTAGCGCATGCTTTTTTTTCCCGGGCGTTGGCCTGCCTCATTGACAGGCTCAAGTGGCCCTTTCCCGGTCAGCCATGCCCGTGGTATCACCTTTCGGTATTCTTCGCCGGGACATGGCCTTGTCATACAGGTTTTTAATTCACACATACAAGTAATTAACAATGTTAACAAAGTACGATTATGTCTACAGTCCAATGAATTAGGTGATTTGTGCATATGTGTTACAGATGTTAAATGAGTGGTTGTGTAAGGGCTAGATTCTTCGACACGTCGATTTTATGTTCTACGTTCTTGTTTTCTTTTTTTTTTTTTTTGTTGTAGTATAATAAGTGACCCATATATGAAATGTTCGGTAGTTGTATTCGTATAAACATGAAAGTAGCTATCTTCATTGTTGTTGTGGAGTGAAAGTAATTTAGAGCTCTCCGTTGATTGGTACTTAATTTGTTTGTTTTTATCATTAGGGCTTTTCCCGGGGTTGCTGTCTGGATGCAGGAAAGGTTTAGCTATATTAGCATAAATTCACATTGTGTCTGCTGCCTGTCGCTATTATGTGTCTGCAGGTGCACACTTAGTTAAGAATGTTGATGTCACTTTGGAGTGTGAGAGCGGTTTGTGTAGTATTAGATCAGGATATGCTCTGTTACTATGGCTGCAGTAATTAACTTTTTGTAGGTTAGCAAAATTAATTTGAAGTCCAGGTGATTTTAAAACCAAACCGATGTGAGGAAATTTAGGAAATTAATTTGAAGTCCAGGTGATTTTAAAACCAAACCGATGTGAGGAAATTTAGGCTGTAGCTACATAGAGTGTGGTAAGTATTTCATATTATCTGCTATGCAAAAATTGTGCTGTTGTAGGTGCACTACAAGGATTCAGGGTGTTCTTGAGATATGTGGTTCAAATGACCTTAGGTACTTATGGTCAAGACCCTTTTAGATTTGAAAAGGATTTTTTTGTTTTTATGTACACTATATCAATGTAGCATGCTGTTTTAACTTAGCTATAAGTTGTATTAATGTGGGCGATGTCGAAATAGAGATAATGAGATTTTAAAGTGTGTTTATTGTAATGGGATGTCGATAAAATTTTAAGATGTACTGCGTGATGCCTATCGTTCAGGTGTACGGTGATGTTAGTTGTCAGTCAGATTAGGCGTTGTGTTCGTATGCTGTTCTAAGTATGCCTCTCATCCTTCATTTGCTTGTTTTTACTTAGGATGCTGTAAACCATCTTTTCTATTGTACTCCAACCCACGGGAGAGGATAACATGTAATCGATAATATTATCGGGAGTTAATTTGGCCTTATATTGGTCTTCGGCAATGTCTCTCTGCGGTTTCCAATTAGGACAAATAAAAAAAGTGTGTTCAGCCGTGTCGTTATAGTCTGAGCAGTAATCACAAGCCGACGAAGTTTTGATCTTAAAGCGGTAGAGATAGCTGTTGAAGCAGCCATGACCCGTGAGAAGTTGAGTTAAGTGGTATCCAATTTCACCGTGTTTCCTACCAATCCATGGGGTCACCAGTGGAATAAGGCGTTTAGTCCACTGTGCAGTATTATGCAATTTCTCCCAATCTTCTTCCCATTTTTGATTGTTTCCATTCTTCTGATGTGTTTTGCCGCAGTTGCGTTAGCAGATGGTGCGTAGGATCGTTCGAACGCGAGATACCTTAGGGGGATGGTGGAGCTGATCACAAACAAGGCCTCGGTGGAAGATGTTCTATATGCTTGTGAGACGTTAATTGCGATTTTTCTTTGGAATTTGTCAACCATATTTTTATTTTTTGATGTTTAGCCAGTCGGCCCAGATGGGTGAGGCGTAGAGCATTACGGAGTTTGCTACCTAGAGTAGTATTTTCCTTCTACTTGCTTTAATTAAGTCATGCTTTATGAAGAGGCGTTTTAGTGCAGATACAAGTTTTTCCGCTTTTTGATTGTATTAGTGATATGTGTTCCTAATTTTGCATTGTGGCCGATATGACAACCGAGATACTTTATGACTTTAGAGTTTATTATTGTCGTTCCTCCGATCTTGACATTCACTTCTTTAAATTTGTATCTGCCAGCTAAAATAAGGGCTTCGCACTTATGTATGGCGAATCTAAGACCAATGAGTTCTAGTCGTCTTTCAATCCATTTAATCGCCACGTTGGCTTTATTTTCAATGCTTTCTCTGTTTGTGTCCCAGACAAGCAGGGCCAGATCGTCCGCAAAAGCGACCGTTGTTGATCCTGGGGGAGTTTAATGTTTAGCACATCGTCATAGACAATATTCCACAGGGTGGGGCCCAGTATAGATCCTTGTGGGACTCCGCTAGTGGTTTTGAGTTTTTTTCATTATTTATAGAGAGATGCCGGTTTGTCAGGTAACTTTTAATTATTTCAACTAGGTAGCTTTCAACTTTTTCGTGACCATGGCATTAACTATACTTGGCCACGGCAATTCATTAAATGCATTTTGATGTCCAAGGTGATTAATATGACGAAGTTGGGTACTTTTGCCCGCTTGACTTTATTAGTGATGTCGAAAATTTTTTAATGGCATCTACCGTCGAGCGTCCTTTCCGGAATCCAAATTGCCTGTCAGACATTCCACCTTTAGTATTCAGGTCATCAATCAGTCTCTTGTTGAGTATTCTTTCGTACAGTTTTGCTGTCGCATCTATAAGACTGATAGGTCGGTAAGCTTTAGTTTCGGCATTTTCGGATTTCTTCTCGATTAATACCAAGTTGGCAATTTTCCAAGGATTTGGAAACCTTTGTTCTTGCAGTAGTTTGTCTAATATCGGAAGAATAGTCTCAGGTGTTTTTATTGCAAGATTCTTGATGATTTCTGGTGGGATTCCGTCAGGTCCTGGTGCTTTTTTTGATCTGATGTTAATAGCAGCTAGGGTTATTTCAGGACAAGTAAGAGAAGGAATAGGGCTTTCAACAGTAATTCTCGTCCAGATTGTCACTGGTCTAAGAGGAAAAAGCGATTTTGCCACTTTAAGCGCCTCGTGGGTATTGAAGTTTATCTCCGGTAAGGTTGTAAGTTTTGGGTGACAATTTTATATCCTCTCCCCCAAATGTCGTGTTCTACTTCGTTACAGATTTGTTTCCATGATTCAGATTTACTTTGTTTAATAAGTATTTTGAGTTTAGATTTAAAGGTCACGTATTTCTCATGTGCTTCTTCAAAGAGTATAGAATTTTGTTTCTTGTTGATTCTTAGTAGTAGCACATGCTATGTATCAGAGATGGCGCTGTATGTGAAAAAAGATTTTCCCGATTTTCTGTTAAAATTTTTCCTGAATTTTCTTTGCTATAAACCTCACGGAGCCCGAGACCTTTCCAACGAATGCAAAACCATGAAAATCGGTTTGTGCGTTCTGGAGTTATAGCGTCAGGAAGGAAAACCCGACTTATTTTTATATAGTAAAAATATGCAGCCCAAGTTGAATATTGTTAATTCGTAAATAAAATAATGCAAATTTTATAAAATCCAGCTTTTACGCATTCTTTTCTACACTGTCCTTAGGTATAATGTACATAGAGACACTTCCAAGAGATTCAAAAATATTTATTAAACTATTATTTTTAAATTTAAATTTTTTTTTGTCAAAGCTGAAATGTTTATAAACTTCTCTATATAGTAGAAATAAAAAATAAACCAATCAAAAACCTTAAAAAATGAAGACCAAATTTTGCCAATAGGTAGGTACGAATTTTGTTTATGAGAACGGAAATATCAAATTTAAACCGTCGAAACTTACATTTAGAATTTTTCCAAATAAACTAATGTAAAACAAAAATTACAAAAAAATATACTTAACTCAAAACCGAGATGACATATTGTTCGTCTCCAACCTAACTCTTAATATTCTATGAATCAGAGATGATCTATAACCTATGTTAATAGGATCTACAACCATACAAATGGATAACATAGTAAGAAAAGGCGATACATTGAGATCAAAAATAAATATAAACAAAACAAGGTGTTTAATAGACGCCCAACCAACGTGGCAATCTAGAAGTACAGATACAGAAATACGTACAAGGATAGAGCAAGCAAGATCAACTTTCATAAAAATGGACAATCTACTGTGCAATACGGGTCTGGCAATAGAAGTACGATATAGTTTTGCAATATGTTACGTACTCTCGGTTCTGCTGTACAAAATGGAGGCGTGGACGCTAAAGACTAGCTCACTAAATCGATTGGAGCCGTTTGAGATGTGGGTCTTCCGAAGGATGTTGAGGATATCATGAACGGAGCATGTGACGAACGACGAGGTATTGAGAAGAATGGGAAGAGAAAGAGAATTACTAACTACTATAAAGAAGAGAAAAATCGCATACTTAGGATATATATAATGCGTCATGAAAGATATTCTCTGCTCAGATTGATAATGGAAGGAAAGATAGAGAGCAGACGGGGACCGGGTAGAGAAGGGGAATTTGCCATTATTGTCGCCAACATCCAGAAAAAGAACCATCCAAACATCTTAGTGCCTAATCTTTGGATAACGAAAACTTACTAGACGATTAAATAGAGGCAAAACACAACTAGTTTTAGATGCTTAGTTTACTGGAAACCACCACTGAGTAGAGTTCCCTTTCAAGTCATTGTAAAGTTTTCGGAAAAAAATTAATAAAAAGTGATTTTAGTACTAATGCGGTTATTTGAACTACTAGATTTTAATTTAGTTATTTTAAATAAGAACTATTTGTCACCTTTTCCAAAAACTTTAAATTTTGTTTTTCATGGTAATTTAGTTAACAATAACAGTCATTAAAACGACAAAATCCGAAGACCCATGATTTGTTCACTGAAACAAAAACATAATAGCTTCTTCTCATTTTTTCTTCTTTGTTTTGAGTACTTCAATCACAGCTACCTGATTTAGGTTACTCGAATAAGAGAAAGCATAAGCTTTGCAAGCCTAGGCATTGTTCGCATACTTCCCCAGGTTGTATTGTAGTCGTAGCACTACTATTAGAAAAAACACGAATTTGCCGACCTATGACCTTCAAAATTTATTATTGCGAACCTACAGAATTAAAATTTTTTTACCAAAAAGTCTGATTAATTGGTACCAATAATTGATTCGATAATAAATATCTTAGACCAGAAATTGAATGATTGTTTAATTTGAATAAAGCCTTGATATTAAAGACAACAAAAATTTTGAACACACGCTAATTAATTTTAAAAGAAAACAATAATGTACTCACACATGTTAACAAAATATATGAAACTGGTCACCAACAAAGCGTTGATAAGTAAAATCGATGTAGTCAAAACGGTCATCATTTGTCCACTACTAAATTCGAATTAAAAACCGAACCCAATGGAAATCATTCGAAACATACTTAATGTGTAAATATTTTTGAACACCGAATGCTTGTTCTTGCGTACTTCCGCACAATATCCATTAAGAGATGGTATCTCTTTATACTATATGTTTTATTCTGCTTTGTTTGCAATAATTTTAGTGTTCTAAATTATATCAATTTTTGTATGACTACCTTTTTTCAATTACTTTGTTCTTTGTTATTTATGAACTACTTTCTCTAATATTTAAAACTATATATACAAAATAAAAAACATGTCATTATTAAGGAAGCAGTTTAATAAAACGGAAATAGAAATACATCTGCAAAATTTTTAAATAGGAGTCAAAATTTGTTTACATTTGTTTTAAAATATACGAAGAAAATACATATATAATTGAGCGTAGTGCTGCACATATTTAATACTTAATAATTATTACATAGATTGTCAAGTGGCACACAATGAATGTATTGCATGTTACTATAATTACCTAAGTTTATATTATACTCGTAGGTATATATATATTTATATATGATTTAGTAAAAACAAGACACCAGCTTAAGACTTTTTTTTTCCCCACAATACACGTTTTTGTATAAGAATTACATTTATCTATAGTACTTTGACGAAGTTAAGATAGTATTTGGACAGAGGAAAGTGTGTTTTTTTTAACTAATTTTACACCGACTTAAGTTTAATGTTATGTCCAAGTACTGTTTAAAAAATTGGAAGAATTTTATCGTGCGCAGATAAACTTCTTTTTGGCGTTTGTATATTTTTAGCTGTTGAAGTTGTGGCACAGAGGTCCCCGTATTTTGGTGTTTACTAACATTGGTACTTATATACATTATGTATATCTTAAAATAATATTTGTGAGGTACAACCGTTTAATTCTCCATATAGTATCACAATAACGTCTATTTTTGACTTTTTTGTGCGTGCTGTACTGGGACTTTCACGACGTTTTTCTGCACACGTGTTTATAATTGAACAAGTACAATTTTGTTAAGTTGGATATAGTGGAAATTTTGCCGAGATTAAGATAAAATGCATGAATTGCGTTTGCCGTGCCGATCGCGTATTTGTTGTAGATGCTGAAGTTGGACGGCCGATGGGATAGTTGGATGAGGTGACGAAGATGGTGTCCCGCCGCCCGCTTGAGACGGCAACGATTGTCGACGCCGCCTACGTAACGCGGGGCTTAAATTATATTTTACTTTCGCTTGCGCTAACAGCTCCTTGAACACTTTTGATACATTAATATTGTCCTTTGCTGAACATTCAACAAAGCCGTTTTCCCAGTCGACCGTAACTACAGATTCCGTCATTGCCGTGTCAACCTGCAAAAATAAAAGTAATTCAATTTATATGCTTTAAATCTAGGCAGTTCAGGTTAATAAAAAAATTTACAATAACAGAATGACGAGTTTGCATGGGCATAGAAATTCAAATTAACCGCCATGTTGCGGATCAACCGAAGCAGTGCCATTCATCAAACGTAGTTCACGCTTTCTCAGTAAGTTAGCTTCCTCAAAAAGAAGTGACGAAACTTTCATATTGAGCAGAGGAACACAAATAGTTCAGTAAATAGAGATATATTTTTGACAAAAATAATAGTAGGACACCTACGCCATGTAATTGTAAATAGTATAAAGCATCTCGTATTCATGTTTTATACCGAAAATGAATTGTCATTATATAGTTAATTAACATTTAAATGCAAAGATACTTTCTTTTCCTGAGTGAAAAGTAATGAACCAATGTTAATGGTGTAAAAAGAAAAGTTGTAGAAGATAAGAATACAAAGAAAATGAGCACTCGATCAGGTAATAACTTTCTCAGAAAAATCGGAAACAGTAAAATATTTCGGTTCGGTTTTTCTTTTAAAATTTGTAGATTCGTCATTTTTTTTTACGTACTTACTGTGGCGAAACCCTGCAATTGTCGGGCAATTAGTTTATGCACAATTAAGATTTAAATTTTTTAAATCAATATATTTAATTGAGGCTGAATGCTTGTGTGGTTGTCCAATTGTCAGAATTAAAAAAAATGTGAAGTTGAAATAGAAAGAAACAAAACATATATCCTGATTTTTCAATAAAATGGTATTTAACACGTAAAAAATACATGCAAAGATGACTGAAAATGACCAAATGAGAGAAAACGGAGAAGTAGTGGGAGTACCCGTCTGCAGCGCGTTAATATAAATTGCAATCCTTTCAAACGGCGCTAGGAGGTGCGTACCCCCACTACTCCGTTGTATTCTCAACTTCTCAACCGCGGACAAAGCATATTTATATCCGTCACAATTTTTACGTGAGAAAATGCGCAGCGTTCTAATCCTATTTGACTACACATCAACCGACCTGATGATTGCTGATAATTTAACAAAAGCGATACATAGTAAGACACACTCATTTTGTACTGGAGAGATGAATTTGAAGTAGCATCTGGTGCTAGTGGAGGTGTCAAAATGTAGAAGCCCCATTTTGATGTTATTATTTTAATTAGGTTTTGTTTTAAGTTAGTTAATTGTTGTTGATTGTCAATGTCATTAATCTGAATAAGACGAGTTATTATTTTATACTAGTGAATAGAGCAAATAATAAGTAAATTTTTGAGAAAAATAATAGTAATTGTAATTATAAATAGTATAAAGCATCTTATATTCATGTTTTATACCAAAAATAAATTGACATTATATAGTTAACTAACATTTAAATTCAAAGAAACGTGTTTTTTCTCAACTTTTTTTCCTAAGTGAAAAGTAATAAACCAATGTTAATGGTGTAAAAAGAAAGTTATAGAAGACAAAAATACAAATAAAATGAGCACTAATTGGACTCGATGAGGTAATAACTTTCCGAGAAAAATCGGAAAAACTAAAATATATGGGTTTTTTTTTTAAAATTCGTAGATCCATCATTTTTTGAGATGCAGCATAAATCTCTCAGAAAATAAGAGGTAATGATACGTAATTAGTGTGTGCAAAACCCTGCAATTAGTTTATGCACAATTGCGATTTAAATTTTTTACAGCAATATATTTAATTGAGGCTGAATGCTTGTGTGGTTGTCCGATTGTCAGAATTAAAAAAAATGTGAAGTTGAAATAGAAAGAAACAAAACGTATATCCTGATTTTCGATAAAATCATATTTAACACGTAAAAAATGCATGCAAAGATGACTGAAAATGACCAAATGAGAGAAAACGGAGAAGTAGTGGGAGTACCTGTCTGCAGCGCGTTTATATAAACCGCAATCCTTTCAAACGGCGCTAGGAGGTGCGTACCCCCACTACTCCGTCGTATTCTCAACTCGGTCATTTGCAGTCATCTTTGCATGCATTTTTTGGGTGTTAAATACCATTTTATTGAAGAATGAGAATATACGTTTTGTTCCTTTCTATTTCAACTTCACATTTTTTATTTCGACAATCGCACGATCACACAAGCATTCAGCCTCGATTGAATATATTGCTGTAAACTTTAAATCGCAATTGTGCATAAACTAATTGAGGGTTTTGCACACACTAAGTAAGTATCATTACCGCATTTTCTGAGAGATTTATGCTACATCTCAAAAATGACGTATCTACGAATTTTAAAAAAAAACTCAAATATTTTAGTTTTTCGATTTTTCGGAAAGTATTACCTGATCGAGTCCAATTAGTGCTCATTTTGTTTGTATTTTTTGTCTTCTATAATTTTTCTTTTTACACCATTAACATTGGTTTATTACTTTTCACTCAGGAAAAAAAGTTGAGAAAAAAACACGTTTCTTTGCATTCAAATGTTAATTAACTATACAGGGTGTCCAGAAACTCTCCTGACAAACGAAGACCGGAGATTCCTCAGATAATTTTAAAACAATTTAACCCAATTCATCTAGTCTGAAAAAGCTTCCTAATGGAGCTAGAGCTCTTTGAAAATGGCGCCTTGTAAATAGTTTTTTTTAAATACCTCCAGAACGCTTCTACTTAGAAAAGCAAAAACTGTAATGCTTGTTAAGCTTTCATAGATGAATCGATTCCATCAATTGCGAATTTCTAGTACCGGTCATAGGCGTCCGTTTTGGGTAGGTCAACGGTTATTTTAACGCATAACTTTTTTGTCTTTAACTTTTAAACATTTGTGACACTAGATTATTAAATTTTCACGTATTCTAGTACTAAAAGGTACTCTTACTTTAAGTCATTAGGATACATCGTTTTCTAGAAAAATGGATTTGAAAATTTTTGTTTTTTGTCATTAAAGTTAAATTTATATTTTTTGCACTAGTTGGCTCTGAACTGCCAACAAATGTAAAACCTACGTTTTTCATTGTCAAATTGTTGTCAGTTCGCGAAGTTTATTTTTTAATTTTTTACTTTACCAGGCGCCATCTTCAAAGAGCTCTATCTCCCATAGGAAGCATTTTCAGACTAGGTGACTAAGATTAAATTGTCTTAAAATTATCTGAGGAATCTCTGGTGTTCGTTTGTCAGGAGAGTTTCTGGACACCCTGTATAATGACAATTGCAGTCATCTTTGCATGCATTTTTTGGGTGTTAAATATCATTTTATTGAAAAATGAGAATATACGTTTTGTTCCTTTCTATTTCAACTTCACATTTTTTTTATTTCTGACAATCGGACGATCACACAAGCATTCAGCCTCGATCGAACATATTGCTGTAAAAAATTTAAATCGCAATTGTGCATAAACTAATTGCAGGGTTTTGCACACACTAAGTACGTATCATTACCGCTTATTTTCTGAGAGATTTATGCTACATCTCAAAAAATGACGGATCTACGAATTTTAAAAGAAAAACCCAAATATTTTAGTTTTTCCGATTTTTTTCGGAAAGTTATTACCTGATCGAGTCCAATTAGTGCTCATTTTATTTGTATTTTTGTCTTCTATAACTTTTCTTTTTACACCATTAACATTGGTTTATTACTTTCACCCAGGAAAAAAAGTTGAGGAAAAACACGTTTCTTTGCATTTAAATGTTAATTAACTATATAACGACAATTCATTTTTGGTATGAAACATGAATATAAGATGCTTTATACTATTTACAATTACATGGCGCAGACGATACCCTACTATTATTTTTCTTAGAAATTTACTTATTATTTGCTCTATTGACTGGGATAAAATAATAACTCGTCTTATTCAGACTAATAACAGGCAGTATATTTTTTTGTTTGACAATCAACAACTCCAGTACAAAATGAGTGTGTCTTACTATGTATCGCTTTTGTTAAACTATCAGCAATCATCAGGTCGGTTGATGTGTAGTCAAATAGAACTAGAACGCTGCGCATTTTCTCACGTAAAAAATTATGACGGATATAAATATGCTTTGTCCGCGGTTGGAAAGTTGTCGTCGCCGTTAACTTGATTGCTCCCTTGTTATCGCAATTTATTTTTATTCACAATTAGTTAGTAACATACAGGTTTTTGAACCTTGTAAAAGTTGGGAAGTGAGAGATTTTAAGGATACATTGCAAAAAGGTAAAAACACGCGTCAGTAATGACTAACAATCGGTCTATAAGTAGCCATTTTCCAACTTATCTCGGCGTCACTGTCGTACAAACTACACGTTCATGAAAATACTTCCGCTACAATTGCTGACATTTGACAGTTCAAACCTGATTTTATAGGTTACACTAACTAACTAAATGTCAATATTTAAAAATTACGCGATGATCGGTAACAGAGAAGTTACCCACTAACAGTACTACTGCAGCATTCTAACGGTTGTGGGGGGGACTATTTTTTATACCAAACTATAAAAGCTTACACATCTAAAAGTACGTGATTTGTGCTAAGCAAACGCAAGTTTTATATAATTTTTAACAATATAATTAAATGACAGTCGCGCATCGCCTTCTAAATATTAGTATTTTGCCGAAATAAATGATAACATGATGATACATTTTATTAATTTTAAATAGCTAATTGTGAATAAAAGAGTACACAAACCTCGGCAAAAGTTCCATTCCTGTTTCTCGAGAAGAGTTCACCTCGAAGCTTCACCTCTCGGTAAACTCTAATTCTCTCGAAGTAAGAATGGAATACTTCCCGCCTCGGTATGTAATGCACTATTACAGGCCCGGTAATATGATAAAAAAGTTCATCCAAAAGCCCATTTAACCAAAGAACTTCTTGTGTAGCTGTTAACATAGCCATGTACTCCGATTCCGTTGTTAATAGTGCCACAGTGGGTTGTTCCTTTGAATTCCAACTTACCGCTCAATCCTGTAGCATAAATACATAACCCGTAATTGATCGTCTATCCGCACAATTACTGGCCCAATGTCTGGACGTGACATTTGGGCAATAAATATGAGACATCCAACGGCTTCCTGATATGGAATATTCTCCATTTTTTTCCGATCAGTTTCACTTTTCGGTGACATATCCAAAGTTAATTTTTGGTTGACGTGGCCACAGTATTACACTCGCTCATATTAAATCGCTCTAGAACGTTTCCTATGTAATGACTTTGATCGATAGACAACGTTTCTGCACTTTCTGAAATATGCATTCCAAGAACCTCCTTCGCTGGACCGATGTCTTTCATTTTAAAATGACCTTTTAAGAAATATTTCAGTCTCTCCTTCTTTGCGCTATCATTATTAAATAATAGCAAATTGTTCACATAAACAGCGAGGATTAAGAATTTATTGCCATTAGTGTTGTCGAAGTAAAGTACTTTGATCTTTGTAACCCAAAACTCTTCAAGGCCAAATCAAGTTTTTGATTCCATACACGACCTGCTTGCTTTAATCCATACAACAACTTTTTTTTAGCAAACATACCCTTCCGAAACCGTCGTCAACTTCTTTTGGTTGCTCCATATAAATTGCTTCTTAGAGGTCGCCATGCAGATACGTCGTCACAACATCCATTTGATCGATTTTTAATCCCAGCTTAGCAGCCAACGCAATCAAAAAACGAATTGAAGAGTAACGTACTACAGGAGAGAACGTCTCTTTATAATTGAATCCTTTACGTTGCGAACAACCTTTAACGACAAGTCTTGCTTTATGTCGCACAAGATTTCCTTTAGTGTCAATTTTTTTCTTAAACACTCATTTATTTGAAATTTTCTTTCGATCGTTTCGTAGTTCCATCAAAGTCCATGTTCCAACTTCCATTAAAGAATTATATTCGTTTTCATCGCAATTTTCCATTAGGACATCAGCCTTCTCCACTGAATCTGGATCATCGGATGCACTGACCATGTATGAGATGAAATTCGGATTCACAACTGGCTTGCGAATTTTCAAAGATTTTCTACTCTCGGAAATATTATCTTTAAGTAAATACTTGAAGATGCCGATGTTTCTCGTGGCTTAAAAATCTTCTCAATTTCTTCCACTTCCTGAACCTGGTCGTTAAGATTGAGCGTTAATGGTTGATTTCCGTTACTAGAATCACCCACTAGCCTATCATCGTGACCCAAATGATTCATTTATTTCTGAGGTGGTTTCCTCCACTTCAACGACGACGTCGTTAAAAAAATACAAATGATTATTTAAATTACAACAATTAATTTCCTCTTTCAATCGCTCATTCTTCAAGAACACAACATCTCGGTAAATTATTACTTCTTTTTTATTCATGTCGAAAACACGATATGCTTTGTTCTCCGTTGAATTAATGCCATCAAACGATTTTTGATCAAACTTCTTGCATTTAATTTTTGGAATACGCACCAAAGCTTTACACCCAAAAACTGTAAGATGAGATAACTCTGGTTTTCTACCGCTCCAAGCTTCTTCAGGGGTTTTGCCCAAGACACCACGACACGACTGATGTGTTAATCGCTTCTCCCCAAAACTTGGTTCCCAATTTTTGCATACACCGCGCACGTTCAACCAACGCTGTTCATGCGTTTTGCCATACCATTTTGTTCAGGGTGTATGGCGCAGTTAACTGATGAATAATTCCACAGAATTTAGTGTACCTTGAAAAATTGTCATTGACATATTCCTTGCCGTTGTCGGATCTCAACATTTCAATTTTACAATCGGTTTGATTTTCAACCATTTTTTGAAATTCTTTAAAATTGCACAAGGCCTGTTTTTCAAAAAATAGGTAAAAATTTTACGACTGTAATCGTCCAAATATGTTATAAAATATTTTGAACCTCCAAAGGTTGCCATTAGCATTGGTCCACACAAATCTGAATGTATCAATTCTAATATTCGAGTTGTTCTAGTATTACCCGATGGAAACTTGTTCCGTGTTTGTTTACCCTTAACACAAATTTCACAAACATGTTCATTTCTTACAACCAAGTCAATTCCATTCACTAAACCATTTTTTAATTTTAATAAATTGTCATTGCCAATATGACCAAGCCGCTGATGCCACAGTTCCATAGTATCGGATGGTTTTGCAATAAGTCCTGTACATGATGCTTGCTCAACTTTAAACAAACCGTTACACAATTTCGCATTTGTTTAAAATACTGCATCGTTCTGCATTGAACTCGACCTTCAGTCCCTTCTTTACCAGTTGATTAACTGATAACAAATTAGTACATAATTCTGGGACCTACAAAACATTTTTTATCACAGTCTCCACATCTCCGTGATTCACTCTTAACTTAAGGCAAACGTCTCCCTTTCAAATCACGTTATTAGCTATCGTCACGTTATTCACTGGCGTGGCGTCCTTTGTTTTATTAAACCAATCACTTTTACATGTGTCATGTGTTTTGACGCACCAGAGTCGACATATTTAATTTCTTTGGACACTTGTTTTTATAATGGTCAAACTCGCCACAACCGTAGCGCTTCACAGTCCGCTTTGGTTTCTGCTTACTGTGCAACTTTTTTTGCGATTTCGAATCATTTCACACTTAAACTCTTCATTGCCATAATCATTGGCTTGTAATCGTCAGTTAAACCGGCAAGCAAAAGTGCCCCGATAATTTCATCGTCAATCGCCATTCCTGCGCCACATAATTTGTGCCCTGTTGTAATGAACTTATTGACATAATCCTCAATAGAAGAACATTCAGTGAGTTTTGCAGACACTAATTCACGCAAAAGTCTCACCACATCGCAACGAACCGAAATCGTCGTCGAACGCCTTTTTTAGATTATTCCAAACTTCCTTCTCCGATTTCGCATCCTGAATGTGAACGTTTCGTCACAACATACAATATTTTTTTCTAAACCAGACACACGTTCTCATAGTTTTCACGCCCTTTCAACTTGTCAATTTGAATTTTTTCCATATTTAACTATACAATAATTTTAAACGTGAAACTTTAAAATGTTTATTATGAATAGGTTAAACTTGTAATCTGGGCTCATAACCTTTAATATTGAGCAGAGGAACACAAATAATACCTCGTCTTATTCAGAATAATGAGAGGCAGTATATTTTTTTGTTTGTCAATCAACAACAACTAACTAACTAAAAACAAAACCTAGATAAAATAATAACATCAAAATGGCGCTTCTACATTTCGACAAGAAGAAATATTGACATAAGTCGCTTGTCAAACCACTATCGTAAGGGGCGTAACAAAAGTTAGGTAATCAATTTGTCAACCTATTCAAATTCCACACATCTTCTTCTTTTAGTCTAGAATCTGATTCGTCCTTAAACTTTTGAGTTATTTCTTCGTTTGTTTGTTTCAAGTTTTCACCCTCATGAACTCCCTTACAATAATCGGCAAAGACAAACACTTAGTAAGTATATTTGGGGGCGGCAATCTTATGAATGTACACGGTAGTCAATGGATTTAAACGGCTCTGCCTAAAAAATACTTACTTTATTGTATTGACATATAAACGGGCGTCCGACGTTTAAAAACCGTCGCATAATTTCCCATCTCATATCATGTACAAAACGATGGTAGAAAGAGAAAAAACGGGGAGTGAAATGAAAAAGACTCAAAAAGAGCTATAAAAATGTTGAGGAAAAGAAAAATAGACTGAGAGTTTTTAAGAAGTACAAAAAATAAATTATAAAAGAATGTGAGAAAAGAAGAAACATAAGGAGGAACTGGAAAAGCGCAGAAAAGAAAAAAATACAAAATGAGGGAAAATATGAAAGCGTATGGAAGATATTAAATGAGGAAAGAGCAAATGGAAGAAAAATAAAAGCAAAGATAGATTTGTAGTAGTAGAAGGAATACGTTATAAAAATGCTGAATGGATATAGAACAAACTAGCAGAAGAAAAAAAGAAAAAAATGGATGATACAAAAATAGAAAGATAAATGAAGCAATAAATAAAATTTAAAAAGAAAGCGACGGAAGGTGATAAAATACAGAAGAGAGAGTGGTTATATACGAGGAGAAAAAAGAAAAAAGTGGATGGAAATAATAAATAAGGTTTGGAGACAAGAGGGATCCCAAGTAATAAGTCCAATATAAAAGAAGGAAGAGGGGAAAATTACAAGTAGGGGAGTATAGGATGTATAAGTTATAAAAAGTTTATGCGACAATAATTCAGAAAAGAATGGAAAAAGAGAAATTGGCAAGCAGATTTTAAAAAAAGAAGAACAATAGATAATATACAGGGTGATTGTTTAGAACCGTACCTTAGAAGAAATTAGGGATGGAGAAACCGTATGGCTCTGAAATTTTGTTGTTAGCCGAAGTTCGTTGTGATCTTTCTAATAAAATATTTTCAAGATGGCGGCACTTTCCGAAACACCGGAAGTTGACATATTTTCTCTTATTTCTATTACTTATTTCTTGTTTTTCTTCACTAAGTCTTCTCATATGGCCCCACCACCTTAACTGGGTCTTCTCAATGATCTTTCTGGCACTTTCAGTATTCAATCTTTTCCTTATCTCTTCGTTTTTTATTTTATCAATTATTGTGATTTTAGTTACTTTTCTAAGATACTTCATTTCTAAAACCTGTATCTTTTTGGATTGTCTCTCTGTCAGTACCCAGGTTTCGCTTCCATATAGCAGCGTCGGCATATATATGGTTTTATAGATTGAAATTTTTGTTTTAATGCTGATTTCGGCTTTGTTAATAAATCCTTTTTTCATAATATGGAAGATCTTTGTTGTTGCTGTTATTCTATTATTTATTTCTTCTTCTTGATTTTCTGTTTCTTCTATGGTTACTCCTAAGTACTTTAAACTTTTTACTTGTTCTATTTTCTGATTATTTATTTTTATGCTTATTTCTCGCTCATTGTTTTTTACCACTATTACCTTTGTTTTGTTTATGTTTACTTTTATTCCTTGCCTGTCTAACTCTTTTACCGATAGGTCCACATTAAATTGTAACCCTCTTTCTGTATCTGCCAATATTGCAATATCGTCCGCAACACCCATTCACTCACTTCCACTGGTTTCATTTTTATAATACCCTACTGTCAGTTTCCTTGCTTTGACTGCTTACTTTTTGATTATATCATTTATAAAAATCATAAAGGGCAGTAGGCTCAAGTTTCACCCTGCCTTACTCCTTTTGTGGTCCTAAAATTTTGATTTTTTTCAAATTATCTTTCTTTACTATGTTCTCTGTGTTACTGTATAGTGTCTTTATAGCTTCTGTTAGATCCTTTGTTGTACCATTTTTCTCCAATATGTCCCATATATTCTTTCTCCCTACATTATCAAAAGCTTTTTCCATATATAGATATATATCTTTGTTATACGGTAGCATTTACTCTATTATATTTTTTAGTGTAAATATGTGGTCTTGAGTGCCGTATCCTGACCTGAAACCACTTTGTGCTTCATGAAACATTCCTTCCACTTCCTTTCTTAACCTTCCCTCCAAGATCATCGTATACTTTACACGTTGTGCATAATAGCGATATCCTCTATAGTTTGCGCAGTTCTTCTGATTACCTTTCTGAAAAATAGAAACTGTCACCGCAATTTTCCATTCCTTAGGTACTGCTTGTGTTGACCATGCTTTCTTTATAATTTGTTCACCTGTTCTCTCTTTTTCTAGTTTTTCAACTTTTTGTATTCCTTCTTCCGCTTTCTCCTCGGTTACTTCTTCGCCATCTAACATATCCTGGAAATATTGCTTCCATCTTCCCATAATTTTGTCCTCCTCCATTAGTATTCTTCCTCCCTGTCCATAACCTGTTTTATCCCGATTTTCCTTCCTTTATTTCTCATGTTCTTTAACCTATAGAATAGTTTTGATTCGCCCCTTTTATCTTTTTCCATCTTGGTACCAAATTCTTCCCATTCTTTGGTTTTAGCTGTTTTGACCATATCCTTTACTATTTTCCTTGCTTCCTTATATCTCTTGTACGCTTCATCGCTCTTAATTTGTAAATAGTTTTTCCACGTTTTTTTTATTATTTTAATAATTTCTTTGATTTCTTCACTCCACCAACTTGTTCTCTTTTTTTTGCCTCCAGTTATAGTTAGCCTGCAGGCCTTTGCTCCTGCTTTGCAGATAATTTCTTTGAATTTTCCCCACATTTTTTTGATATTCATTTCTATTATCTCTTTTTCCACATTTTGTAT
Organism: Abscondita cerata; assembly: GCA_030710515.1. NCBI lineage: Eukaryota > Metazoa > Arthropoda > Insecta > Coleoptera > Lampyridae > Abscondita > Abscondita cerata. The sequence continues at coordinate 147,095 of JALBCR010000807.1, read as the reverse complement.
GTCCTTCTTAACCTGCTCTGCATACTCCTTTCTTATTCGTTGGTCTTGTAATCTGTGTGTCTTAATCATTCTTATTTCTTTGTTTCTTCTGCTTTCCAATAGTATATCTTCATTATTTTGTTGGTTTTCCATTTTTGCTATTAGCAGGCGGTGGTCTGATAATATTTCTGCTCCCCTGAACACTCTCACATCCCTTATCCTTCTTCTTTTAGTTGCATCCGTTATTATATAGTCAATAATTGATCTTTTATTTCTCCTTGGTTCCTCTCTAGTGAATTTGTGGCAGTCCTTATTCTGATATACAGAGTTTTAAATTACTCAACAGAAATCAATTAGTTTCTTCCCATTCGTATTGCAGGTAGTCTCTCCGTGATCTCCCAGAATTATCGTCGAGTTGTCTGATTCTTCGTACAGCATTTGTAGATCATGCCAGAATTGTTTTTTTTTTCTTCGCGTCCGTTTCTTCTGGCCCATATTCTACTATTACATCCAACTTCTTTTGATTCCATCTTGCAAAGGTTACTTTTATTGCCTTTTCGCTCACTATTTTTCTCTCCACTAATTTTCTTAGATACTTCGGGCTTATCAGACACCCTACTCTTGTCGCAGCTCTTTCTTGTTCATCTATTCCACTGTATAACAGTCCGTAATTTTCTATCATTAACTCATCTACTCATTTCCTCTTTGTCTCTGTGCCATGAGTAATTGTTTGTCCTTCTATCCATTGCTTTTGTCGTCGCCTTTTTTTCCTGTCCTCTTTTCTATATTAGTTTTTTGCTCTTGTTTGGTCTGAATCGTTTTGCTTGTTGTTGTGTTTTTCCAATTTACCCAATTTCTCATTCCCGGTCCATAACTTCTGATTGCATATTATCTTCTGGTATCCCACCTTGACCGTTTTTCCTTCTGCCGCTTCTTCCTTTGCTTGTCGTTAAGTCGTCGTTTATATACACTTTTTCGCTTAGATTCCGTAGCTTATTCTTACATTGCATTACCATTTTCTTATCACTTTTACTATTCAGTTCAACCAGATACATGTCTTCTCTTACTTTTCTAACCATCTCCACTTTTAAGAACACTACCAATACATTCTCTATAAATCTTTCTATTTCCTCCTTTAGTATTTTTGGGTTTGTTGAAGACCCTCTTAGTCCTTATATGATTATGTTTTTTCTCCTCTTTTCTCCTTCCATTTTCTCATTTGCTCTTTCTACTTCCTTTTTTAGATCTTCAATCTCCTTCATAGCATGTTTATTTGTTCCCTTTAGTTTTTTTTATTTCTTCCTTGTATTCCCTTTATTCCTTTCTGAAACACCTGATCTCCTCTTGTAACTTCTTTGTTTTTTCATTGCTATTTCGCTCTTCATTTTTGATTACTTTTACGTCCTGCGCCAGGTTCTTCATTAGTGACAGCGTTCCTCCATTATTTCTTTGCTTTCTTCTTCTTTTGGCGGTTCCTAGCTGTTCGCTTCGATCTCTTGAATAGTTCGTCTACATCTTCTCTTTTTCTCTTCCCTTCGACTGTGAGGTATTCATCTGAATCAATTTTAAAGTTTTCACTTCTACTTTGACTGCAACTCTCTGCACTTTTTTTTGTATGTTGGGTTGCCTATCCAGAAAATTAACTTGACGCGATTTTCTTGAACCTTAATTTTTAATCTCTTCTGCTCTTATCTTTATAACCTTAAACTAACATGCACTGATATTTTGAATTTTCTCTTACTGTTGATTGGTATTTAGAGCAAAATAAAATGAAATGCTTTCCTCCTAGAGGGGGTATTAAACGGGCAACAAAGTGGGGTAATAGTGATTGGGAAGTAGAAGGGTGGGTACTGGGATACGCATACGACATGATAATGGTAGCAGATAAACAATGAAAAGCCTGAAAAAGACGATAAAAAGAGTTATGATTAAACACGAAAAAAAAACAAAATGAGTGATTTTTCAAAAGAGAAGAAATAGAAATAGGAAAAAGAAATGGTGGTAAGGAGATGAGACGGTAGACAAGGTAAAATATCTGGGATATAATGTTGAAATACAGTATCATCCCAAAGTCCGCACCAAATGGGAAATTTATGTATTATAAGTTTTTCGATAAATAATTATTCTTTATAAAAGTTTGTGCATCACATAAAACTAAAAATGCACCAACAAAATGTGGCGAATGTACGAGGTGCATTCGAAAATTTGATTTTGAGTCAAGAGAAAAGTGCCCTTATTTCAGTAAATATCAAAAAATTTTATTTGAAGAAGTTGTTCATCATTAAAAATACATCAAGATTTAAAATCATGGCTGTCTAAGAGAAATTTAACTTTTTTCCAATTTTTTTAAAATGGTGGCTATAAGAAAAAAGATTTGCTTTAAATGATAATTAAACGATATCTTGTATACAACAGTTTATTTAAAAGAGCTTGTAATATACAAATTACTTAATTATTGTGCTAATTATGGTCAATTTTTTTATTCATTAGAAAAACTTTAAAATTTAAAATTAAACCACCGTTTTAAAAAAATAAAAATTAAAATTTTTCCTAGATGGAAATCTTAATGATTTTTATGAATAACAACTTTTCCAAATAACATTTTTTGATATTTACTGAAATAAAGGCACTTTACTCTTGACTCAAAATCAAATTTTCGAATGCACCTCGTATATTACGCGTCTTTTGCCACATTGTGTTGGTGCATTTTTAGTTTTAGGGGATGCACAAACTTTTATAAAGAATAATTTTTTATCGAAAAACCCATAATAAAGAAGTTTCCCATTTGGTGCGGACTTTGGGGATGACGCTGTATAAGGACAAATACAAATTTTGGCAAAGAAGGTAATAGAATAGTAGGGCATGTGTGGCGTTTGGAAGTGAAATTGGAAATGGAGTCTGCGAATGAAAAGCATACCAGTAGAAGAAGAATTAGAATAACCGGAGGAAGATGCCAATAAGGTACAAAGAAAGTCCGAGAGAAAAGAGGAAAATAAAAACTACAAGCACTATAGAAGCAAGCGAACGAGAGAAAAATAAATGAAGACAGGAAAATCGGAGGTTCCACTTTCATAGTATAACCTAGGAGGAAATTATACTATGAAAGGGGGAGGATATGATAGAAAAATGAAATTGAAATTAGAAGAAAGGGAGAGAATATAGTATGATAGAAAAAAATAACAGAAAGAAATAGAGATAATTAGAAGCAGGAAAGGAGAAAAACTAAATTTAAGGTAGGAAAGTACAACAAATTGAAAGAACAGAAGATAATTAATCTGCTTAATTTAAGTGCTCCCTTCACTCAATTTAAAGCTGAGTGACGTTTCTCGATTTGAGCCTTAGAGTAGAAAATAAAGAAAATGAAAATAAATATTAGAAGAAAAAACAAGATGTAGATAATGTGGGAAAAATAAGAAAAAATTGAACATATGAGAGATAGTATGAGGAACTAAGGGAAGAAAAAAACGATACTGGGGGAGGAAGGAAAAGGAGTGAAATAGATGGAAGAGATAATAAGAAGAGGAGAAATTAAGATTTTAGTTTATTTTTTCTATGTTTATTTTATTTATTTAAATTTGTTTACTTTTTGGATGTAAAAATTATAAGAAAATTATAAAAACATATGTATACAGGGTGTAAATGAATGAGTGCAAAAATGAATGTGGTGATTCTTTCAAAATAATGGGTCATAAAAAATTTAAATCACCTCCCAAAAACGGTTTTTCATTTTTTTAAAAACAAAAGTTACAAAATTTAAAAGGGAGAAAAAGCCACACTCAGAAAGATCTCTTGTATTTTTTGTATTTTTGAAAATAATGTTTTATCAGTACATAGTATAAATCGTATAGGTTAGAATTTAGTCAATTTATCGTAGGCGGTGGTTGACTACTCTGAGATTCTTGTAAGTTCTTCAGTTTAATAATGTTATTGAATAAACAAATGGAGAAAATAAAGATCACGGACCGAATCCGGCTCGAAGGACCAAGTTTTGGTACAAGTTTCTTGCGTTTGTTGATTATTATAGGGTTTGTTTCTTCCAATCCGGAAATGAAACTAAATATTTTCACATGACAATCGCCTACTAATAAAAAATGCATCAAATGTTACAAGTCACTGAAAATAGCAAAGTTTATATGATTATGCTAACGACGTGATGTACAGTTAATTATTTTAGAAAATAATAAATATGATTTCAGAGTCCAATGTACAAACACCATTAAATGCTACAGTGTAAACTTTTGGGTTTTTGAAACTTCAACATTTTGCTTTAAAGTAAGTTTAGTATAATTAAACGAGATACCATTATTCTAGAGACCCTTTTAAGATGGATTAAAGGTCATATAGTAGGTAATAATCTTACCGCGCCTGTCTGCAAACTCACCCTCATTTGTAATTCACATTTAATTTAACAGATACTCACCTCTCTATTACCAAGTAGATCGGTTTTATTTCCAACTACGACAATTGGAACGGCGGAACTACATTTCGTTTCGTGTATCTGATCCCTTAACGCGCGCACTTCTTCGAACGTCGAGGCATCGTTAACGTCATAAACCAAAATAAAAGCGTCGGCAGACGAAATAGACAACGCCCGCATAGCCGGAAATTCATAAGCCCCGGAAGTATCTAATATGTCCAAAGTGAGTTGAACACCGGCAACGCTAAACTCGCCTTGATGCATTTCTTCTACAGTTCTTTTATACTTTGGTGAAAAGTTCCATATAAGAATTGACTAATTAAGGAAGACTTTCCAACTTTTGCGGCACCTAAAACGACTATTTTGTGTCGTACCGATGTACAAGCACCAATTGTGTCGTGTTTTTCATCTAATTCGGACGCGTCCTCGCTTTTTTGCGACCTGAAACAATATGAACAAAAAAAATTTAATTTAAACGTTAGTTTGATCCCCGACAATCTAATACTCTCAGTTGGCTTGTCGTTTACATTTCAAATTCTCGGAGGTTTTGCTTAATCTGGAAAGTCCCTCGAATATTAATAATGTTAAAATTTACATATAAATACCACATTATATTAAATCGTTTCGTTATAATTACATCTAAAATGTAAATTGATTCTTATGAAGATGCAATTTTTTTTAGTTGTCGTCGAGAAAGAAAATTTATCAATCTCATGGCTTGTTTGAAATTCAACTTGTTCCCGTTGGATCCTTTGGGAACATCTATCATAATACAAAGTAAAGACAAAATTCAGTTTTTCTTACGCATCAATTTGTAATTTTCCACAATTTTATATACCGTAAAAAAGTGAGGTTGACGGTATAAACTGGAAAGATCGATGTGATTGATGATGATGTTTGAAATTCATTAAACAAAAATCTGTTGTATAGAATTTTTTTATGATGTAATCGTACAATTAACGCATATAGTTTTCTCCTGTCTACGTAGTGAAATTGTAAAAGAAGAATATAAGAGATAAGTGAAAAAAAGCAGTAAAAGGCAAGAATTGATAATGGAAGAAAAAAATGGAAAAAGAATAATCAATAGAAAAAGTGAAGAAAAGAAAAGCATAAGGTTTGCATTCAAAATAATACCGTAACAAACTCCCCTCCAGCAACATTTTAACCTCATAGTGCTAAAAAAATTAAAAACCAAATTTAATTTAAAAAACACCCAAAAAAATATTAATTAATGTTATGGCTGTCAGAATAAAATAGTGTGACATCACAGTGACGTTTTTTAGATGCCCAAACTACTACCTTAGATAAAGAGATAAAAGTATTGGAGAAAAAAATGTTCTTTGGGCGGTCCCGATGAGTTCTGACTAAAAATGAGCGTTTCTGAAATTTTCCATTCCCATTAGGGCGTAAGTACTACTACAAACCTGCTAACGCAAAAACAAATGAATCGACTATTACTTCCATTACCACAGCCGACACAGGCGCCGCCAGAAGTGTTATGAGCCATAATCTGTTTAAACTGCTGGAACATAGATGCAATTTTAAATCTTCAAGAGTTTCATTGACAATGTCTGATGAAATTAAGAAGATCAGCGTTGTACAGACGGTAACTATTCCCATAACGATCAAAAGAAAAACGACATTAATGGAAATGATAGTTTTTCATGAAGTTGTAGACAATAACACGTTAATTGGGAGAGATGTGTTAAGTTTCCTTAAAATAATTGGTTCATGAAGAAAATCCATTTGTTCACCTGAAGGAAGAAAACTTACAGTCGTTACGCCTTACCAGAATAACAATCAAAATCATCGAATTAAAAACAGACGAAGGCAACGAACTTACTCAAAAAGCAAAGAACTCTGATGAATGGTCTGTTAGAAGAACACAGATTTACATTTGATGTAGGGAGAGAGCTTACGACTTTATGTTACTCCCAAATAAATTCCTATATTGGTCCTTCCATAAAAGATGTCAAGCGGAAGAAGGACACCAACAAAAAAAAAAAATATGTTGAAATGGGAGTTATTAAGTAGTGTGACTCGCCCTGGGCGGCACCAGTTGTTTTAGTATACAAGAGTAACGGAACCTATCGTGTGTGCGTCTTAATTAAGTGAAAAGTATCATATGCCTCAACGACTTATTGCACAAAGCAAAGAGGACTTTGTATATAAGCACTACAGGGTACTGGCACATCTAACTCGGAAATGTGGTCGCAATAAACTTTATTTATTACCTACTCCTTTTGGTATTTATTGTTATCGAAGAATGCAGTTCAGCCTTAAAAATCTATTAGTCTTAACATTAGAAGGTAGAGTACCGGTAATGCAAGAAATGCATGACGCTCCTACTGCTTGATACAATGGTGTTGAACGCATAATACTATGAAAAGATAGAAATTCTAATAGCCTGAATTGCGAAGGTATGTCACCAAGTATGTGAGAAAATGTAGAAAAGTGTAAACCAACCAATCAGAAACTGTTCCAAGTTTGTCGTCAGGTTAAAATCTTATACTGATAAACCGCTTAGGAACCTACTGCGCTTCGATTTCGTAGAGTGGTGTGACGAAGAATGTAGGCGATGACTTTTAAAGCGCATTTTGTACACAAAACGTTTAAATTAACCCAATGTTTAATTGGTTTCTTAAAAAAAACTAAAACTAATTCGCAATTTAAGTGACGTTCCGCGCATACACAAAAGACGCGTTTTGAAATTAACGGCGTTTTGGGGTAAAATTAACAAAAGCATGAGACTTATCTGATGTATATCGGTAACAGTTTCACAAAAACGATTGCATATCATCACAATGTATGATTGAATTAGTGATCTTTGTGATATCGGATAGTTTTTCCAAAGTGGCTACCCAGATTATCGGTGACGAAGAGGGCACCATGTCAAAGAAATGTACTGCATACACTCCAATTAAATTTTAACGTCTACGGTGAAACCTCCTTTGGACAAGTATAGACGTTAATGTTGATCATCACAGAAAAATATAATTAGGTACTAAAGCAAGATTTGAAATCTTTCAAGAGAAAATTTAAAAATTTCCAAAATGGCAATTTTGAGTTAAGTACTGATTAACATTCAACTTACGGCATTTACCAGACGTGGCTGAATTAACGAGTCCCCAAAATATGTAAGTGGAATAACAACATTTCAGCGGATTAATTAGAAGAAGTCTTGTAATTACCTAAAGAACTTCATTCCACACGTTTGATCATGCTAATTTTGGTACTGAAAGTAAATGGCTTTAATTCAGTATGCGTAGAAAGAACATTTTAAAAATATTCGCAAGTACGTTTGGTTGCCAGTCGCCAGGAGCTAATAACATCGTAACCAACAAAAAATCCAAAAACAACGCCAATAAAAATTACTGCCACAAAACCTTCAGGATTACTCCATACAACACCGCCAGCTAAACAAATGGAGGTCGTTACAATTTATTTGCCAGAGACTAAAAGGGAGAACATTTTGATTTTAGCTGTTGAAGACTATTGTACAAGATAAGTCGAGTTATTTGCCATGAAGCATGCTACCGCATTTGAGACTGAACAAAGAGGTATTTATGAGCTACGGACTATGTCATCATCTAATGGCAATGGAACACAATTTGTCAGTACGATAATGCAACAGCTCACCGACATTCTTGGCATGTAACATTCAACGTACCATTCTGAAGACTGAAAAAAAGATGTGAGACTTAAAACCACAGCTTACTATGTTAGCCAGAAGTGACTATTCGACATGGGACAAAAACTGCCAACTGTTCGAGTTTTAATAAATTCTAGTGTTTATAGCAGTACTGAATATAGTACTGCATATTTGATGTTTAGACGAGGGTTGAGAAGAAACTTTCGAGAAAGAACAAGATCGTCAAAAGCGATACGCCGATCAAAAGCGACAACCTGCTCCTCTTTATAAACCTAGAGTTGGTGTACCACCTGAGCAACGCTGTAAAAAGTGTTAGTTCAAGATGTTTTCTAAACGTGACATCCATATAATATTTTATTTACTGTTTTTTCCACGACTTACGAGATTGAAGATCCGAAACTTAACTTAACTCCATATGTAGGCAACGTAGCTACGACTGATGTTCCTATTAATGATGGACGAAGAAGAGGACGTCCCCGTAAACATCCACGCAACACTGTTGCAGGTTCCACAACAAGACTTTTTCATGAACCCGAGAGAGTAACATTATTCCTATGGGGTTGCCGTTTCAGCCCCATCGCAATCGACACGATCATTTCTACATCCGCATATTGCAACAATTGGAACGCGAAATCCAAACACGCAATTAACGCAATTACGGAAATGCTGACAATTTGGGAAGCATTTCTAACGACCTTGCTTACAAAGCAAACAAATCTACTTTGTACATATAAAACGCAGTAGGTACGATAACAACGGAAGTCGAAGTTCCATTAGTCATGGTTAAGTTTAGTTAGTGTAGTCTAGGTATAAATTACTCACGTTGACTGAACGCGTCGTTAACATTCAACTCGGCCAGAGATCTCTGCCCAACATGTGATATCGCGGCGTCAAGTATCACACACATCAGCACATAGTACGCTAACTTAGTATGTTCCACGACCTACGCCAACTTCATTCATTTATGTAAATACTACATCACGATAACTGTAAGTGAACGTCAATAAACGTATCTAAACACGAAACGACAACTCTAGTTCTTTCTCTGGTTCGACCCGGCGTTTAGAATGTATACATAGTAGTAGTAGTAGACGTAACTAGTGTAACGTGAATAAATTGAAGAACGACACCTGCAGTTTATCAATCAATAATGTGACATCACAGTGATAATTCTTACATACCTAATCTACCACAGTAAGTATAGAGATAAAAGTTTCGGACATGAGAAAAAACAAAGTCCTATTGGCTAGATTTTAAAATTATTTGAAGATCCGCATTTTCTTTAAAAACAATAAATAAAGTATTGCGATGTTCCCAACATGGAGTTCTAACAAATATTTATAATATCGTCTAACCTCAAATAACAAAAATAATTTTTTTGGTATTTTTCATTTCTTCCTGATCTGTTCCATCTGATTCATCGGTGTTGATGATCATGATATTAACATCTTCTTCTATGTTTTATAATTCTTCTAACCAGTTTTCAAATAAAAAACTGGGCTGGGTAGGTCTTGGAATTTTCTTTGACATGTGGTAATTTTTTTAACAAAACAGTTAGCTGATACAAAGATTAGAATTTAATGTACCTCATAAAATATTCATATTCATCAATTTTTAGGTTATATTTATATCACGTTTTAATGCAGAGTCTTACGCCACCACGTGTTATTTTGCTTTACTTCTTGTGCAGATAGTAAATATAATTGAAACAATTCAATTCCACGGCCTACCCAGTCTAGTTTTATATTTGAACACTTCATCTATGGTCATTTCTACTAACTTCTGCTATTTCAATTTGATTCATAAATGTTATGTGACCACTAAATTATACATTTTTCTGTATTTTTATTTAAATTGTTTTATGTTCGTCATTTGTTTTATTTTTATTTAGTTTCTCGAAACTATAATTTCTTCTAATTCTTCTCCTTACCCTTAACGAATCTAACTGACCTAGTAACAGATTATCTATATTTCGTCTTCTTGCTCTGCTCATTCAAGGTGAATCCCCAATATTATGTAATATTGTGTTTTATGTCGAAACACTTTTTTTGTTTATACTCGCCCAAATTTTCTTAAATTATTCGTATTCTGGTAAATTAATTTGATTTCTATTTCCTCTATTTTGCATTTCTTACCCATTTCTATGTTATGCTCTCTCTCTTTATCTCTTTTCTAATTTAATTGTTTTTCTATCGTTTTAATGTTCCCTTTTGGTGTTACACTATCCGCTTCTTTACCAGTTGAATCTGATTCATCAGAACTACGTTGGGTCATTTGTTTTATTTTTATTTCTTCTTATTATACTTAAAGATCCATTTTCTGATACTTTTATTATTTTATTTCTTTTTACTTTGACCATTTCTACTGTTTTCTTTATCAATTGCTCCTGACTGACTGATTTTATCTAATCAAGCATTACAGTCTGTTTTTTTACTTCGTATATGTTCACTGTTATTTTCTGTTCTATTTCTTAATCTAACTTCCAATTAATGTTTCTTCTGCTCTATTAAGTAATTTTGTATTTTTCTATTTCTTCAAACTTCTTACTAACCCAATTTCTTCTGTTATGGCACAAATTAATTTTGTTCAATATATTATTCTTATTTTTCTATTATTTTCCTTCTACTATCACTGTAAACGTTTTTTGTTATTGCGAAATTAACATATTTGCGTAACACGTCCGGAAATTTGCACTTTTTGATATATAAATGTGTAAGCAGTTATAAAGTTGGTTCGTCGATTATTATACCCAACTAAAGCGTTGGCAAAAATAATAATCTCGGATTGTCGGTTGTAAATTGGCAAAAAAAAGAAGAATCGACTTATGAACTTATAGCAAGAGGCGACAGTAGATGTCGCAATACTTATTTGTGGTACATGATCTACTACTCGTAGATACTAAGTTAGCACCTCGCATTTGTATAATAGTGTACTTTTGCTCACTCCTAAAAGTCCCAAAAGGCAAAACAGCTGTCGTGTGATTCTTCTATATTTTGTAACTCGTATGTTGCGTCATATTTTTTCTAATTTGTATTTTTATCTTTTTTTTCTGGTGTGTTATTTATATCATAAAATCTGTAGTATCTTTAATTTCCTGTATGTTTTCATATTTTCCTGCCATGTCTGTTTCAACTGATAATCAAATCTGATTCATAATGTGTTATGTGACCACCAGATTTTAGTCTATTTTTATCTTAATTTTTTTCTATTAATAAAATACCCAACTACTAGGTCATTGGTAAGAACATAAAACCTAAATCTGACATTAAAAAAACCTATAATCTATAACTATTCTTCATCTTTTAAACAAATATAAATAATTGCAATTTCACATAATGTAATTTCTCTGGTCAGGAGATATTTTTGTGTCAGACTAGTGTGCATTTCTTAGTCTTCTGGTGATAATTTTTGTTTCTCCTGGACATTGGAGTAGGCTTAAATGGTTGTACTAATGAATTTATCTCGTGCAGTTTAGAGTGGACACTGTTCCAGTGCTCCTGCCAAGAGTTACGAATATGGTGCTTAAAGATCGCCTTCAAGTCTTAAGAAGTTTGGACGTCCTGGCGACTACCATTTTGTAGAGCTTCTTTGGCAGCACGGTCAGCCAATTTGTTGCCATGTATGCCAATATGCGAAAGTTTCCATATTAATGTAATGGATACTCTGTGCAAGGAAAGTTGACTGGTGAAGTGGTGGATGGATTGCACTAGTGGGTGGCGGGTGTACATATCTTTGATAGCGTGTATGGAAGCCAGCGAGTCTGTACAAATAGCTGCTTTTGTCTCGCAAAGGTTTAGGGTGTTAATGTCTTCTAGAATACCAAAAGTTCTGCTGTATAGATACTGATGGTAACTGGCAGTGAAATTCTTTTAATAATATCCTTTCCCTTGATAACTGCACTTCCAACACCGTGTTTAGTTTTTGAGGCATCCGTGTAGAGAATTGTATCATAGCGGGTCCTGTTAACCGTCTCGGCAAATAACTGCGTGAGAAATGTACTGGACGTTTCGTGTCTTTAAAACTTACTGAATGTTACATCTATGATGGGTACTTCTTTTCTCCATGGATGTTCTGTAGCAGCAAGATTAGGTGTTGTTTTTAAAAGATCGACGTTTGCAAGTAGAGGTGAGGTGTAGGATGAATTAATGGGCCAATGGGATTAATCATTGAGTACAGTGAATTTTGAGGGTTGGCAGATACGCCAGCAAAGTGTGACAAAAGGAGTTGTTGTCGTCTTAGCCAAAGAGGAGGTTCATTAGCTTCAATATACATGCTTTCAGCTGGGCTGGTCATAAATGCTCCAAGACAAATTCTTAGGGCAGTGTTGTGAATTGTATTCAACGATTTTAAGTCGCTTTTTGAAGCTGATGAGTAAATGGAACTACCATAATCTATTCGTGAACGGCTTAATGCTCTGTACGTCATGATCAGAATATCCTCTTCAGCCCCCCATTGGTGGTGAGCCAGTGTTTTCAAAATATTGAGCCTACTTAAGCAATCTCCTCAGATATTTTGAATGTGCAGTTTAAAGTTTAATTTGGAGTCAAAGGTAAGACCCAATATTTTATGATTATTTACCACAGTAAGGCGTCTTCCATGGAGGAAAATCTCTGATCGGGAGTTTTGATACGTCTTCTAGAAAACTTTATTGCTTTAGATTTTGTGACAGAGAAGTGAAGTCCTTTCTTGGTGGACCATAGTGAAAGTTGGTTCACCGCATTTTGGATTAGATTGGCTGAAGTTGTACTATTTCTACCATGGCATAATATGATCAAGTCATCGGCATATAATAGGTGTTTTATAGGAGGAGTAAGACCCTTGCAGATATCATTGATAGTCAAGATGAAGAGAGTTGGACTTAGCACTGATCCTTGCGGAACGCTCTTTTCTTGTGTGAATGACTTTAAAAGTTTTCCATTAACTGATACTTTAAACGTGCGGTTGGATAAAAATTTGTTAATGAAGGAAAGTATATTTCTGGTCAAACCACATTCTTTGAGTTTTTCCGAGATTATGGGTCTGGGAAGTGTGTCAAACGCCCTCTCTATATCAAGTATAACTGCTATAACTTCATGATTACTTTGAAAGGCGGTGGTGATATGAGTCTGAAGCATCGTTAAGATATCCAGAGTGCTGCGTTGGGCTCTGAACCCCGACTGTGCTGGAGTAATGACCTGATGTTTCTCCAGAAACCAAAGTAGTCTTTTATTGATTACACATTGTGCACGTCAACGAAATAGGTCTGTAAGAGTCAGGGTGATTTGAGGTGTTATTATGCTTTCTTATGGGAATGATGACCGAATCTTTCCAGATTAATGGAAACTTTTTCGCAGCCCAGATAAGGTTGTATAGTTCCAGCAGTTTAGATAAGCTGCGTTCTGATAAATTTTAAGAAAAATAAATGGAATCAAGTCAGGTCCTGCAGATAAGTTTTTACACGTTGATAGAGCATATTGCAGTTCTTGTAACGAGAAGGAGGTGTTAAGTTGTCTAGAGTCCTTTGAGTTAATTGCATTAACCGAAAATATTGAGTCATCGTGTTGGCTGAGATTGTCAGTGTGATTACTCATGAATTTTCCAGAAAAGTGAGCACCAAAGGTATCGGCAATTTCTGAGCTGTCATTGATAACTTTGTCGTTATATGTTATAGCATATGGTGGTTGGTTTTCTTTGTCTTCATTTGTTTGATTTTAGTCCAGACTTGGGAGGGTGGTGTACTGCATGTTATCGTTAAGACGTAATTTTGCCAGGTGTCCTTCTTGTTTTGTTGAACTGTGCGCTTTGCGATCGCTTTGAGTTTTTGAAGTTAATAAGGTTTTCTCAGATCTTACTTTAAGATATTTATTTAAAGCAGTTTTAGAATTTCGAACTGCTGTGCTACCTCTCTCGTTCCACTAGGGAACTGTTTTAGATGCAGAGGATATATATCTCCGTCCAATGCAACAACAACGGTTAAATTTGGCTACAGCCTCATCTATATCTTGTGGTAGTTCAAGGTGGTATAATAGATTATCTGCACATAATTGAAAGCTTAACCAATCACCTTGTTTTAGGTTCCATTTTACTATATTGTCAGTAGGTTGGCTTGCACTGTCAATGATTAGGATGGGGAAATGATTACTGTCATAAAGACTGTCCAATGTGTTCCAGCTAAGTTCACACAAAATTTATTATAATATGATGTAAATCAATGCGTAGAACACGGTAGTACAAACCGTTTCTTCGGATTTTTCAAAATTGCTGGTTAAACTATATTTTCCCATTTGAAGCTTTATTCCCAAAAGCTCTAAACGTGGGCAATAATTTTACAGTAATATTTTGATGACAACTGATGGTATTTCTGTATTCTACACCCCAATATTAGTCTTTTCACCAATTTTTAGTCAAATCGAAAGCAAAATTTTGTTTACCCCATTTTATACCCAAGACTATAGTCTTTTGACAAAAATTGTCAAAAAATTTTGTGTTGCATTTTTATCATAATATGATGTAAATCAATGCGTAGAACACAGTAGTACAAACCGTTTCTTCGGATTTTTTAAAATTGCTGGTTAAAGTATATTTTCCCACTTGAAGCTTTTTTTCCCAAAAGCTCTAAACGTGGGCAATAATTTTACAGTAATATTTTGATGACAACTGATATCTAAACCTCTTCCTTCTTTCTCTTTTTTTCCCCCCCCCCCCCCCCCCCCCCCCCCCCCTTCCCCCCTCCCCTTCCCCCCCCCCCCCCCCCCCCCTCCCTCCCCCCCCCCCCCCCCCCCCCCCCCCCCCCCCCCCTGTCCTTTGAAGACTCGTTGATATTGAATCGTCATCAGTGAGGTCTAAGGAAGACTGTAAAGCTAGACTTCCGATATCAGAGTTTTGCGACAGCAATTGACGTTTTAGTTTTTTGTCAACCTGGTGAATCTATTCTTCAGCGATGGATATATTTTTGACATGTCAGAGAGCATAGACTTAATATCATCGGTGTGCTGCTGAGCTTCTGTCAATATGCTTAGCAGGTTGACTTGAGGTTTGTTTTGGAGGGGCATGAGCGATGTGTTTCCTTCCTGCGGAATTGATACTTGCGTTTCACTTGGATAGGTTATTTCATTGGAATCTACAGGACTAGTAGAACATACTCTTTTTTGTCCGGTTATTGGCAATACTAGTGGAGTGGTTGAAAATTCGGTATGGGAGTTTGTTGGCTGTGATAGTTGCGGTATTAATGGTTCAGGAAGAGTATCTGTTTGGGCGTTTGGGCAGTTAGCAGCTATATGATTAGATTGCTTACAAAGAAAACACTCCATTTTATCAGTACTTAAAAATATTCGGTATGGATTATTATCAAAAGGGATTACTAGAAAGTCTGCAATTCATAGTTGTCTGTCGGACACTTGTCTTCTAAAGGATAGAATATGGTTGAATTTGTCTCCAGGTATCCCAGCACGAAGGAATGATATTGGAGAAGCTAACTGTAGGCCATAGTCCTTAGTTCCGTTTCAATGAGTTCGTGTGGTATAGACGGACAAACATTAAAATTATGAGACGCTTGGGTGGTGTTATTAGTCGTCTTACAGCAATATCTCTATCACACACTCGGATAATTGGATTATTTTCTATTATCTGATCTACGAGTTTAATATTGGCCAGGTAGATGCAAATATGACCATTAGAAATTCGTGACGCAAAAGCGATATTTTTGGGGCCGACTATATCGGCGACAGATTTTACGTAGTCGAACAGTTTTAGTCCCTCGATAGAATGGAAAAGAATCGCCTGTTCTCGCTTGGGGAAGCTCTGTTTGGGAATTGATTTTCCAATAGCTACATATGAGGTGGCTGTAGTAGTATTATCTTCATTATTTGAAACCATATTGGTGTTTTCTACTGTAGGAGAATTTATTCACGAGGGTTGGTTACTCTTGTAGTCAAAGGAACCATCTGAATTAATTAGATCCGTAATTTTTTTAAATACTGCTGTGTATTTAGTATCTTCAACCAGCTACACAACATTGTGTATCGCTGGTTGCATTTAAAACTAATTTAACAACCAGGCGTTAGTCGCTATCTTATCTCCCAATGCGATAAAAAATATATCTAAGTTATTTGTCTATTTAAAATGTTTGTAATATAGCAGTTCAAAGCTTACCACTCGTAATATTTAACGTTCTCACAGCACTAGGCTACTTAATATATTTATGTTCTAAAAAAGTCCGGTCAGTATCACCTGTGAACTCGCGATCCTATCTTAATTGTTTTATGTTCGTTATTTGTTTTATTTTGTTTAGTTTTTCTTAATTTTTACTTTTCTTTTGATTGTTTTTCTTACTTTTAAAGAGTCTAATTATTTCCCTTCTTGACGTAGTAACAGATTACTTATTTTTTCTTCTTTGTTTGCTCATTTTTATTGTTTTATTATATTCCCAATACAAGGTGATTTCCCAATATTATGTAATATTTTGTTCTATGTTAAAGTACTTTTTTTTTTTTTTTTTTGACCGACTTTTTCTCAAATTATTCTTCTTCTGGTACATTAATTTTCATTTCCTCTTTCTTTCAATCTTATGAATTTCGTCTTCTTTTCTAGTTTAATTGTAATTGTCTCAACTGTTTCATTTGTTCTATTATTTGTTTTGCATCTATTTATATTTATTAATATTATACTTTCTTTTAAATATGAATTACCATAGTTTCTATTAACGTTTATTAGTAGTTATTGTAAAAAATTCAAAATTATCTACATCAACGTATTTTCTATTTCTTTGAATGCTTTCATCAGCACTATGTGACCATAATTACTTACATTAGGTCGCATTAATTAGTCCATTCAAAAATAGCGTAACAAATTCCCCCTTAGCAACATTGTAATCTGAGAGTGCTAAAAGAAGTAGTTATTTAATCGTATGGTACATTTTAAATATTGTATTGTGATGTAAGTGTTATGTATGGTCTCCCAGAACATCAGTATAAACCTCTACAGTGTGGTGACGAAACCGTATGCAATTGTGGATTGGTTCGTCTTGGCAAAGCATTAAAACCTAAACATGCCAACACTTACCCACCCAAGTATTCATGTAATAATATAAATTAAGTGTGTAATGTGATTGTGTAGTAAAATGTGATTAAAGTAGTAAAAAGCTAAAATGTTTGCCAGAAGGACCATAAACATAATATTGAAGTTGTAGACAATAACACGTTAATTGAGGAGATGTGTTAAGTTTCCTTAAAATAATTGGTTCATGAAGAAAATCCATTTGTTCAGCTGAAGGAAGAAAACTTACAGTCGTTACGCCTTACCAGAGTAACAATCAAAATCATCGAATTAAAAACAGACGAAGGCAACGAACTTACTCAAAAAGCAAAGAACTATGATGAATGGTCTGTTAGAAGAACACAGATTTACATTTGATGTAGGAGAGAGCTTACGACTTTATATTGCTCCCAAATAAATTCCTATCTTGGTCCTTCCATAAAAGATGTCAAGCGGGAAGAAGGACACTCAACAAAATAAAATTAAAAATATGTTGAAATGGGAGTTATTTAGTAGTGTGACTCGCCCTGGGCGGCACCAGTTGTCTTAGTATACACGAGTGAACCTATCGTGTGTGCGTCTTAATTAAGTGAAAAGTATCATATGCCTCAACGACTTATTGCACAAAGCAAAGAGGACTTTGTATATAAGCACTACAGGGTACTGGCACATCTAACTCGGGAAATGTGGTTGCAATAAACTTTATTTATTACCTACTCCTTTTGGTATTTACCGTTATCGAAGAATGCAGTTCAGCCTTAAAAATCAATTAGTCTTAACACTAGAAGGTAGAGTTCCGGTAATGCAAGAAATGCATGACGCTCCTACTGCTTGATACAATGGTGTTGAACGCATAATACTATGAAAAGATAGAAATTCTAATAGCCTGGATTGCGAAGGTATGTCACCAAGTATGTAAGAAAATGTACAAAAGTGTAAACCAACCAATCAGAAACTGTTCCAAGTCAGATTAAAATCTTATACTGATAAACCGCTTAGGAACCTACCTGCAGGTTCGATTTCTTAGAGTGGTGTGACGAAGAATGTAGGCAATGACCCTTAAAACGCACTTTGTACACAAAACGTTTAAATTAACCCAATGTTTAATTGGTTTCTTAAAAAAACTAATTCGCAATTTAAGTGACGTTCCGCGCATACACAAAAGACGCGTTTTAAAATTAACGGCGTTTTGCGGTAAAATTAACAAAAGCATTAGACTTATCTGATGTATATCGGTGACAGTTTCACAAAACGGTTACATATCATCAGAACGTATGATTGATCTTTGTGATATCGGATAGTTTTTCCAAAGTGGTTACCAGATTATCGGTGACGAAGAGGGCACCACGTCCACGGTGAAACCTCCTATGGACAAGTATAGACGTTGATGTTGATCATCACAGAAAAAAATATAATTAGAGTACTAAAGCAAGATTTGAAATCTTTCAAGAGAAAATTTAAAAAATTTCCAAAATGGCAATTTTGAGTTGAGTACTGATTAACATTCAACGAGTCCCCTGAAATATGTAAGTGGAATAACAACATTTCAGCGGATTAATTAGAAGAACTCTTGTAAATACCTAAAGAACTTCATTTCCACACGTCTGATCATGCTAGTTTTGCCACAGAAAGTAAATGGCTTTAATTCAGTATGCGTAGAAAGAACGTTTTAAAAATATTCGCAAGTACGTTTGGTTGCCAGTCGCCAGGAGCTAATAACATCGTAACCAACAAAAAATCCAAAAAGTTGTTAAAAAAAAACAACGCCAATAAAAATTACTGCCACAAAACCTTCAGGATTACTCCATACAATACCGCCAGCTAAACAAATGGAGGTCGTTACAATTTATTTGCCAGAGACTAAAAGGGAGAACATTTTGATTTTAGCTGTTGAAGACTATTGTACAAGATAGATCGAGCTATTTGCCATGAAGCATGCTACCGCATTTGAGACTGAACAAAGAGGTATTTATGAGCTACGTACTATGTCATCATCTAATGGCAATGGAACACAATTTGTCAGTACGATAATGCAACAGCTCACCGACATTCTTGGCATCTAACATTCAACGTACCATTCTGAAGTAAACAAGACTGAAAAAAAGATGCGAGACTTAAAACCACAGCTTACTATGTTAGCCAGAAGTGACTATTCGACATGGGACAAAAAACTGCCAACTGTTCGAGTTTTGATAAATTTTAGTGTTTGTAGCAGTACTGAATATAGTACTGCATATTTGATGTTTAGACGAGGGTTGAGAAGAAACTTTCGAGAAAGATCAAGATCGTCAAAAACGATACGCCGATCTTAAGCGACAACCTGCTCCTTTTTATGAAGCTAGAGTTGGTGTACCACCTGAGCAACGCTGTAAAAGTGTTAGTTCCAAGATGTTTTCTAAACGTGACATCCATATAATATTTTGTTTACTGTTTTTCCAACGACTTACGAGATTGAAGATCCGAAACTTAACTTAACTCCATATGTAGGCAACGTAGCTACGACTGATGTTCCTATTAATGATGGACGAAGAAGAGGACGTCCCCGTAAACATCCACGCAACACTGTTGCAGGTTCCACAGCAAGACTTTTTCATGAACCCGAGAGAGTAACATTATTCCTATGGGGTTGCCGTCTCAGCCCCATCGCAATCGACACGATCATTTCTACATCCGCATATTGCAACAATTGGAACGCGAAATCCAAACACGCAATTAACGCAATTACGGAAATGCTGACAATTTGGGAAGCGTTTCTAACGACCTTGCTTACAAAGCAAACAAATCTACTTTGTACATATAAAACGAAGTAGGTACGATAACAACGGAAGTCGAAGTTCCATTAGTCATGGTTAAGTTTAGTTTAGTGTAGTCTCTGGCCCAACATGTGATATCGCGGCGTCAAGTATCACACACATCAGCACATAGTACGCTAACTTACTATGTTCCACGACCTACGCCAACTTCATTCATTTATGTAAATACAACATCACAATAACTGTAAGTGAACGTCAATAAACGCATCTAAACACGAAACGACAACTCTAGTTCTTTCTCTGGTTCGACCCGGCGTTTAGAGTGTATACATAGTAGTAGTAGTAGTAGTAGACGTAACTAGTGTAACGTGAATAAATTGAAGAACGACACCTGCAATTTATCAATCAATAATGTGACATCACAGTGATAATTCTTACATACCTAATCTACCACAGTAAGTAAAGAAATAAAAGTTTCGGACATGAGAAAAAACAAAGTCCTTTGACTAGATTTTAAAAATTATTTGAAGATCCGCATTTTCTTTAAAAACAATAAATAAAGTATTGCGATGTTCCCAACGTGGAGTTCTAACAAATATTTATAATATCGTCTAACCTCAAATAACAAAAAAAAATTTTTTTTGGTATTTTTCCATTTCTTCCTGATCTGTTCCATCTGATTCATCGGTGTTGATGATCATGATATTAACATCTTCTTCTATATTTTATAATTTTTCTAACCAGTTTTCAAATAAAAACTGGGCTGGGTAGGTCTTGGAATTTTCTTTGACATGTGGTAATTTTTAACAAAACAGTTAGCTGATACAAAGATTAGAATTTAATGTACCTCATAAAATATTCATATACATCAATTTTTAGGTTATATTTATATCACGTTTTAATGCAGAGTCCTACGCCACCACGTGTTATTTTACTTTACTTCTTGTGCAGATAGTAAATATAATTGAAACAATTCAATTCCACGGCCTACCCAGTCTAGTTTTATATTTGAACACTTCATCTATGGTCATTTCTACTAACTTCTGCTATTTCAATTTGATTCATAAATGTTATGTGACCACTAAATTATACATTTTCTGTATTTTTATTTAAATTGTTTTATGTTCGTCATTTGTTTTATTTTTATTTAGTTTCTCGAAACTATAATTTCTTCTAATTCTTCTCCTTACCCTTAACGAATCTAACTGACCTAGTAACAGATTATCTATATTTCGTCTTCTTGCTCTGCTCATTCAAGGTGAATCCCCAATATTATGTAATATTGTGTTTTATGTCGAAACACTTTTTTGTTTATACTCGCCCAAATTTTCTTAAATTATTCGTATTCTGGTAAATTAATTTGATTTCTATTTCCTCTATTTTGCATTTCTTACCCATTTCTATGTTATGCTCTCTCTCTTTATCTCTTTTCTAATTTAATTGTTTTTCTATCGTTTTAATGTTCCCTTTGGTGTTACACTATCCGCTTCTTTACCAGTTGAATCTGATTCATCAGAACTACGTTGGGTCATTTGTTTTATTTTTATTTCTTCTTATTATACTTAAAGATCCATTTTCTGATACTTCTATTATTTTATTTCTTTTACTTTGACCATTTCTACTGTTTTCTTTATCAATTGCTCCTGACTGACTGATTTTATCTAATCAAGCATTACAGTCTGTTTTTTTACTTCGTATATGTTCACTGTTATTTTCTGTTCTATTTCTTAATCTAACTTCCAATTAATGTTTCTTCTGCTCTATTAAGTAATTTTGTATTTTTTCTATTTCTTCAAACTTCTTACTAACCCAATTTCTTCTGTTATGGCCTAAATTAATTTTGTTCAATATATTATTCTTATTTTTTCTATTATTTTCCTTCTACTATCACTGTAAACGTTTTTTGTTATTGCGAAATTAACATATTTGCGTAACACGTCCGAAATTTGCACTTTTTGATATATAATAAGTAATGTTGTATTATACCCAACTAAAGCGTTGGCAAAATAATAATCTCGGATTGTCGGTTGTAAATTGGCAAAAAAAAAGAATCGATTTATGAACTTATAGCAAGAGGCGACAGTAGACGTCGCAATACTTATTTGTGGTACATGATCCACTACTCGTAGATACTAAGTTGGCACCTCGCATTTGTATAATAGTGTACTTTTTGCTCACTCCTAAAAAGTCCCAAAAAGGCAAAACAGCTGTCGTGTGATTCTTCTATATTTTGTAACTTGTATGTTGCGTCATATTTTTTAATTTGTATTTTTATCTTTTTTTTCTGGTGTGTTATTTATATCATAAAATCTATAGTATCTTTAATTTCCTGTATGTTTTCATATTTTCCTGCCATGTCTGTTTCAACTGATAATCAAATCTGATTCATAATGTGTTATGTGACCACCAGATTTTAGTCTATTTTATCTTAATTTTTTTCTATTAATAAAATACCCAACTACTAGGTCATTGGTAAGAACATAAAACCTACACTATAATACATTTCATCTTTAACAATATAATAACTGCCGACAATTGTTGCTGGACTTTGTCATTGTAGAGATTGATTTCTTCCAGGATTTGAAGACGCTATTGAGTTGTCTAACACTTCCTGTGACCTCTTAGTTTGGGAACGGGATGTTATGTGTACAGAAGGTGGTTGAATGACAGGTTCTCTGGTCAGGAGATATTTTTGTGTCAGACTAGTGTGCATTTCTTAGTCTTCTGGTGATAATTTTGTTTCTCCTGGACATTGGAGTAGGCTTAAATGGTTGTACTAATGAATTTATCTCGTGCAGTTTAGAGTGGACACTGTTCCAGTGCTCCTGCCAAGAGTTACGAATATGGTGCTTAAAGATCGCCTTCAAGTCTGAAGAAGTTTGGACGTCCTGGCGACTACCATTTTGTAGAGCTTCTTTGGCAGCACGGTCAGCCAATTTGTTGCCATGTATGCCAATATGCGAAAGTTTCCATATTAATGTAATGGATACTCTGTGCAAGGAAAGTTGACTGGTAGAGTGGTGGATGGATTGCACTAGTGGGTGGCGGGTGTACATATCTTTGATAGCGTGTATGGAAGCCAGCGAGTCTGTACAAATAGCTGCTTTTGTCTCGCAAGGGTTTAGGGTGTTAATGTCTTCTAGAATACCAAAAAGTTCTGCTGTATAGATACTGATGGTAACTGGCAGTGAAATTCTTTTAATAATATCCTTTCCCTTGATAACTGCACTTCAACACCGTGTTTAGTTTTGAGGCATCCGTGTAGAGAATTGTATCATGCGGGTCCTGTTAACCGTCTCGGCAAATAACTGCGTGAGAAATGTACTGGGAGTTTCGTGTCTTTGAAACTTACTGAATGTTATATCTATGATGGGTATTTCTTTTCTCCATGGATGTTCTGTAGCAGCAAGATTAGGTGTTGTTTTTAAAAGATCGACGTTTGCAAGTAGAGGTGAGGTGCAGGATGAATTAATGGGCGAATGGGATTAATCATTGAGTACAGTGAATTTTGAGGGTTGGCAGATACGCCAGCAAAGTGTGACAAAAGAAGTTGTTGTCGTCTTAGCCAAAGAGGAGGTTCATTAGCTTCAATATACATGCTTTTAGCTGGGCTGGTCATAAATGCTCCAAGACAAATTCTTAGGGCAGTGTTGTGAATTGTATTCAACGATTTTAAGTCGCTTTTGAAGCTGATGAGTAAATGGAACTACCATAATCTATTCGTGAACGGCTTAATGCTCTGTACGTCATGATCAGAATATCCTCTTCAGCTCCCCATTGGTGGTGAGCCAGTGTTTTCAAAATATTGAGCCTACTTAAGCAATCTCCTTAAATATTTTGAATGTGCAGTTTAAAGTTTAATTTGGAGTCAAAGGTAAGACCCAATATTTTATGATTATTTACCACAGTAAGGCGTCTTCCATGGAGGAAAATCTCTGGATCGGGAGTTTTGATACGTCTTCTAGAAAACTTTATTGCTTTAGATTTTGTGACAGAGAAGTGAAGTCCTTTCTTGGTGGACCATAGTGAAAGTTGGTTCACCGCATTTTGGATTAGATTGGCTGAAGTTGTACTATTTCTACCATGGCATAATATGATCAAGTCATCGGCATATAATAGGTGTTTTATAGGAAGAGTAAGACCCTTGCAGATATCATTGATAGTCAAGATGAAGAGAGTTGGACTTAGCACTGATCCTTGTGGAACGCTATTTTCTTGTGTGAATGACTTTGAAAGTTTTCCATTAACTGATACTTTAAAGGTGCGGTTGGATAAAAAGTTATTAATGAAGGAAAGTATATTTCCGGTTAAACCACATTCTTTGAGTTTTTCCGAGATTATGGGTCTGAGAAGTGTGTCAAACGCCCTCTCTATATCAAGTATAACTGCGATAACTTCATGATTACTTTGAAAGGCGGTGGTAATATGAGTCTGAAGCATCGCTAAGATATCCAGAGTGCTGCGTTGGGCTCTGAACCCCGACTGTGCTGGAGTAATGACCTGATGTTTCTCCAGGAACCAGAGTAGTCTTTTATTGATTACACATTGTGCACGTCAACGAAATAGGTCTGTAAGAGTCAGGGTGGTTTGAGGTGTTATTATGCTTTCTTATGGGAATGATGACCGAATCTTTCCAGATTAATGAAAATTTTTGCGCAACCCAGATAAGGTTGTATAGTTCCAGCAGTTTAGATAAACTGCGTTCTGATAAATTTTTAAGAAAAATAAATGGAACCAAGTCAGGTCCTGCAGATAAGTTTTTACACGTTCATAGAGCATATTGCAGTTCTTGTAGCAAGAAGGAGGTGTTAAGTTGTCTAGAGTCCTTTAAGATAATTGCATTGAGTCATCGTGTTGGCTGAGATTGTCAGTGTGATTACTCATAAATTTTCGAGAAAAGTGAGCACCAAAGGTATCGGCAATTTCTGAGCTGTCATTGATAACTTTGTCGTTATATGTTATAGCAGCAATTATCGGGTTGGTTTTCTTTGCCTTCATTTGTTTGATTCCAGACTTGGGAGGGTGGTGTACTGCATGTTATCGTTGAGACGTAATTTTGCCAGGAATCCTTCTTGCTTTGTTTAACTGTGGGCTTTGCGATCGCTTTGAGTTTTTTGAAGTTAATAAGGTTTTTCTCAGATCTTACTTTACGATATTTATTTAAAGCAGTTTTAGAATTTCGAACTGCTGTGCTACATCTCTCGTTCTACTAGGGAACTGTTTTAGATGCAGAGGATATATATCTCCGTCCAATGCATTTCTCAGCAGCATAGATCAAGCAGTTGTTAAATTTGGCTACAGCCTCATCTATATCTTGTGGTAGTTGAAGGTGGTATAATAGATTTTCTGCACATAATTGAAAGCTTGACCAATCACCTTGTTTTAGGTTCCATTTTACTATATTGTCAGTAGGTTGGCTTGCACTGTCAATGATTGGGATGGGGAAATAATTACTGTCATAAAGACTGTCCAATGTGTTCCAGCTAAGTTCACACAAAATTTATCATAATATGATGTAAATCAATGCGTAGAACACGGTAGTACAAACCGTTTCTTCGGATTTTTCAAAATTGCTGGTTAAACTATATTTTCCCATTTGAAGCTTTTTTTCCCAAAAACTCTAAACGTGGGCAATAATTTTACAGTAATATTTTGATGACAACTGACGGTATTTCTGTATTCTACACTTCAATATTAGTCTTTTCACTAATTTTGAGTCAAATCAAAAACAAAATTTTTTTTATCCTATTTCATACCCAAAACTATAGTCTTTGGTCTTTTGACAAAAATGACAAAAATTTTGTGTGGCTTTTTTATCATAATATGATGTAAATCAATGCGTAGAACATGGTAGTACAAACCGTTTCTTTGGATTTTTCAAAATTACTGGTTAAACTATATTTTCCCATTTGAAGCTTTTTTTCCCAAAACTCTAAACGTGGGCAATAATTTTACAGTAATATTTTGATGACAACTGATGGTATTTCTGTATTCTACACCTCATTATTAGTCTTTTCACCAATTTTTAGTCAAATCGAAACCAAAATTTTTTTAACCCCATTTTATACCCAAGACATAGTCTTTGGTCTTTTGACAAAAATTGACAAAAAATTTTGTGTTGCATTTTTATCATAATATGATGTAAATCAATGCCTAGAACACGGTAGTACAAACCGTTTCTTCGGATTTTTCAAAATTGCTGGTTAAACTTTTTCCCATTTGAAGCTTTTTTCCCAAAAGCTCTAAACGTGGGCAATAATTTTACAGTAATATTTTGATGACAACTGATGGTATTTCTGTATTCTACACCTAAATATTAGTCTTTTCACTAATTTTTAGTCAAATCCAAAACAAAATTTTTTTTATCCTATTTTATACCTAAGACTATTATAGTTTTGGTCTTTTGACAAAATTGACAAAAATTTTGTGTGGCTTTTTTATCATAATATGATGTTAATCAATGCGTAGAACACGGTAGTACAAATCATTTCTTCGGATTTTTCAAAATACCTGCTTAAACTACTTTTTCCCATTTGAACCTTTTTTTCCCAAAAGCTCGAAATGTGGGCATAAATTTTACAGTAATATTTTGATGACAACTGATGGTATTTCTGTATTCTACACCTCAATATTAGTCTTTTCACCAATTTTTAGTCAAATCGAAAGCAAAATTTTTTTTACCCCATTTTATACCTAAGATTATAGTCTTTGGTCTTTTGACAAAAATTGACAAAAATTTTGTGTTGAATTTTATCATAATATGATGTAAATCAATGCGTAGAACACGGTAGTACAAACCGTTTCTTCGGATTTTTCAAAATTGCTGGTTAAACTATATTTTCCCACTTGAACCTTTTTTTCCCAAAAGCTCTAAACGTGGGCAATAATTTTACAGTAATATTTTGATGAATAACTGATGGTATTTCTGTATTCTACACCTCAATATTAGTCTTTTCACCAATTTTTAGTCAAATCGAAAGCAAAATTTTTTTACCCCATTTTATACCACTTTGGTCTTTTGACAAAAATTGACAAAAAATTTTGTCAGACTTGGATCACAGAAACCAAGATCTATTGCAGAAAAGTTACCAGAAGCAATGTTAAAATAGGTACTACTTCTAGTGTTTAGTAAGCATATATTGGTTGAGTTAAATACATTTTCAATGATTTTTCCTTTGCCAAAGGTTTTTTCGGAGCCCCACATTGTATTGTGTGCATTGAAGTCTCCTAGTATCATAAAAGGAGCTGGTAACTGGTCAATAATTTTAATCAGTGCAGCTTCAGTTGGACTGTAACTTGGAGGGATGTAGACACTACAGATAGTAATCGGGTTTGGACACCAAACCGGGACAGCTACTGTTTCTAGTTCCGTAATTAATGGAGGGTTTATGAAATAGAGGTCATTTGAGGCAAAAATAGATAATCACAGACTAACTGCTGTATTCGTTCTAAGCGAGGATAAAATCCATCGCTATTCCATTGGATGAGCGTGAAGATGTAAATTTTAATTTTGTGTCCTTTGAGGACTTGTTGATATTGAATCGTCATCAGTGAGGTCTAAGGAAAACTGTAGAGCTAGACTTTCGATATCAGAGTTTTTCGACAGCAATTGACGTTTTAGTTTTTTTGTAAACCTGGTGAATCTATTCTTCAGCAATCTCTCAGTAAGGGATGGATATATTTTTGACATGTCAGAGAGCAATGACTTAATATCATCGGTGTGCTGCTGAGCTTCTGTCAATATGCTTAGCAGGTTGACTTGAGGTTTGTTTTGGGTGGGGCATGAGCGATGTGTTTCCTTCCTGAGGAATTGATACTTGCGTTTCACTTGGATAGGTTATTTCATTGGAATCTACAGGACTAGTAGAACAGACTCTTTTTTGTCTGGTTATTGGCGATACTAGTGGAGTGGTTGAAAAATCGGTATGGGAGTTTGTTGGCTGTGATAGTTGCGGTATTAATGGTTCAGGAAGAGTATCTGTTTGGGCGTTTGGGCAGTTAGCAGTTATATGATTAGATTGATTACAAAGAAAACACTCCATTTTATCAGTACTTAAAAATATTCGGTATGGATTATTATCAAAAGGGATTACTAGAGAAGTCTGCAATTCATAGTTGTCTGTCGGACACTTGTCTTCTAAAGGATAGAATACGGTTGAATTCGTCTCCAGGTATCCCAGCACAAAGGAATGATATTGGAGAAGCTAACTGTAGGCCATAGTCCTTTAGTGCCGTTTCAATGAGTCCGTGTGGTATAGACGGACAAACATTAAAAATTATGAGACGCTTGGCTGGTGTTATTAGTCGTCTTACAGCAATATTCTATCACACACTCGGATAATTGGATTATTTTCTATTATCTGATCTACGAGTTTAATATTGGCCAGGTAGATGCAAATATGACCATTAGAAATTCGTGACGCAAAAGCGATATTTTTGGGGCCGACTATATCGGCGACAGATTTTACGTAGTCGAACAGTTTTAGTCCCTCGATAGAATGAAAAAGAATCGCCTGTTCTCGCTTGGGAAGCTCTGTTTGGGAATTGATTTTCCAATAGCTACATATGAGGTGGCTGTAGTAGTATTATCTTCATTATTTGAAACCATATTGGTGTTTTCTACTGTAGGAGAATTTATTGATGAGGGTTACTCTTGTAGTCAAAGGAACCATCTGAATTAATTAGATCCGTAATTTTTTTAAATGCTGCTGTGTATTTGTATCTTCAATCAGCTACACAACATTGTGTATCGCTGGTTGCATTTAAAAACTAATTCAACAACCAGGCGTTAGTCGCTATCTTATCTCCCAATGCGATAAAAATATATCTAAGTTATTTGTCTATTTAAAATGTTTGTAATATAGCAGTTCAAAGCTTACCACTCGTAATTTTTAACGTTCTCACAGCACTAGGCTACTTAATATATTATATGTTCCAAAAAAGTTCGGTCAGTATCACCTGTGAACTCGCGATCCTATCTTAATTGTTTTATGTTCGTTATTTGTTTTATTTTGTTTAGTTTTTCTTAATTTTTACTTTCTTTTTGATTTTGTTTTTACTTTTAAAGAGTCAAATTATTTTCTTTTTTCTTCTTTGTTTTCTCATTTTTATTGTTTTTATTATATTCCCAATACAAGGTGATTTCCCAATATTATGAAATATTTTGTTCTATGTTAAAGTACTTTTTTTGTCTATATTTACTATATTTGCCCGACTTTTTCTCAAATTATTCTTTTTCTGGTACATTAATTTTAATTTTCTCTTTCTTTCAATCTTATGAATTTCGTCTTCTTTTCTAGTTTAATTGCAATTGTCTCCAACTGTCTCATTTGTTCTATTATTTGTTTTGCATCTATTTATATTTATTAATATTATATTTTTTTTAAATATAAATTACCATTATTTCTATTAACGTTTATTAGTAGTTATTGTAAAAAATTCAAAATTATCTACATCAACGTATTTTCTAATTCTTTGAATGCTTTCATCACCACTATGTGACCATAATTACTTACATTAGGTCGCATTAATTAGTCCATTCAAAAATAGCGTAACAAATTCCCCCTTAGCAACATTGTAACCTGAGAGTGCTAAAAGAAGTAGTTATTTAATCGTATGGTACATTTTAAATATTGTATTGTGATGTAAGTGTTATGTATGGTCTCCCAGAACATCAGTATAAACCTCTACAGTGTGGTGACGAAACCGTGTGCAATTGTGGATTGGTTCGTCTTAGCAGCATTAAAACCTAAACATGCCAACACTTACCCACCCAAGTATTCACATGTAATAATATAAATTAAGTGTGTAATGTGATTGTGTAGTAAAATGTGATTAAAGTAGTAAAAAGCTAAAATGTTTGCCAGAAGGACCATAAACATAATATTGCTTGATGTTATGCCTGTTACAATAAAATAATGTGATATCACAGTGACACATCTTACATGTCCCCGTCTACCACCTTAGGTAAAGAAATAAAAGTTTTTGGACAAATACAATTAAGTTCTTGGATAGATATTTAGTCGGTTACAATTAGTTGTGATCAAAAGTGGCCGTCCCTGTAATTGATTTTCCAATTAGGGCTTAAGTGGATTTGGTTATATTGCTTCTATTATTATTATTATTATACGTAATAGTAAATAAATAAACAACATTATTATTATTATTATCGTTGCTATACATTTTAACCTCAAATAACAAAATAATGAGTTTTGTACCTTAAATATTCAATTTATTTGTTGCTTTCTTTATATTTTTTTACAATCATATCTATTATTTACTTTGATAATTCAATCTGAACGTTATTGTAAAATGACACTTTTGTTTGTTTGTTTTGTTATTTTGTAATGTTTTTATTTTCTTTTACATATTCGCCTTCTTCGGCAAAATTCTAAGTATTTTTCTTACTTTTTTCTTCTTCTATTTTACCTTACGGTGTTCTCTTGCTTCAGCTTATTTCTACAATTTTTTCGTGAATCTAAGTAATACTAACGGTTTTTATTTTAATTTTTTGTTTTAGTTAATTTTTACTATTATTCTTTCATCCGTTCATTTTATCCTTAAAGATTTCATGTTTCCGTTTTTCCTAATCTGTTAAATCTGATTCATTCGTGTTATGTGATATAATAAAACATTCATATCTGTCAATTTTTGAGGTTATATTAGAACTTCTAATTTATTTCGCCTACTTTGCACCACAAAAATATTTAATTCTAAGGCCTGCGCAGCCTTGTTTAATATTTAAATACTAATTATGTTGCGTCTTTTTTGTTACGTGGGAGACATAACCTTAACATCAATTCTTACGCTTTTTTTTCTGGTATATTAATATATTATTTATTTCCTCTATGTTTACAACCCTTCCTTCTATGCTGATTTCTACTAGATTCTGATATTCAAACTTTTTCTTCTGATTCTTCTTCTTACTGTTAAAGAGTCTAATTTTACTTTTTTTTGACGTAGTAAAGATGATCTAGTTTTCTTTGTCTATCTCTACTCATTTATTGTTTTTTTTTACTAATACAATGTGATTCCTTATTATTATGCAATATTGTGCTTTTAGTTAAAGCCCTTTTTTCTTTGGTTTGTATTAGTCCGACTTGTTCTCAATTTATTTTTATTCTGATGTATAAATTTAATTTCTATTTCTTTTTTGGCATTTCGTGTTTTATTTTAGTTTAATTGTAGTCATCTCAATTGTTGCATTTTTTTGTTTTGTTTCTATTCACATTTATTACTTAATTATTCTTTTATGTTTTTATATCACCATGCTCTATCCCAATCTGATTCATTAGTATTATGTGACAACTTTATTATTATTATTATTTTAATTGTAATTACTGTGTCAATTGTTTTCTTGTTTTGTTTCTATTCATTGCTACTTTTTGTTCTTGTTATTGCTTCTTATTATACTTAAAAATATATTTTCTTATTTATTAACCTATTTTCTGATACTTTGTTAGGTTTAAAATGTTAATACCCTGTTTGGTTGTAGATAAAAAGAAACGGCACATTGACACCCTGAATAAAATACTAACTATGCAGGTCTTGCATGTACTACATGTATTTATTATACTTGTTCTTACTATGGAATTTATACGATTTAATATATGATACCTCAGCAGAAATGCGTATTCAGAACTGTTTGCGTCTGCATATTTTACAAAGCTGTTTCGTGTGCGATCTAAATATAAAAGAAGTAACAAACCCTATACAAACCACCCACAATACACACGCATGACACGCTTAAGTACAAACTTCACACAGTACAAGCTACCCACCAGCAAAGGGCGCAAACCGTGTCGTTCCCGAATACAGCGATGACATAGTTGGCTCATAATAAACCCCAAAATGCAAAGCAGGCAAGAAGGTTGCAGTCCACACTCCTCCTACAGCTTTTCGTAAGCTCGGAAGAGAATAACAAGTAAACCCACACGCCTGTGCCGTGGTAATAATTTTTAGGACGAAACTTTTTTTCCGGTGGTTAAAGTGCATGCGCTAAACGATCGTGTCGTGTTGCGAAGAATTACGGATTAGACTCTACTTAAGTTTAGGTGTATACAGTGACAATTTTCAGTCTTACGAACTGATTCCTTGTATACGTGTATATATGTATTTAGTCTTGTGCATAATAAAATATCTACACCATCCCTACAGGTGGCGCCCAACCCAGTGGTGCCGCAAATTTCAACTACAACGTCACCAACAACAAGAAGTATGGGCATCCAACTGACAACCGAAGCCCTACAGGACCTAATACGAACCATAGTGCCGACTACGTCAGGTTCATTCAGCAAATGTGGAACGCGCTTCGACGGAAGTGGACACGTGAATACCTTTAAAAAATGGGACCAGGTCACGGAAATCCTCCGAAAAACATACGGAAGAACGAAGCCCACACCACCACCGAAAACACTTTGTTTCTAAGAAGAGAGTCCTCATAGCGCAAATCCCAGAGAAAAACCAACCCACGGAAGAACTGCAGGTCGACATGGTGTATGGGGTCCTACACCCACGGCTACGGAAGAAAATCCCTAGGAGCCAACTCACCACCTTCGACGACCTCAGGGATGAAACCCAAAAAATAGAAGAGGCAAATCCCACAGCAGTAACCCTAGATCCGCCAAAGAAGCAAAAGTGCGCCTTTTGCAAAAATCCAGGGCATACTAAAGAGGAGTGCCGAAAAAAAGTGTGCGGACGAAAAACAATCCCGCACCACCGAGGTAAAACCACGACGCAGTACAACGCCGCCACCGCCTATTGCTTGCTACGGATGTGGTGCCCGCGAGCTCGAGTGCCCAACCTTCTTCCTGACGGAAACGACCCCTGCGACCACAGGAGCCGTTGAACAATACCGCACTCAATCGGTTATCAGAGTGCAGATCTCCAGAACAAGTGGCTGCGCCTATTTGGATACAGGCGCCAAACAAAGCATTGCTGGTCACACCCTACACCAAGTGCTGAAAGAACAAAATCACACGTTCGAAGAACGCGTCATGAACGTTACCCTCGCCGACGGCAATACGAAACGCCAGACAGTGTTAGTCACCAAGACCACCGTAAGTGTACACGGCAGACAAATCCGAACAGAGTTCCTGGTGTTACCAGAAGCCAGAAATCGTACACTATTGGGCATTGACTTCATTGAAGACGCAAAGATAATAATCGATATCGCTAGCCGCAGCTGGAGATTCCACGACCAACTGGTCACACATCAGTTCGAACCTCAACCATCCACCGCATTCTTTGCCAAGTTTGCACCAAAGGCACATTCAATCCCTGAAGAGAGCTACGACTACGCGATTGACATACCCAGAACCGATCCACGGCGACTTGGATATCTGCAGCAAGGTCTCTTCGGCAGCAGTCCCCAAAGAGAAATCAGAGCACCAACAGCTCCAACATGGTTACCGGACGTAGACTCCGAAATCTACAGTACTTTTGCCGACGCCATACCAACCGACCTGCTAGAACCACTTCCTGTAATACCCTCACCCAGGGTATTCTCTTATTTGCCCAAGAAAAAGAAACCTCGACACAGCACCCACGTATATATGATCGAAGCTGTAGAACTACGCCCGAACGAAAGACAGCACCTACCGCCAAAAGAACGCCGACAACAAAATAGGGATATCTTTGCGCTAAGAAGAGAACCGACCCTACATGGAACACACGATCCGCACTACGTAAAACGCCCCGACAGCATCACCTCCGTACCGCACGTCGTCTTCACAACTAAAAAAGCTCCAAGACGGAGTACAGAAAATGCTTTGCGCCGAGATAATAGAAGAAAGTGAGTCACCTTGGTCGGCCCCGGTAGTACTAATGCCAAAGGCAGATGGATCCACCAGAGTCTGTATCGACTACAGGAAGCTAAACGCCATCACGGTTCTAGATCTATACCCGCTGCCACGCATTGACAACCACCTCCACGCCGCCAAGGCTACCATCTTCTCCACCGTCGATCTGCAGGCAGGATACTGGCAGGTAGTTGTTAGTCTAGATTTCAGGGATAAAACTGCTTTCATTTACCCATGCGGTCTGTTTCGATTTAAAAGGATGCCGTTTGGACTAAGGAACGCGCCAGCTACCTTCCAACGTTTGATAGACCGTTTCAAGGCAAACTTACCCGGGATAGCCATCCTAGCCTACCTAGACGACATAATAATATTATCTACTACCTTGGAAAACCACATCGCAGAACTCACCAATGTCTTCCAAAGGATGAGACACTTTCGTCTACGGGCCAAACGAGAAAAGTGCAACTTAGTCTGTGAAAGAGTCCAATACTTAGGTCATGTCCTGATCCCAGACGGTATTGAACAGACAAGAATAAGACAAGCGCCATTCGGGACCTCCCAGAACCACGCAACTGTAAGCACCTGAGCTCATTCTTGCAAACATGCTCATGGTATCGACGCTTCGTCCAGGACTATGCAAAAGTGGCAAAAACCCTATGGACCTGGTCCGAAGCGGAGCAACAAGCCTTTTAAAAACTAAAAACGCTACTGATATCCGCACCAATCTTTAGACAGGCGGATCCACTACCATTTGTCTTACGTACTGACGCTAGTCAATATGCCTTAGGAGCCGTCCTATTGCAAGGCGACTCTACTGACGAACGCTCTATTGAGTACGCCAGTAGCCTGCTCAACCCGGCAGAGAGAAATTACTCCACCACCGAGAGGGAAGCGCTAGCAGTAGTATGGGCTTTAAATAAATTCAGAGGGCACGTAGAAGAAAGCACCATCACCGTGGCAAGCGACCACCAAACCATTAAAATGGTCCTTCGCCTTAAAATCTCCCACCGGATGACTCGCCAGATGGGCCCTCACGCTTCAATCATACAATATACAGTTCACATACACTCCAGGGAAACTGAATTCCGTGGCAGACACGCATCTAGACCACCGTGCAACCCTGCGGAAGAACAGAACTGCACTATAATCGTGGACCTACCTAAACGCAACGCGGGTAGCATCCGCCAAGCTGAACTGGAAAACCCAGAGGTCAAAAAAGTGATAGACGTCTTCGAGAACGTCAACACCACAGATTACCACCACTAGACGAAAAGAGGATACATCATGTTCCAAGGCGTCCTCTACAGATTCACCCCAGAAACGGATACGGAAGAACCTCAACTGGGAAAACATTCTAAAAGAATATCATGATAGCCCCACAGCAGGTCACTATGAAGGAGAAAGAACGTATCAGCGAATCGCAACGAGATATTTCTGGGTAGACATGAGGAAGTACGTAGAGTGCCAACTATATAAAGCTACAAACTTGAAGCCAGCAGGGTTGCTACAAACACCAATCCCCACACAACGCTTCGAAATACTAGCGATAGATTTATTCGGACCTTTGCCCGAAGCAGAAACAAAAGAAAGATGGATCTTTATTATCGAAAATACCGCCACACGCGGTGTGCTAATAAAGGAAGTCTTTTACCGATATGGCCTCTCAGACGACTAATAAGCGATAACGGAAGCCAATTCGTTAGCCACATAATGCATCAAGTCTCCTACCACTTATGAAATAGAAAACCCGGATAAACCAGAAGAGACCATAGGGTCATACCACACGTCAGCCTTGACCCCATTTCACGGAGAACCTAACGCCCTGCCAAAACCGATCCAGCCACTCAGGAAGAGAGGCCGACCCAAAAAGATTTTATCTGCCCAGGAGCCGGCACGTCTTCCAGGCCAGAAGAAGGAGGCTGTAACAAACCCCTAATACAAGCCACCTACAATACACACGCATGATACGCTTAAGTATAAACTTTACACAGTACAAGCTACCCACCAGCGGAGGGCGCAAACCGTGTCGCTCCCGAATACAGCGATGACATACTTGGCTCATAAGCAACCCCAAAATTCAAAGCAGGCAAGAAGGTAAGACGCTTGCAGTCCACACTCCTCCTACAGGTTTCCGTAAGCTCGGAAGAGAATAACAAGTAAACCCACACGCTTGTGCCGTGGTAATAATTTTCCGGTGATTAAAGTGCGCGCTAAACGATTGTGTCGTATTGCAAAAATTACCTATTAGACTCTACTTAAGTTTAGGTGTACAAAAAAAAAAAAAACCCCACCAACACCAAAATAAAACTCACAAAATAAAAAAAATCATAAAAAAAAAAAAAAAAACAAAAATATTTTTTAAAAATTAATTAAACAAAAAAAAAAAAAAATTTTTTTTTTTAAAAATAAAATTTAATATATAAAAAAAAAAAAAACATTTTTTTTTTTTAAAACATTTTTTTTTTAAAAAAATATTTTATTAATAACAAAAATTAATAAAACTTATTTAATAAAATTTTTTTTTTTTTACCCTTTTTATTTTTTATAAAATTCTAATTTTTTTTTTATTAAAAAAAACCCTATAGTGACGATTTTCGGTCTTACAAACTCATTCCTTAATATAATAAAGCATAATAAAATATCTACACCACCCCTACAAAGACTATTATTGCAAATTTACATATATTATAAAAATTAAGCATTTTAAAATTAGCATAAATAAAGCTGTTGTGGTAAAATGTATGTCACCACACTTCTACAAATTTTTTTTTATACTTTGCTCATTTTTGCTGTCTTTTTCATCCATGCCATCAGATTTTTTAATTTTATTTAATAAAGCATTACGTTCTGTTTTTTACTTCGTATCAGTTCATTGTTATTTTTTGTTCTGTTAACTAAACTTGTATTTTTTATCTCTTTATATATTACTGATTAGTTTTTAATTGTCTTATGTTCATCTTTACAAAAATAATTGAAAATTTATTATAATGCAAAACATGAAACTTTTGTTTTTCTTCTTCTATATTTTTCTAAAATATTTCGTTTGAATTTTTTTGGTATATTGATTTTTGCTACTTTTCTATTTATAATATCGTCTCTATCAATTCAATTTCCATTCCAAATTAGATATGTCTACCCGAAATAAAAAATAAACCAATCAATTGTTTTAAGTTTGGTCATTTGTTTGATTTGTTTTTTCATTTTTCTCCACATTAATTTTTCCTTTTACTTCTTCTCTTACTCTTCATTCTTTTTTTGTCTTTCCTTATTCTTCATTTTTCTATATTTGGTTTTTTCCTGCTCTGATTTTGACAAATGTATTCTTTATTTCTTTTTCTTTTCGCTTCTTGATCTGTTTATTTCTACTATCTTCATCATTCATCAATACAAACTAATTCATTAGTAAACTTTTGTTTTGTTACTTAGTTGTCTTCTATTTCATCTTTTTTCGGCCTTTAAAGACTTCAAATTATTTTTTTTTCTGTTGCATTAACTGATATTCTTGTTTTTCTTACTTCTACTAATCCAATCTAATTTATTATTTTATTTCTTATTTTTTTCAATTGTATGTGACCATAACCTAACTTTCTATAGAGTTCGTTATTTGTTTATTCTTTCTTTACTTTTTCTTTTCTTCTTCATAAATTTACCAATCCAATCACGATAATATTACTTTTTTTTCAATGTTTATTATGTCTTTGTGTTTTGTTTGTTTTATTTTTCATTTTTCCTCCTAATTATTTAAATTAAATTATCTTTTGTACAAAGTTGCCACGTTGTCTTCATAATTTAGACACTGTTTTTGTAATGTGGTGTGTGAGGCGAAGATCGACCTAACCGCACACTCAACTTTTGTTAATTAAATTTATATTTATATACGATATTCAGAGTTTGCAGCGTTTCGCATTGTCATCTTACTCGAAGTAGTTGATGTACGGTTGTTACTAACAGTAAAAATGCTTACACCAAAAAATTATTAGCTGGATTTTTCACTTTCAATACATTTTGATTTTATTTCTTATTAAACGATTTGATTTGCTGTTAGTATTTGTTTTTTAAAAGCATTTTTATTGATCTGCCTTTTAGCCTGTCTTTACGAAAGCCGATTAACTAAAAGGTAACGTCAACAAATAACGTTTTCTTTAACGCACAAACCTTTGACCAAAAAAAATTGTTTTTACAACATTTCGGTTTCCAATACAACTTGTTAATCTGTATTTATGTGACGATTGATTCCATTATATTAAAAAAAAAATACGTGTCGAGCATGAGACTTGAACCTGAGACTATACGATGATAAGACAACACTCTCTTACCTCAAAGTCAACGAGATACTTTAAATGCTTATCGTAAAGTAGATACAACATTGGTTTTTGGTAAACAATTCTTTCAAACTAAATTTACGTTTTTAAAACGTAAACTGAATTTATTTAAGGCATCGTCTTTAAAAAAAAACGTAAATTTATATTCGTATAGCATAGGAATTACATTGCAAGATGTGATTAAAATTCTAATCCGTATACGAGAGGGCGAAATTTTAGATTAAATAAAAAAATTGAAAACGTTCAGAAAATAAATTACACAGTGTTTATTTATTTAGTCAATTTAGAGAAAAGTGTTGGTCATAAATTTAGAAAAGTTGATGTTAAGTTGTCTCTAAAGTGAGATGAAAATAATAAATTCGTTGCGTAAAAATTTGAATGTTTTTAAACACAAACATAAAATCCTACGTCAAAGTTGGCGTTGATATTTTGCAATAACGAATCCGCCATTGCGCTGCAATTGTTTTATTTGACAGATTTTGTCTGTCAAACAAATTGTAGGTTCACGCTTACAAAATGTCAACGCCAACTTCGGCGTGGGATTTAAAAAAAATTGTATATTGTAGCATTAGAATCCTGTTTAAATCTTTTAACAACAAACTTTTTGCATTTACGCATTACGCTCCATCAGGCTAGATTTTCATTTAAAAGTTTACAACTTTTAATTGGACCGCACAAATTCTAAATCAATATTTTCTTTGCACACATTACTCATAGTTCTTCTATACGACTGCATCCAAAAATATTTATTGATTTAGAATCTAACGGTCATCGACATTATAACAAATTTGGGAATAGTCGTGAACAAGTAAAAAGGAAAACGGAAAATAGGTCGTAGTTGGCGCCGTATAAGTTTTGTTTATTAGATATTAATCTTACACAAAACTTCTGAAAATAAAATGAAAAAGGTACGTTTAATTCCTGTGTTGTAAAAAGTTTACACAATGCAACTTTTTTAAGACTTCAGGGAATCGCGTTTTAATTGCGACAGTGGTGCTGAGCTTTTTAGAACGTAGTTGTATACACAGTGATGGAACTAATATTAAATTAGTATGCTAGCCGTTGATTCACTTTATTTATTGCCAACAGCTCTAATAAGCTTGCTCTGTTTGTTTGTTTGTTTGTCTGAAACTTTGAAATTTTGCGCACAAGCTCATTTCAAACATATATAGTGAAAACAGTTAAAATAACATTAACTTATATGTACTGGATTTTTATAATCTCGATTTTAGGTGTAAGCGATGAGCGAGTTCATAACCGTGTGGTCCCAGGTTCGAGTCTCGTGCGGTGAAGTATTTTTTTAAATAAGATTTAATATTATCCTATTTGAAATCCAATTTTATTGATTAAAATTAAATAGTAAACATTTTCGGTTAAAAGTTTGTGTGTAAAATAATTTTTGTTGGCGATACTTTATTAGTTAATTGGTTTTGGTTACATAACCCATATACATTTTGTATGTTTTTTATATTTTGGAGGTGTAGTTAGTTACTAATAGTAATCATTACAAAATATAGGTTCATTTAACATGTTTTCCATTCTTCTCCGAACATTCCGCACTTTCTTCTCTCGTCTTCCCACCAATATTCATTCCGGTTTTCTTCATTTCCGCACCTGAACCTTGTTTTTATTCTTATGTCCTTCATCTTCTTCTCACATTTTAAAAATAGCGACATACGTTTTGTAATTATTTCTTTGTATCTTTTGTTGTACTTCCTTCTTTTTTTTTTTTTTTTTTTTTTTTTTTTTTTTTATTTTTGTAATAATATACATAAACAAAAGATCTGATTTCTTATAAATTAAAACCAAACTCCATATACCCCAAAGTCCGCACCAAATGGGAAACTTATTTATTATGGGTTTTTCGATAAAAAGTTATTCTTCATAAAAGTTTGTGCATCCCCTAAAACTAACAAAATGTGGCGAAAGACGCGTAATATACGAGATGCATCTGAAAATTTGATTTTGAGTCAAGAGTAAAGTACCCTTGTTTCTGAAAATATCAAAAATTTAATTTAAAAAGTTGTTCACCATTAAAAACTACATCAAGATTTGAAGTCATGGCCATCTAGGAAAAACTTGAATTTTTTCCAATTTTTTTAAAATGGTGGCCATAAGAAAAAAGATTTGCTTTAAATGATAATTAAACGACAATTTGTATACAACAGTTTATTTAAAAAAGCATGTAATTTACAAATTGCCCAATTATTGTGCTAGTTATGGTCAATTTTTTTATTCATTAGAAAAAACTTCAACTTTTTTGGTGCAAAGTTCTTTTTGATTTTTGTTGACACCAAAATTGCTCAAAACAAGTCCGTATCTTAAGAAGAATATCATTTTTTTATATATTAAGGCACTAAACATCAAAATTAAATTACATCTCAGTATGATGTCCAACCCGCAACAGACACAGTTCGATTCTTCTTATTAGAAATTAAAAAAAAATTAAATTTGTCCTAGATGGCCATGACTTTAAATCTTGTTGTTTTATTTAATGAAGAACAACTTTCTCAAATAAAACTTTTTGATATTTACTGAAATAAGGGCACTTTACTCTTTACTCAAAATCAAATTTTTGAATGCACCTCGTATATTACGCGTGTTTCGCCCCATTGTGTTGGTGCATTTTTAGCTTTAGAGGATGCACAAACTTTTATAAAGAATAACTTTTTATCGAAAAACCCATAATAAAAGTTCCTTTGGTGCGTGACACTGTGATGACACTGATATAATCCCTTTCCCTTTTCTTAATTCCAAAAACTAAACAATACAAAAATTTATCCCCATACTAATAATACCAAAAATTTTCTTAAATTACATTTTACATATATTTATCTTTTTCTTCATATCTTTTCTCTTTTCCTTATCACTTCTTTCATCCATTCTATTTCCTGTCTATTCTCTCCTAATAGTATCCTTCCCTCTCTCTCTTCGGACCGCAGTTTTCTTTTAAATGCTCGATATTCTCCCACCCTTTGCCACACATACTACATATTCTCTCCTCATCATTTCTCCAGTACATATTCTCTCTTTCCTCATTCTCGCATCTAAACCTCGCTATGATTCTTTTTTCTTTTATTATTCCTTCCGTACTTAACTCCCTGTACTTTACATTGTGTCTTCCCCCTTGTATCTGTATATCTTTATCTATACTTATCACTTCCTTTTCCATTCTTCTCCCCTTCTTTCTTTTTCTGTTTATCTCCTCTCTCAGTACCCTACTCTTTCATAATAATGTTCCCTGTCCTTTTATCCTTTCTTCAAATCTCACTGCCAATTTTCCAGTCCAAATCCTAATTTTATCTATTTTACTTCTTCTTCTATTATATATCCTGGTGTTTCTTTTCCCAATCTCAACGTTCATTTCCAGTATCTTAATTGTATCTTCTCCAACTTTTCGCATTATTTCCATCCCCATATTTCCGTTCCATACAATAATATACTCCTTACCAACTTCTCAAACAACCATCTTCTTTTTCCATCTTTCCAAAACTCTTTTCCCTATCCGCCATACCTGACTCAATACCTTGTTTCCTTTCTGTTCTAATTCCCTTATATGCCCCTCATCCTTATTATTATAACTAAAATTATACCCAACATACTTGTATTTGTCTACTGTTTGTACTTCTTCTTGCCCCCATAACCATCTCTCTTTTATTTCTCTACCTTTTTTTTAAACACCATTATTTTAGTTTTTTCCACATTTGCTTCAACCTTTTTCTTTACTAAATGTTTTCTCACTACCTCTATCATGCCTCTCATTTCCATCTGATTTTTTGCAATTATAACCACATCATCCGCGTACGCTAACACCCACACTTTTTTCTTCCCTATCACTATTCCTCCTGTTTGCTGTTTTTTTATCACCTCTTCTAAATCACTACTATATATTGCAAATAAACTTGAACTTAATGCACACCCCTGTCTAAGCCCCTCAGTTACCCAAAACTCTCTTCCTATCCTCCTCTCTACTCTAGTTCTACATCTTGTTTCTTTATACAATTCTTCTATCCCTACTACCCTTCCTTACCTAGGTCTCATAACTTAAACTATCATAAAATTTTCCTACTTATTTTTTAATAATAAAAAAAATTTTTTCTTTTTCTTTTTTCCTTTCTTTTTTTTTATTATTCTTCAATATATAAATATTTTCTATAAATTAATAACCACCAGTCATCTGCAATTCCTATTTCCTCATTTTCCAATATCAACTTTTCTTTTTCTCACTTTTCCTTTTACTCTTCTCTTTTGCAATATCATTATTTTAGATTTCTCCACATTTGCTTTTAACCCATTTTTGTGTAAATATGTTTTTATAGCCCATATTACACGTTTCTCCTTCCTATTACTACTTAACCTCTTTGATGCTTTTAAGTACATCTTCCACATCTCCTAATTTATTGCGAATAGAGCTAGACTAATTGGGTATTTCTGTCTCAACCCATTCATCGTCCAGAATTCTTCCCTTTTTTTCGGCTTACCTTTTGTCTTTTCTAAATTTCTTCAATTGCTTTCATTAGTTCTTCACTTACATTTTCTATAGTGTACGTTATCGAAAGCGCTTTTATATCCAAGAACAGAGCGTACGTCTTTCCACCTTTTTTCTCAAATTCTTTACTAACCACGTGTTTTAATATACAGGGTGTTTTTGAAAGGTGTGTACATGGCTTTACTTGAGGTTTTCTAGCTTAAAATAGACCGTTTAACACCAACTTACCTATAATCAAAAGTGCACCATAAGACCGCCAGAGGGCGTCAAACTTTCCAAAAATTATTGTATATTGGGAATAACTCGAGGACGGTTCGACGGATTTTGTTCTGCTTTCGTATGCTTGTTGTCTGCTTCCAAAGACGTTTTTCTGTGTAATGGGGACAAATTTCTGATGCCAAGAAAGGCGGTTTTATACGGGCACTGTCAAATAGATTGGAATTCAGTTTGGCCCACACTAAGAGACCTATATATTTAGAAAGCGGAACACAGTCGTTTGTTTTTTGCAATTACGGCAATTTTTAAACATTGCAATAAATGACTTCTAATTGCATAACTTACTGCCAGATGCCGTGTTCCAGTTAACTCGATGAGCCTTTATCGATTCTATTTTGGCTTGAAATTCAATAGCACAACAACGGAAGAAGAAGTAGAAGGAATTGCACTGTCACACATTTTGATTAATTGAAAACAATGACTAATTTGAGGGGTTGCTTCCATAGCTTCAATATAACCTAAACTAACCTAACCTAACCTAACAACTGTGCACGGCGATGCAACCCATCCTTAATTAAATAGAAACGAGTGACGGGCCCTTCTTGAACAACTGTGCACGGCGAAACCTAACCCCCGACTGTGCACGGCGGCTTTTTATTAAAAAATCAATAATAAATATTTTTTATAAAATAATTTTTTTCACCATGTTCCGCAACTTTTTTTCAAAAATTCTTGCATATTTGTACTCCCCAGGTCATGGGTTTTCTAAATATATAGGTCTCATTGTGTGGGTTAAACTGAACTCGAGCCGAAAAATAAGCTACACATTTGCCGATATGCTGTTAGTGTTGGGCTTTTGCAGTGGCAATTGTCGGGAGAGCGTGAGGGTTTACGCAGAAAAATTCTTAAATCGGATTGACATGATCGCATAGTCTAAGAGAGGTTATTGGGTTAATTGAATTGCAGTGTCAAACGGTCCATTTTGAGCCAGAGAACCTATGGTAAAACCATATACACAGCTTTCAGAAACACCCTGTATATATGTTATCCATTGTCCTTCTTTCCTAAATCCTGCTAGCCAATTATGTATTATCTTTTTTTTATATTTCCTCCTTAAGCCGTTTTCTTAGTATAGTGCATAGATTTTGTATCCGACATTTTCTGTACTGACTTCTCTATAGTTTCTTATTCCATTATTTTCTCCACTCGTTGGGAAATCTCTCTCTTCTACAAAATTTTGTAAACACCATCTTTAAACATCCTCCCATCTTCTCTCCTTTATATTTCGATTGTTTTCTTTTGTTCCGTCTGCCCCTTCTGCTTTTCTAGTCTTCACTTCACTCATTGCCACTTCTTTGTTTCTAATCTCTCCGCCTCTTAATGTTGTCTCTCTGTTCCCACTGCTACGTCCTTTTCGATTTTGTTTCTAACAGTTTTATGCAATATTCCATCTATCCTAGTTCCTGAATTTTTTGCACTTGTTTCTACTTTTATTCACAAATTTCCATGCTTCTCCTTATGTTCTTAACCTTTTCCTCGAATTCTGCCTTGTATTACTCTTTTCCTTTTCCCTATCTTCTCCTTCCTCTTTTTAATTTTTTCTTTACCTCGTCACACTATGTGTTCTGCCATTCATTGTTCTTCCTTCTTTTCTTTTTTTTATATTTTGTATCTTTTTTTTTTTACTACTTCCTCCATTGTCTTTACCACCCTTTTTAACTTCTTATCTATGTTTTCTTCTGTGTCTTGTAGTTCTTCCATTGTTGCTCTGTACCTTTTATTCCTTCCATGTCCAATTTTTTTTCATACCCTTAACTTTTCTTCCTTTAATATTATTTCTAAATGTTGATGGTCGGATTCTTCCTTGTCCCTTATTCTTAGTTTTTCTATCCTTTCTAAATTCGCTTCGTTTACTATCGCATAATCAATTACCGACTCCTATTTTTCACTTATGTATGTACACTCTCTTAACCCTCCCTCCTCTATGTTTCCATTTAAAATTGCCCATTTGCTTTCGTTTAGT
This sequence comes from Abscondita cerata, assembly GCA_030710515.1. NCBI lineage: Eukaryota > Metazoa > Arthropoda > Insecta > Coleoptera > Lampyridae > Abscondita > Abscondita cerata. The sequence continues at coordinate 102,433 of JALBCR010000807.1, read as the reverse complement.
TTTCTTTCTTGTCCATTTACCTTCTTATCCATTGACACTCTTTTTCTCTCTTCTCCGTTTACAAGCATACCCCCTTTCTACCTATCTTAGTATTGAAATCCCCTGCTAATATTATTTTTTCTCTCTCTTGGTTCCCAATAATTTCCACCAAATTTTTTGTTATCATCTCCATTTCTTTTTCGTATATTGTTAATACCGTACACTTTTCTCATTGCTTATCCTTTATGTAACATTTTATTATTTCTTGGATCTGTCCTTGTTCTCCTTTTTCTTCACTTCTTTTGTCCTTTCTCACTCTCGTAATTATACCTTCTTTTGCTCTACCCTTTTTCTTCATTCATTCAGCAAATTAAACTTTCCAGTCAAGCTCATCTGGGAAAATTTCTTTCCATCTCTCTCAATACATTTCTTCCAACTATGTTGCTACTAACCCTATCATCCCAATTTTTCTATGTATGCCCAAAACTCTCTCCCTTTATTTTTATTCCAACTACATTTCAAAATAAAATTTAGCTTACTGCCTTTTTTCCCTCTTTCCTTGTTTCTTAGTTTTTGTTAACCACTTTTCAACTTTTTTATCTCTCTCCTTCCATCTTCTTTCTTCACCATGATCCCACATATTCATAAATCCCTCTTGTTATAACTTCTTTTGCTTTCTTATCATGTTGTCGTCTATAAATATTCTAATTTTTAACAGCTTTCTTTTATTTGAACGTTTATTTTGTCTTCGAATTTTTTACTTTTATTAGAACTATTGGTTTCTGAAACTCTGTCACCTTCTCTATTTTGTTCTTCTCCATTTTATTCTTTAACATCTCTTCCACTTGTTTCTTTATCTCTCTTTTTCCTCCATTCACTTCTAGTCCCTTTGTCACTAAACTGTTTCTTTTTTTTCGTGCTATCCATTCTCTTTTCCAAGTTGTCTATTCTTTAAATTTCTCTTCCCATTTCTCGTTCATCTTGCAATATTTTTTCCTGTACCCTTATTTCTATTATTTCAGTTTTTTCCCTTTTCTTCTCCACCTGAATTCACTTTTTTTAGTCGATTTAAATTTCATCCTTTAGCTCCGTATTCCTTCGGCGATTTAATTACTTTTGTTTCTTTCAAGTATCTCCTCCTGTCTTTCTTTTCTTTACTTTGCTATTCGTTTATGCTTTGATTTAAATTTATTTTCTTCGTTTTCTTTAGTAAACAATTAAATAAATTATTTACTGTCCTTGTAAAATTTTTTTTTTTCAAACCTTTTAACGCATTTAATTGTTTATTTGTGTGTTTACTTATATCTTAAGGTATCGCATGGTCTTTTCGACTTCTGCCCGCTATCGTACGACCGTAATATGATCATCGTCTTTTACCAAATTGTAATTATTTTTTCGTACTAATTTACACTAACTTTCCACTAAATAAAAACCCATAATCCCATTAATAATATTATTAAATTGTTTATACTACAGTTTAAAATAATAAAAAATGGCGCCCGAGCAGGGCTTGACACCTAGATTTCGATGACAACTAACCCATTTTTTTAACTTATCAATGAATTTACACATTTTTGTGAAATGTAGCTAGTGTTTCGTCGTGTTTGTGAGGTTTAATTTTTGCCCCTTGAGCACAAGTCTAAGCGTCAATGCGTAATGTTAATGGTTTCAAAATCAAATATTAATTTTCCTTTAATGAATAAATTTAGAAAAGAACAAACATTTAAACAGAGTACAGTTGAAAAACAATCTTCTAACAGAGTTATTTTCATTAGTTTGCGTTTGTTTATCTAATAAAATATGTACGTACACCAGAGTACGTCCGCTTATTAAATGTTCCCTCTTCGAAGTCAACACGGACGAGAAACCAACATTTAATTAAACCCCAATTTTATACAGTTTGAACCCGTATTTTACGTTAATTGAAATTAAGACAAATGAAAAATGCATACCTAGTGTGATGATGTCGATCATCTTCTGGCTCTTCTTTAAGAAAAGACGGTTGCAGACTAAACCGTCTGCGAAATTGGTGTCGGCCCTTCATTAACTTACGCTGTCCCGATGTCGCCAGTACGTGGCTCTATAATCTATGCAAAAAAATTAACATTAAATTTTGCATTTTTTTTCTTCAAAAATTATGCAAACTATCATTCAATTTCTACAATGCTATTTTTATATTGATTAGAATTCACATAAAGTTTCTAGAAACATTTTCTTTAAAAAACGACGTCTAGATATTTTCACCTTTAAATTATACGAAGGCACCGGTTGATATAAGCCGAGAGAATCGATACGGTTTTTAGCTGCTGGATTTTCCCTTCAGTAATTTCACCGAGTTGCATTCGACAATTTTCTAAAAATAGAGATGTATATAAACTACCATTGCGAATTTAATATACTTTCAATTTTGTTCGTATTCTTTAAAGCGAAATTTTAGAATTTAAATTAAAGATTGTTTTTGCGAGAGACGTTTACTTGTTGAATGTGACTGATTTCAGAGATAAAACTGATTTATTTCTCGTTTCTATAGGTACTAAGAATACAAGTTTATTATTTGCGGTTTTAAAAATTGTATAAACCTGATGGTAATTCAAAATCCTAAGCTAATTTAACCGCGATAGAGTTTCAGTTTATTATAAACCTCACTTAACATCTTTCAAATTAAATTATTCTTGGTGCAAATTAAAATTTTAATTAATATGAAGAAAATTAATTTAACGTGTTTCTACGATGCAAGTACTATAATTAATTTAGCATTTTTATTTAATTAATTTTTTGTGCTTAAACATTCTTCCACCTATAGCGTAATGTACGTCGTGTTGGTGGTGATGCGATTTGTACCTCAAGTACGCCATCTACGCTGCTTCTAGAGCTGTAATTTTTACTCTTTTACTTTTACGCCAAGGTCGCGTAAACTGCCATGCAAAATACAAAACGATGAATTTGTTCTAGATAAGTATTTCGCCGATACAAGTAATATGAAGCATACAAATACTTTGTGACGGTTTCTTTTCTATCGATTACGAATATTTTACTTAATAAATGTTGTTTACGTGCTATTTTATGCTTGGTGGTTAGACAACCAAACGATGGTGTCGGAATTCAATAAATATGGTGGAAATCGACTTCCTTCTTGCGTAAAATTCATTCTGTAGAACGCCGCTTCGGCGGTTGTTCGAAATGCTTTTACTACAGGTGAAATACTTTCTTTGATTAAGTAAAATCCTCAAATTATTTAATTTATTGTAGGGTGACGAGTTTCTTTATTATTTACAAACTGTAATAAGTACGTCCGTATTATGCAAACTGTCGAATTCCGTAAGTGACCTATGAATAACTGTGGTGTGGTGTGCCATTCTTACTTGTACTGCTGGTGTTACCTAACACAACCTTTCGTTTTACTGATCGGAGTTATCGTGATTTCTCTACAAAAGAACCGCTGTACCTTATCACAGCAGACGGCCTTCCACTTCAACACCTGTCCGTCGTGACCGTATCAGCCAGTAGCTAACAAATAATAAACTTTCGTTCTTCCTGTATCCGTATCAATTGGAAATTTATCTGAAGCACTTGTTCTCGCACTTCAAATAAAACAATTTGACAGCTAAGTATCTCAGTTTTTAAGTTACTCATGTTTTATGGGTATAGTTTTGAAATTTCCGTGATTATAGTGTTGTTTTCAAAACCGATCATTTTAATTTACCACTAATTGATAGTTAGCGACTTTGTGATCGCGAGGCCTCTCGACAAAACGGTTTCACTTATGTTTGCGCCAATATGTCGTTATTAGTTTAAATCACTTTCACGGTTTAGCTATAATTAGAGAAATCAACGTAACTTGTTTGAAATTAAATGTTCATGTAATTTATTTGGTAACTGTATATTGTTACTTGCTATATCGTTAACTTAAATTTTTCTTGCGTTATGAATTTGTTTTTTGTGTCTTAAGTACCTACTGTTTTCACTACAAACGTAAGCATCTTTTCTCCTACTAGATTGCTAAAAATCGCTCACGACCCCTCACCGACAGTAGCTATCGGAGTGTGCTTTGAATCAACTACAAATTTCTTTTTAAAATATATTGTTGACAATAACAAACTGCCAGTCGATAGTAAGATAGTGGGTAATCATATAATGTACTGTTTGTGTATACAAAGCAAAATGACAAGTGACAAGAAAAAAAGTAATGTCCTGGAAACAAAAGTAAATATTTATTGACTAGTATATGACATAGATGTGAAATGGAAACAAATCTAAGAATAAAAGCAAAAAGACAGATAAGGTTAAGTTAAGGACAAAGAAAAAAGATGAAAATAAGTGACAAAAGTTAAAACGCAAATATAAAACAAGAAGAGAATACAGAACATCCATATACAAAGGGAAGACAAGTTTCAGTCATAAACAAGAGTATGTACAAAATATAAAACAGTTTGCATGAAAAAGAATAAAACAAATAAAAGAGGAAAAGGAAAATGAATAATAAATAAATAGAGAAAACAGAAGAAAACAGGAAATAAATAAAAAAAACCGTAGAAAAAATCCAAAAAGGTAAATTGCAAAAAAAAATTAGAAGAAGAAAGTGAAGATACAAAATGCTAAAAATTAATCACAAAAGAAAAAAATTGTAGAGAAGGCAAAGATACTGGTGTTTTAAAAAAAAGTAGAATTCCTTCCTTTTTCAACCTTTCTTTACGTACATTTACACTATCTATTCCTATTCTTTTCTCTTGCTTCCATTGTGTTTCTTACTAAACTTTTCATTTTACTTCAACAACATTTTTGAAGAAGTTATACCGTTTCATTTAAAATTATTTTTTGTTTTGACTATGTTTTTTTATGTATTATGTTTGTAAAATAGTTTTCATACTATGATTTTGATTAGTTGATTTTTTGTTTCTCTGTTTTGCTTTTTGTTCCATTGTTTTCAGTTGTGCGAGATTGTAAGCTTTTTATTACTTTTCAAAGACTTTCTTTTGTTAAGTAAATAATTTAGAAAAATCAATAAAATATTGCAACGTTTAGTGTCGCTTGTGCTAATGTAGCACGCCCAAAAAGTTATCCGCAACTTTGTAGACAAATTTGTAAGCAGTTACATTATTAACTTACACTTGGATTCTCTTACTTCTGAAGAGTCCCAAAAGGACAAAACAGCTGTTGGTGTTTATTCGCAATTGTACATTTTTATGCGAATTAACATATTATGTCTTAAGCTAATGTTTAGTTGGAGATGACACGATTTATAATCTACATTTTGCTTCGATAAAGCTCTCAAACGTTCAAGCGAAACGTCGGCCTTAGATGTAATTTTAGACACTTTTAAATCATAATAACAATTAGAAGAAAAATACTCTTAATTGTAAAATAAATGTGATATAGTCCAAGAAAAAAGCGATGAAGTAGGCGGAAGAAATAAATAAAAGAATGAAAAACGGAATACTGAAGCAATTAGAAAGAGGGGGAGAAACAAAGAAGGTAATGTGTAGGAAGCAAATAATATAAACGAACAAGAATGCACACAATTTTTGTGGTAGAAGAACAACAAAGATATTTTTTTATTGGGCGTTGGCTTGCCAAAGCACACTCAACGACCCGATTTCTTAGTCAGCCGTGATCTGTGATATTATCTTTTCGCATTTTTCGTCGGGCTATAACCTTGTTATACTTTATTGGTTAATAATGTTAGAAGTTTTTCAAGTATTAATATTTGATAGTATCTTAAAACCTAGCCTATTGATGAACTATTTAATAAGACAAAATATTTTAAAAACAAAAGAGTGGCGTGATTTAGCAAGAAGAATAAAATATTGGTGGGAAGACTAAAAGAGAATGTCAGAATGTGTGGGAATGTATAGAAGAAAAAAAACATCCAGTGACAAAATGTGAATAATTAAAAAAAACAAACAAGAAATAAACATGATATTAAATATATTTCTAAAATTTGAGATTAAAATTAGCAGAACCATACAAAAATAAATTAGGCACCATCGGTACAAAAATATAATTTCATTTTATTGTTATGTTGTATCTTAGAACTCTTTCTACATACCTTTCTTCTCACCACTACTGTCTTTCTCCTTTTTTTTGCAAGACTTGCATTTTGTTTTCTCTCCACATTTTTTCGTTCAAATACCTCTTAACACGTAAACCAATCCTTCCATTTGCTGTCACTATTTGCCAGTATCCTTGTTCTTATTACTACTCTCTACAAGTTACTAAATATTATTTTATCACTTTTTCATTATCGTTCCCTTATACTTCCTTGCTCGTCATTCTTTTATTTTTCTATTTTAATTTATTTTATTTATTCTTTCACCTTCTCTTTATTTTGTTTTTTTTAAATTTATATTTTCGTTTACCAATAAACCTTTGGGGTTTGTTCATTTCCCTAACAATTTCTTTATCGTTTTTTTTTTTATCTTCTGTTTCTTCATCTATTTCTTCTTTCTGTGACTATGTTTTCTTTTTTCCATTTCTCTGTCGTTTTGTTATCCTTCTACTCCTTCTCACACTCTACGTTTTGTCATCATTTAACTTGTTTATTTTTTTCTTCTAATGCTTTTCTAACTAACTGTATCTTTACAAATTTTCCCTAATTTTTATCTTTATTGAGATTTTTTTTTAAGTCGTTTTTTATATTTATTTCAGTTTGCCTCTTATTCTGCTTTTATTGCTGCTGCTCCTGGTTAAGTCATGCAGTGGGGCCAACATACTCTCGGCGCCAGTTGCACAGCCCTAGGAAGCTTTGAAATTGTTTCCTGTTCTTTGGTGGTTTGGTCATGGTGACGACTTCCACGTGTGACTGCATCGGTTGGTTGCCTTCAGTGGAGACGACGTGTTCCAGATGTTCCATTAATCTGACGCTGAAACCGCAGTTTTCTAGAGTGACCTTTAGACTGTGTCGTTATAGGCGCTCGAGGATTAGTGATAAGTGCCTCAAATGTTCTTCACATGAGTTGTAGTAGATGACAATGTCATCTAAGTAAACCACCGTAAATTGCCGTACATATCCCATTAGTACCTCTTGCGTGATCAGTTTTTGGAATGTTGCCGCAGCGTTTTTTAGCCCAAACGGCATGACGCGGAACTGATACGAGGCGTCATCCGGTGTGACAAAGACCGTCAGCTGTTTCGACATTTTTTCCAGCAGCACCTGCCAGTAGCCTAAAGTGAGGTCTATCAAGGAGTAAAGGCTGGCGGTTCCCAAGTCTCGCAATGTTTTCTGGATGAAAAGTAATGCGGCGTTTTCGTTGGCGGTGACACTATTTAAGCGCCTGTAGTCGACGCAAAACCGGGGTTTGCCATCTTTCTTCTGCACTATTACCACGGGCGAAGAGTAACTCGAGGTTTTATAACGCCGTTGGTGAGCATCTCTTCGACTTCTCTTGCAATGACCTCGTTCTTTTGCGGTGAGTAACGTTATTATTAAGGCAGTCGGATAGTGTGCTGTGTAGGTTACCGGTGTGTTATTGAGCACTTCAGCGAAGTTCTCGAGTAATGTGTTGCGTTGGGCTGGCTGTGTAGGTTTTCCGGGAACCTATGTTGTACTTGCTTGGCCTGCGGGGTGTGGACTGCACGCTTGGGTTGGTTTTAGTAGACTTTGGACCAGCTCTTTGGCGATGGAGCTACTTGTAGACCTTGTATCGATGAGTGCATCGACGTCCTGCCCGTCGAAGTTAGTTGTGATCAGAGTTGCGGACCGATTTTAGAGTCGGCTGGACAACGTACCGGCCCCTTGTAAGTTTTCCTAGTTGCGGTGGCTTTTGGCGATTACGGGACAATCTTTGTGAAAGTGCTTGTACCGGCGGTAGTGGCACTGAGACAGTGTGATTCGAAGTGGCGTAGTTCGCATTGAATTGTCGTCATTTCCGACGGTGACTGGTTTCGTTGACGGATTTGATGTTTTTTCGATTGCTTGGATAGTCGTCTCTATTTTTGTTGCCTCGGTGATGAGGTCAAAAACGGTTCTCGGTGCGTCACGGATGTAGTAAGGTTTTAGCCCCGGGTTTAGCTGCTCTACTATTGTTCATCAAAACAAATTTTTAAACAACGTGCAATACGGATCTTCTTTAAGAAGTCGTCGACAGACTCGATTCCCAGTGCGCACGGGTAGAACTGTTCATACAGCTGTGCGGTAACCTCAGCGCTGTCTTATTGTTTCGTAGTAGTCGGCAGAAATCCTCGTACGTTACAATCTCTGCGTATACGGACCACCACTGAGTGACGGTGCCCGTAAGGCACTGCTTAATTGTATTAGTATACCTCTTCGCGGGTATACGTCTAACAGCAACGTATTCCGCAAAATCGTCAATAAATTCTTCCGGGTCTTTGAGTATGTCGCCGGAGATCTATTGCCTCGGTCTTGGAGCTGGAGAAGGGCTTTGCGTTTTATTGGTTTCGTTGCTTGTTGGGCGCCACTAAACGGTTGACCGGTGTTCAAACCGGTAATGTGTGTTACCGCGCCAACGGATTCAGCCACGGTGGTTGTCTTTAGAAATCCAGGAGCACGACTGAACCACTCCCGTGTTTTTGTCACTCTTTTATTCATGGACGTAGACTAGTGTGGAGGTGGTGACGCTGATTCGCTGCGCGACCGGGTAACAGATGTAAAGTTCTATAAGCGGTACGTGCGTTTTTGATGGGAGCCTCCGTTGTCGTGATCAGGTGAGAGGTGGTCAGCTGTCCAAATTATTTGCTGTGTGTTTTGCGCTTTTCAAATTTAAAAAAAAAAAAAAAGTCAACTATGCGCGATAACTTTGAACTTTGATTGCGATTTGTCTTGTTCCTACGATGTCAACCTTGTGGTTATTGACTTAATAACTATAACGTTACTATTGTTGTAACATTAACAATATTCTTCATATGTGTTAATTAGAAAATCACGGGATTAGTAAGTTAATTTTTGTGACAAATATCAATTTCTCTGTTTAGGTTTTAGGTTTACTAATTATTGTTGTGGTATTTCTTATTACCGTATTTCTAATGCGATGATATATGTTTCAATTAATAAATTAATAAACATGAACAAAAGCCTTTTTAATTCGCATTCATGTATGTTTTGTTCGCGTTTTGAGAACGTTACAAGTTTAAAATTGTACTTTATACAAGGTAAGTCGAGAAAGTACCTACATCAAGTTTCCTTGGTAATCGGAAGCCAGGGGATCTACACCACGACATCTCCGAATGGCGCCCACTTATTATCAACAAATTTTCTTATTAAATTTACGAAAGTAGATTGCTTGTAAACCATGCCCATCCCCTTCTGAGCTAAGCCGCCCCTATTTGTGTTGCGTTGCATCTAGTAACGATATTGTGAATGTAACACTATATATGTAAGGCGAACAAATTATTGAAGTACGTAAAACATTAACAAAAACCTTTTATTATATAAAATAAACACCTGGCGCAGGATATATTAGTTATGTGTCTAACAAGTGATTCTTTTTCCACTCAAGCTCGAGTTGCTACACGAACCAATTGAGTGAGTCATTAGAGTGACACATGAGGGTTAGACACAAAATTTTTTTCACAACATTCTCCAAAAAACCAACCTAATGAAAAAAGGATTATTTATTGTAAACGTATCTTATTGTTACAGGATTTCGTCACAATTTCGTGCGTAAAAGCAAAAGTCAACAATAGGTGGGTTACAATAGTATTTATTATGTGGTCTCGGTGTAGTCTCAACCTATTATAGCGCAACATTGTATCCGTATAATTCTAACCAATAAATGTTGGGTAACAATGTTTAAAAGTCGAAATATAATACACTAAATTAAACAAAAGTGTTTCAATACTAAATAAAATTGTTTAACTAATTGCTAAACGCATAGCTCTAATGACACATTCTTAATTTTATTTTAAGTGATATTATTGCAACACGACATTTTTTCCTCACTAGTGAGGGAAAATCAATTTTCCTCATCATTTGTAGAGAAGAAATATCCTTTTTCTAAGTATGCCGTGGAAAAAATTTGTTTAATTTAAAAAGTTGATTTCATTTCGCGCCGGATATTCCTATAGGTAATTGCTTCACGTGAAAATTTGCGGAAGCGAAAAGTGGAAGACAATTTTTCTACCGGTTCGTCTTGATTTCCTACACGTAATTGCATTCATAGTGGTTGCTGTATACTTATTTATTCCGCAACTTAATATCGAACCGTGTAAAATTTCTTCGTCGTTTTTTATTAAAACAAAAAAGTTTTTCCAAAAAAAAAACTGTTCTAGGTATTTCGCTTAAAACCCTGCAAATCCTATTAAATTGACTTTTTCCAAGGATGTAAGGATCAAAAATTGATGTTTGTAGCCAACAGAGAGGTTGAATTGTACCTTCGAAATATATTTTTTGCGACGAAAATAACTTACCATTATTAAATGTCAGAGTTTAAAGTGGATGTAGTGGATAATGTAAAAAAGGCACAATTATTTATTCGAATGTTTTTTCGATGAGTATCTGAGGGGCGAAAAACCAATAAATTTTAATTTACGCAAACTTCAGCGTTTAATTCAATTTCGAATCGTCGATTACTGGAAATTAAGTGTTTTCCTGTAAATAATGACTATTATTAATTTATTACAGTTATTAAGTCAAATTTGACCAAAAACAGTACGTTCTATTTTGTGTCGAAAAAAACATGAACGCGTTTAAGAAAAAGTGATAGGGTTGAGTGTTAAAGTTATTGAGAAAATTTCAAACTAAAACAGAAACAAAATCTAATAAAATGTAAAAAATGTCAAAATAAAAATAAATGACACCAGTTAATTAATAATTAGTAAGCCTTCAGTTAAAAATTTAAAAAGGACAAATAGTCTACCCTAGTTCTTTCTCTCTTCATCAAAGCAGCCAACATACTTATGGGTATTTAGTAAAAATTACCAACACATTGACGTTTTAGGAAACGGATAAATAACGAGAAGAGCAACAATAATTAATAAATAACACGAATAAAACGATCCAACCAAACATTAACAATCAACCAGCAATCAACAATTTGTAATTGGTAACACTGCAGCAAACTCTAGGGATTTCTTGTACTAAATTTAGGGTATTTTCAATGTTACTAAAAGCATGTTTCCTTACTGGTAAAAAAGAAAGCATTAGGGTAGACTCTTTTGTCCTTTTAAATTTTTAACTAAAGTGCGCTATTAAAATGTCTATTTATAACAAAATCTACTTAAAAATAGAGACAAGTAAATGGTTTTTGCATCACGTCTTTGTGAATAAAAAACAAGTGATCAAAATTACGCTGTCAAAACAAATTCACAAACAAAAAGTCTTAATGATTTATCATCATTAATAAATAAAATAAATTAGAAGTGCTACAGTTGACAGATTTTAGATTAGAATAAAAGTGGAATAAAATGATAAAAAACAAAATGGAAATAAATATAATAGAATAGATGTTTATTTTGTTCTTTACAAAAACAAAAGAATTCGGTTACACATAATTACAATAACAAAATAAAAAAATTATAATTATAAAATAACAATAACATATTGACTTTCAATTTAACTTAATTATTTTTCTTTTCTGTTTCTCCATCCATTGTTTTCTCTTCATTACTTCCCTCATCCATTCGATCCCTTCCCCATTATCCCCTAACAATATCCTTTTATCTCTTCCTTCCACTCTCAATTCTTCATTCTTTCTTTGTTCCAAGTTCTCCCATCCATCTCCGCACAATCTGCACAATCTATCCTCGTCCTCCCACCAATATTTATTTTCTTTTCTTCATTTCCCACTCTAAATCTTGCAATCGTTCTTTCTCTTTCAGTCCTTTCTTTCCTATTATATAACGTGGTATCCCTTCTGTAATAATCTCGCAATACTTTTCATTATATTTTCCCTATTTTATTCTCGATCTTCTCTCTTGAATTTGCGTATCTTGATCTCTTCTCACTAACTCTGCTTCCATACTTTTTCTTTCTCTTCTCAATCTTTTTATCTCCTCTCTCGCATAACCTCCCTTTCATAGAATAATTTTCTTTCTCTTTCTCCATATTTTATTTTTGAAATTCTATCTCTTTCCAACATTCGATTAATATTTCAATATCTTTCCTCCTCTCCATCTTTTCCTCATACTCACCGCTTTTCTTCCCGTTTCGGTTCTTATTTTTGTTTTCTCTTGTACTATGTACCTTGGTGTTTCCTTTCTAATCCCAATATCCACTTCCAGTACTTCTCTTGTATACCTTCTAGTTCCACCCATTCCTTCCATCCCCACACCTCTGCTCCGTACATCATCACTGCTTTGACTATCCTTTCAAATAACCACAGTCTTTTTTTCAAAATCTTTTCCGAATATTCTTTCTCCTATTCCCCACACTTGTCCGATTATCATATTTCCTTTTCTTTCCAATTCCCTTATTTGTTCACTATCCTTATTACAAATTCTAAATACTTGCATTTGTCCACAATCTCTATTTCTTTCTCTCCCCAATGCCATGATACTTTCTTCTTTCTCCCTTTCTTCCTTTTAAATTCCATGATTTTTGTTTTGCTCACGTTTGCCTCTAACTTTTTCTCTTTTAAATATTTTCTTAGAGTTTTTATTACCCCTTTCATATCTTCTTAACTTTTTGTTATCACAACTATGTCGTCCGCATACGCCAATACCCATACTTTTCTTCTTCCTACCACTACTCTTCCCACATGATTTTTCTCCAATTCCTCTTCTAGATCCCCAATATATAAAGAAAATAAACACGGACTTAACGGACATCCTTGTTTCAGTCCTCTTTCCGCCTTGTTTCCTATTCTCTCTCCCACTCTGGTTCTGAAACTCATCTCCTCATAAATTTTCTCTACCGCATCTATTACATCCTCATTGATTTCTTTTTTTCTTATTCTCTCCCACAACAAACCTCTTTCCACTTTGTCAAACGCAGTCCTCAAATCCAAAAAATGGCGAACATGTTCCTTTTCCAACTGTTTAGTAATCAGGTGCTTTAGTACGTATACACAATCGATAGTACCTCTTCCTCTTCTGAAGCCCATCTGCCAACCCGGAATTAATTTTTTTTTCTATTTCTCTTTTTAGCTTTCTTCTTAGAATCTCACTATATACTTTGTATCCTACGTTTGTTAAGCTTATCCCTTTGTAGTTTTCAATTTCCCTCCTATCCCCTTCTTTGTAAATTGAACATATTATTATCTCCCTCCATTGTTGAGGTAGTTCTTCTCCTTTCCATATCCTTTTTTCTCATTCTCTCCCTCATCCTCTCTTCCATAAATCTCCATTTTCCCCCTGTGTCCCGTCCGAACCTCCCGCTTTACCCATTCTTAGATTTTCTATCGCTTCTTCTAATTCCACATTCTCAATTCTCCCTCTCTGCTTCTCCTCTTTCTTTTAATGTTTATTATGTTTTTGTCCGGTTTTTGTAGTAAACTTTAACAGTGTTCTTCCCATTTCTCCTCATTTATTTTTATTTCTATCCTTATTTCTCTTTTTTGCTTTCTTTTTAAAAACTCCCAAACTTGTCGTTTTTCCTTTTTATTTCGATGATCTCTGTTTTCAATTCCTTTTTGTATTCTTCCTTTCTGGTTTTACACATTTCTCTGAACTCTTTTCTTTTACTTCTGTATTCATCCATATCCATTTTTCTGTTTTTCCACCTTCTTTTCCCTCTTCTCATTTCTCACTTTGCTCTTTGGCAATCTCCATTCTACCATTCATTTTATGTTCCATTCTCCTTGTTTCTTTCCTGAATCTTCTTATTTGAGTCGCTTCTTCCATTTTTTGTATCCATATTTTTATCTCCTCATCTATTTCATTCGTTGTTTCTTGTTCCTCTACTATTTCAATTTTTCCTTTATACCTTTCTATACTATCTTTTGTTCATATCTTCTTTTCTACCCATTCCTCTCTGTTCTCTTCTTCGTCTTCTTTATCTTTTCCCCCAAAGTTAATTCCAGCGGTTGGTGATCCGCTTCCTCTTCCTCCCTTATCTTGAAACTTTCTACGTCTTCTAAGCATTTTTCATTCACTATTACGTAGTCTATTACCGATTCTCCCATTCCTCCTATAAACGTAAACTCTCCTTTTTCTCCCTCTTCCATGTTGCCGTTTATTATTGTCCATCCTTTTTCTTTACATAATTCTAGCAATTTCATTCCTTGTCTATTTATTTTCTTGTCCATAGATCTCCTCATTTTTACTCTTTCATTTAGCATCATTCCTCCCTCCTCCCCAATTCTTACATTAAGATCTCCCCCTATTATTAGCATTTTTCTTCATTTTACTAACCGCCTTTTTATTTCTCTTTTGTTGTTTCCATTTATTTTCCATATATTGTTATTATCATCTATCTTTTACCTATTTCTGTCCTTACATTGGTTTTCATCAAACCTGTACACTTCTCCCCCCTCTTCTTCTCCTACTGCCGCCCATTCCTTTCTGACACCTACTAGTATTCCTCCTTTTACTCTTCCCCTCTTCTCCGTTTTCTCCGCAAATTGTATCTGCCATGTAAATTCCTCCGGTAACATTTCTTTTCACTCCTCCATTCCTTTTACTCCGTCAATGTTTCCACCATCCCCACTATTTTAAATCGCCTTACATATTTCCAAAATTCTTTCCCTTTGTTTTTTAACCCGTTACATTCCAAAATAGAATTTCATTACCTGCTTTTCGCTTTTTTCTTTCTCCCCTTTCTTCATTCTCTCCCATTTTTAAATCCCCCTCTCTCTCTTTTTAGTTTTCTGTCATCCACTTTCTCTTTTCCTCCTTCTCTGACCATCTCCATTCCTTCCCATCTATCCACATTTTTTGTATCCTACTTTCACCCTCTATCCATCTTTTTCTGTTTTCTTTTGCCACTTTCTTTATCTTCATTTGGACATTCATCATTCTCTTTTTCCTTATTATCTCTATTTTATCCTCCATGTTTCTCATTTGTCATAACACTACACCTCGTCCTATTTCAATTGCCTCTTCAATCTTTGTTCCCATTTTCATCATTTTCTTTATCATATTTTCCACTTTCCTTTGTATCTCTCCTCTTCCTCCTTGTACATTTAGTCCTCTGACTGCCATATTTTTTCTCCTCTTTTCTTTCTTCATATTTTCTACCCTTTTCTTTAAGTTTTCTACATTTATTTTCCAACTTTTCGTTTATCTTTTTATGTCTTCACTTATCTCTCTCATTTTTTCATTAATTTTTTCTTGATTCGTTTTTATCTGTTTTATTTGTTCAGCATTTCTTTCCAAATATTTATTGTTTGTTCCTCTTCATTCATTCGCCCTATTTCTCGTTCATACGTTTTTTCTTCTTCCCTCGATCCTCCTCCTTTTGGTGACCTTCCCATTTTTAAGCTCATTTCACTTGTAAAACCACTTTAATTTCTGAACCTCCGACCGCTTACACTTTTACTTTAATGAAATTTCCACCTTCACTACCTCTACCGTTATTTCTTATTATTTTTAATTGCAATTCACTAAATTATTTTCTTCGCTCACTTCTCAACACCGACAAAAATGGAGATAAATAAACAAAAATAAACAACTAAGTCTAGAAAGATATAAGAAGAAGTTGGAAGAAGATTAGTAAAGTATAAGAGAATGCTATAAATACATACTGGAGAAAAGGAAAAATAAACAAGATAAGAAATACAAAACCAAACAACAATATCTAGAGAAATCTAAGGAAAAAATAAGTAATTAAGGATAGATGAATAAATAGAAAAAACGATAAATTTATAAAGTAGTGTAACCGTATAAAAAGCAGAGGTATATACGATATTGATATAAAGAAAATTAAAAAAATGTATATCAAGAAAAGTCTAGAAAGGTATAAAAGAAAGAAAGATAAGAAGAAAAAGTTGGAAGAAAATGAAAGTTTCAAAACAGGAGTGAGGAGGAGATAGAGGAGAAAGAGAAAATATAAATGTGACACTTAACATAAACAATAAAATGACGGAAGAAGAATCAGAAACATGCAGTTTATTGATTATGTATTAGAACAAAAGTTAGAATGCTAGAAATATATAAAAAAATCTGTGTAAGAAAAAAGAAAAATAAACGAGATAATTGGAGAACAAAATAAAAATAAACAAAAGCAAAAGTAATAATTAAAAATTAATGAAGAGGAATAAAAAACAATATTGTAGTTTTGTTGGTACGGAGAAAAGACAAACTAAAAAAAACTGAAGGAAAAAATAATATAGAAGGTTAAGGACAAGGTACATTCAAAAAGAGAAAGTAAAAAGTTAATACAAAAATGAAAATAGAAAAAAAGTTACACAAGAAGTAAACAATTTGTAAGAAAAATGAAGAAATCAGTAAAAAAAAGTTAAAAAAATAAACAAAAATAAAAGAAAACGAAAAAGTAAATGACAACAGAGAGACGGAAACATACTCATAGAGAAATATAAGAAAATGTAACAAAATATATATGGGATCTTTGAAAAAAAAAAAGGAATAATATAATTAAAACAACAAAGAAGAGAGAATTCTTAACAAAAAAACAAACAAAAAGTAACAAATTAAGATTAAGATTAAAGGTAAAGAGGTTAGATGTTAAAAAATAAACAAAAAGAAGTTTTTCAAAAAGAAAAAGTTTTTCAGCTTCCTTTTTAAAAGATTTTTATTTGTCTTTAAAAAAAAGAAGAAAAATTGTGGTAGTGGCAAAATAGTAAAATAGAAAATGTTCAGATTATACAATAAAGAACGACAATAAAAATAACAGGCGTGTAAGAGAGTTGATTAAAAAAAGAAATAAATTTCTAGTTTAAGTATAAAGAGCAGTGGAGCTAAAAGTATTTAAGACTTAAATAGAGAAGATAGTATGCAATAGTATACAAAACAGAGGTATACGAATAGAAAAAATAACTAAAATTATAGGTATACAAAGAACAGATAAATAAAAATAAAACAAAAACAAAATAAAGATGTTAAACAGAAAACAAACAACTATTCACAATAACGAGTAGGTAAGAGATCAAATTTCATAGAAGAAATAAACATAAAAAATAAAATGGCGACAGAGAGATAGAAAAAGAAAACATACTATATAAGTAATTGCAAAAATAAATGAGGTACAAAACAAGATAAAATGTAGAACAAGAAAAGGAATAAAAAAAAAAAAGGAAATATAAGAAATAGTTAAAAATAAACAAACAAAAGAAAAAATAGATACAGAGAAATTAAAAGAGTACTATAAGTTTTAGGTAGAGAAAAAGAAAAAATTTAAAAACTTAACAAAAGAGCGATAATAACATGGTACATACAGAAAGAAAAAGTGAAAGAGTCAATAAAAATAATTAAAATTGAAACAGCAGAAAAAAGGCGGGCGTAAAGAAACATTAATAACAAATGGTAAAAAGTCGCAAAGATACAAAAGATAAATAAAAGTAAAAATGTTATATTATACAAATACGGGAGAAAAGTATGAAAAAGAAAGAAAGCAAATTAAACAGAAAAGAGAGACCAACATGTATAGAAAGGACAACAAGAAACAAGTCAAAATGAGAAGAAAGAGATACAGTAAAATATTGTTCGCAGAAAAACCAAGAAGTTGAATGAGAAAACGTTAATCTAAAAATGGAAGGCGGTAAGATTTAGGTCTGAAATGACAAAACCTAAAGTATTGGTGGGAAGACGAGAAGGGAAAGTGTAGAATGTGCGGTAAAACTTGAGGTTATGGTCAAGAAATGCAAAGAGCTAAGAAGAGAAGAAAGAAAAGAAACGTGATGTTAAAAAAAAGAAGAGAAGGCTAGGAGACAAAGGGGAAGATGAAATAAAGTAAAACTAGAGAATATTTAAAATCGACACGACACGTTGAAATCGCCACGTGCTACAGTAATACCTCCAAAAATGACAAGTGTACAAACAGTTACATGAGTCTATTCTTCGATTATTATAGCCAACTAAGCGTTGGCAAAAATTATAATCATGGAGCCTGTAAATTCGCCGAGACCCAAAAGATGATAAACTATGCCTGGTCAGGATGAAATCAGGGAAAACCCTGACGGAGGTTCGAGTGTAATCTGACGTACAAAGCTATCGTCAGGAATGGGTATAGGACCGAAAAACCATTCAAAAAGTGTAATTCCCTCATTCCTTCCAAAGTTTCCCTTAAAACAGTTGATGCTCTCATCTCATTAAAACCACTTTGTCAGATGTGTAAGCAGTTAAATAAGTTGATTCTTAGATTGGAAAGCATTGGAAAAAACTACAAACTCAAATTGCCTGCTGTAGATTCACTAGGACCCGAAAGATGGTGAACTATGCCTGGTCAGGAAAAAGACCGTAGCGCTTCTGACGAGCAAATCAATTGTCAGAATTAAATATAGGGCCAAATGACCAACCGAACTGTTTAGTAGCTGATTCTCTCCAAAGTTTCTCTCAGGAAAGCAACTTTGTCAACAGATATATCAGCAGTTACAGTTCTTTGATTAGTAAACCAACTGAGCGTTGTCAAAAATAACAATCTCAAATCGTCTGCTATAAATTCGCTAGGACACGAAAAATAGTGAACTATCTTGGTCAGGACAAAGCAGAAAAAACCTGATAGAAGTCCGCGGCGATTTTGACGTGAAAATCGATCGTCAGAACTTGATATAGAGGGAAAAGACCAATCGAACAGTCTAGTAGCTGGTTCCGTCGGAAATTTTCCCCAAGTTAGCGAGTTAGAGAGTCACATAATTACAGAAAATTGGGGTCCAATAACGACCTCTACCTATTCTCAAACTTTAAATGTGTGAAATCTCCGGCTTGCACGATTAATAAAACCGCGAGATATTGATCTGCAATGGGACCCAATTTTGATAAGCAGAACTAGCATTGTGGGAAGAATTAAACACACTCTACTGAGAGTAATAAGTCGACAGTCGCGCATTTATACAATAGTAAACTTACACTCAAGTTCTCTCACTACTAAAGAGTATCAAAAGGATTAAACAACTGCTGAGTGATTCTGAGTGTTTGTTTGCTATTGTACAATCTCTTCTAAATTTGCAGCAGTCGATTCGAGATTGTTATTTTGGCTAACGCTTAGTTGGCTATAACAATCGAAGAATTGACTATGTAACTGCTTACACATCTGTCGACAAAGTTGTTTTAATGCAAATTAGAAACTGAGCTATTTGTTATTTATTAAAGAACAGATAAAGACAGACACATGCAAATAACAAAAGCAACACGTAAAAGAAGTATGAATAGTATTGACAAAAAGAAGCAAAAGAAAATATACTATAGAAACATAGATGTCTGAATATAAACGATAAATATAAAATACTAATTGAGTGGTAAAAGTACTAAATATTAAAAAACAAATCGTATAAAAGGAATATGATGTCATCTGGGGAAGAAAACAAAAGTAACCAAGAAGCGATAGTAAAAGTGACAAAATAGGTGAAGGACTAAATAAAGATACATTTCCTTAAAGCGTGAATGTAGCACCAACAAGTGAACATCGCTTAATACGAGCATCAGAGAGAAATATCATGCAGTAATTATAAACAAAAACGAACAAAAACAAAAATTAAAAAAATAATTAAAAAAGAAGTGAACGAGATTTAAAGAAATAATATTAAGAGCGGCTATGGAAACAAAAACAATTTAAAAAAATAAGTGTAAGAAGAAAAAAAAAGATAACTAAGCCCGGAATAAAAGAAAGATGGTGAGAATAATAGGATGACGAAGAAGAATAGAAGCAGAACTAAAATTCTTAGCGATTTAATAAACTTAATTCCTTACATAGTAAACAAACAACAAAATATATTTTGGATGACTTCCTTAACTTAGCTATTTACTCTTTGATAAAAGGAAGAATTAAAAACTAAACCAAAAAAATTTTATCTTAAAAAAAGCAATTTACAATTTAAAAAAGAGGAAAAAAGATATTCTTCTTTTTTTTTGTTCTTCAGAAAATTAAACCAAAATGTATAAAGAGTGATCTCTAAAAACTCCAATCAAAATTTTTTTTTAAATTTTCAGCTTAGGTTTTTAAGTAACACTTTCATTTCATGTCCTAAAAGAAAAGTAAAAATTGTTTTTACTTTTTAGTTTATAACTGAAAAAGTTGGATTACGAAAAAAAAATGCAAAAGGTACGCCACTGTCAAAAACTTTAAGAATTTCTTGTGCTTCTATGATCAGGGGTTCTTCTTTTGTTTTTTGAAACCTCGTCCAACAAAATGATTTTGAAAAACAAAAGAAGAACTCCAAACTTGATCATAGGTGTACTGAAGATTCTTAAAGTTTTTGACAGCGGCGTACTTTTTGTATTTTTTTTCGCTGTTGTCCAATCTTTTGGTAGTTCTTCAGATATCCACACTTTGTTATATATACTTAATAGTGTATCTCTGCCTTTTTGTCCTATACTTTTTATCATTTCCGCCGTTATTTTGTCACATCCAGCCGGTTTCCCGTATTTTAGATCTTTTATTACTTCTTCAAATTCTTCCATCCTTATCTTATGTTCCTTTTGCTATTTCGTTGTTTTCAGTTTTTTCTCCGTTTTGAGGATCATTTAGTAATTCTTCAAAGTGTTCTCTCTATCTTTCCATTATTTTTATTTCTTCAGTTATAATTTCTCCGCTTTTTCCTTTTATTATTTTTGTATTCAGTGTCTTCTCTGTTCTTAAAGTTTTCAATGTTCTATAGAATAGTTTTTGATTTCCTTTTGGGTCTTTTTCCATTTTTTCTCCGAAAATCTTCCACTGGTTTTCTTTCGAATTTTTGATCAATTGTTTAATTGTTTCTCGCTCTTGCTTATATTTCTTGTATTTTTCTTTGTTCTTGTCCGATAAGTAACTTTTCCAAGCTTCTTTCTTTTTCTTAATTTGTATTTTAATTTTCTCTGTCCATCATGATGTGTGTTTCTTACTATTTTTCTCTCTTGTTTTCCCACATATCTCTTCCGCTGTGTTTATTACTATGTTTTTAAAGTATGTTCATCCGCATTCAACACTCTTCTCCTTTATTTCGTATTCGTATCCTTCCAGTTTCTTGCTTATAGCTTCTTTGTATTTATCCGCTACTTCCTTTTCCCTTAATTTGTAATATTTAATTGATTCAAACTGTACCACTTCATTATTTCCTGTATTCATCTTCGTTTTCTTTTTTTGATGTATATTTTCTCTGATTTTAGCCACCACCAGATAATGATCGCTACCAATTTCCGATCCTCTTTTCCTCTCGCATCCATTACCCTCCCTCTATTTTTCCTTTCTATTAATATATAGTCAATTAAAGATCTTTCATTTCTACTCTTTGTGTGCGAATAATGTATTTGTTATTATTAAATCATTTACAATGCAGAAATCCAGCATTCTTCTTCCATTACTATTTCTATTTACTTCTCCATACTTTCCTAGTATCGCTTTGTATTTCTCATCACTTTTACCGACTCTGCTATTGAAGTCTCCTATTATGTATATTTTTCCTTTTACTTGTCCTATAATTTCTGTTAAATCATCCCAAAATTTGTCTTTATTTTCTTTCTTGTCGTCTTCATTTGGTCCGTATATTACCACCACCGTCTTCCTAATATTTGTTATCGTTTCTAACAGTTCGACTACCAATATACACGTTCATTGTACGCGTTCCAATCATTAATTTGATCTTCTAAATTCTTCTTGATTATGCATCCCACTCTGGCTGCTGCTCTTGTTTCTTTTCTACTCCACTGTAAATTAATATATTGTTATTCTTTAATTTTCTTCGTTTCCGTTACTCCTAATATATCTACTCCTATTTTTTCAAATTCTTCCTCTAATTCTATTTCTTTTCCTCTTATACTATTCATATTCCATGTTGCTATTTTTCATATTTTATTTTCTAGTTTATTGATTTGCATATTATTGTCTATTGCCGTGTTCGTTACCGCTTTAAGCATCACTTTGTTTTTCTTTTGTTGATTCATATCTTTTTCCATTTATCGTTAAGCTTTTATAACCTATTTTTACCGTATTTCCCTTCTCCTTTTCTTCTCTTGCCCTTTTCTAATTTCTGCTTGAATCTTTTGTTCTTTTTTGTTAAATCGCTGTCTACAAATATGGGTTTTCTTCCTAATCTGTATTTATTTTTAAGAATCGTAATTTTCTCTCCAAATGAATCCATCTTTGCCACCACTACACTCTTTTCCTTTTTTTTCCAATGTGCGATGCTGTTTCTACTTTAACCTTTACACTAATGTGTGTTTCCAGTACTTGTTCTACTTGCTGTTTTAGCCCTTCTTCTTTCCATTCGACATTTTTAATAATTATATTATCCTTTCGGTCTCTCTATCTTTTTTCTCTAAATTTTCTTCAATTTCTAAAATTCGCTCCTGTAACATTTTTATCTCCGTATGCCATTGTTTTTCTTTATTTTTTATATCTTCTTGTGTTACTTCTTGTAATCTTGTCTCCTCCGGTTGTTTTTCTGTTTGATTTTCCGTTCTTTTTCTCTTCAAAAATTCTTCAATTGAACCAATACTAGATACTCTGTTTCTATAATTTCTATTATTCATTAACTATTTTTCCCCTATTTTTAGGCAACCAAACTTCCTCTTACACGTATTATAATTAATTAGGGCAACTAAATTTTTCCACGTATATTTCTTTTATCCTACAAATTCAGTTTTTAATAATCATTTACTAGTTTACTTGCTTATTATGTATTTTATTCCTGTATTAATTTATTGGTTTAAAATTATTCCTTCTTTGGTTTAATGAATTTATTTAATCAGCGTGGTAAGAGCGTACGAACGCTTTTACTACCGACAGTTAGTATGATTTATATAAAACTTTGTACATAGTCTTTGTCTATAATTCCGCATTCCTAATTAGATTTTGACCATAATCTATGTAGCCAAAAGGGCCGTTAACCTACACACATTTTCAAATTTTAAAAACATTTAGAAAAATATTCATTTTACACTTTTTGTTTCGAATAAAAGTTGTATGTAATTTAATTATACACAACTTTTGTTTAAACTATTTTTAATCCGATAAGTAATTTCTGATATATAACAATCACGTGACACTATTTGTTGTATAAATATCTCCACCAATATCAATTATACAAAAAAAGTGGTTGCAAATTCTATTGTCTATAGCTTTTGTTTGAACCATTTTTTTCTACAACGCAATTTCTTTTTCGTTTTGTGAGAGAGAATTTTGAACTTGGGTGCGCAATACCTCGTGTTGTCCGATGTACTCTCGTAGGTAGCGTTCATATAACGGCTTCGCAGTTAGATTCACTTAATTATTTTTGGACGATACTGATATGTTTACTTTGATTTTACAAATTGCTTCACGGTGCAACTTTTCTTAATAAATGTGATTTTTTTCCTACAACCTAGTATCTGATTTTTACTCCACATCTTATAAATAAAATGTTCGTACAGATTTTTATAAATCTTTGCATATGAGTTTTATATATTATAATGCAGATCAGATTAGATTTTGGGCAAAATCTATTAAGCCATAAGGGCCGTTAACCTAAACAGATTTTTGAAATCTTAGAATATTTACAAAATATTTATTTTACATATTTTTAAATGTTTTTACAACATATTGTTCTTTGACGTTTATTAGTATCGGGGCGATGTGGAGTTTGCGGTAAACTCTTCTTTAATTATTATTATTATTTATTAGTTTATCGTCATTTGTCCACATTTGCTCTTAATAAAAATAAAACTGTTTTTGACTTAAATTTTTAAATAATTCGAGAAAAAAATTAAAAATCTCAATTCCCACTTGTAGATTAATTTTTTCACTATACTTTTTATGAAAGGATAATTTAAACATTTTCGGTAAGCACCTACTTTTACTTCCATTCACAAAAAAAAATAAAAATGCAGGTTAGGTAGGTTATTACATTATGTCAATCAAATTCGAAAACCAATAAAACACAAATTCAATTTTTTACATTATTCGTTTCACCTTTAGAAAGAAA
This sequence comes from Abscondita cerata, assembly GCA_030710515.1. NCBI lineage: Eukaryota > Metazoa > Arthropoda > Insecta > Coleoptera > Lampyridae > Abscondita > Abscondita cerata. The sequence goes on along the minus strand of JALBCR010000807.1, from coordinate 78,572 downwards.
ACCTTAATACTTTGTTACGCAGCAATAAAAATAAGACCCACTCTAAGAATAGCATTGTGCAAAAACTTTATGAATAACCTATAAAAGCAATTCAAGTTAAATTACTTTTAAAATAATTCAACTTGAACGCACTAACTAGATTTAAACTGTCTTTCATTATTTGTAATATTTTTTTACCAATTAAATTTATTGTTAATTTTCAATAACAATGAATTGTTATTGTAAAGTTTTTGTAATTAAAACGCTTCGGGGGTTTGTTTTTCATTATGATTTGTTTATATGTGATAATTATTCACATACAAAAGGCAAAAATCAATTTTAAGATACAGAACAGTCATTTTTTATTGGTATTAGAGGCAGGTGAGTTAATATAATATTTTGGCTGGTATTAGTTAAATAACTATCATTTTGACATTAAAAAAATAAAAACCCATGCAAATAAAATGCAGATAAATTTTGGATGGACTATAAGAAGTAACTTTTGTATTACTATTTGAATAGTATTTCACTAGATTCTTACTTTCTTTATGTTATTATTTAAACAACCACACCTATATTATTTCTAAAAAAAGTATCGTTTGCTTCTTTAATTATTCATTTAGGTTAGTCAACAATGTTGTCTACCGTAAAGCTTTGTTATACATGGTTATGTCTACATAATTGAATTTGTTACGATGTAACATCGAAGCATAGTCAAACAAGCAGTTCATGTAGGTACTAATCACGCAGAATAACATTCATTATACATCAAAATGTAACATAAAAATAGGCTACAAAGCCGGTCTAATTATGCTACAAAAGCTTGATTTGAAATGGCTTTATTAAAATAAAGTAGTTATTTGAATGACAAATTTACTAACACAAATATTATTTTAATATATAAAGTATGTAATTTTCTAAAAAGTTACAGTCCACAAAAAATCTAGGCGCCCTTGTCAAAGAAGTAAATTTTTAGAAAAGTGCCAGAAAAGTATGTTGTATATCCACTTTTATTATTGTCCGATTTAGGGTGACGCCATCTATCGATATTTTCGTAACTTACATAACGATGTCGACTTTACCGGCAATGTATATTTATGCAATATTCTTTTCTCGTTATTTTATATTATTTATTAAAAATCTTTGATAATAATACTTGTCTTTAATATTTAAATAGTTATTTTTACATAAATATTGTCACACTGACATTTTGTAATGTTACCAACCGACAATAATACATAAGGACCTTTCTTGCAAGCTTAGGAGCTCTAGATTCTACCAGCTTAATGCCTTGAAATATAATAATACTTTAGAGACAAACGAAAATAATGTAAAAAGTACGTAAAGAATAAAAAATTAAAATAAAATAATTAGTCTTACTTCAAACTATTATGAAATGAAAGAAAATTGATAAGATGTAACGCATTCGTAGGATAGTATGGCAATAAAAGAGAGAGATAGAGTAGATAAGAGAAAGATGGGAAATAAAGCCAATAAAATGGCAGAAAGACGCCAGAAAATTACTAATGAAAAGTTCAGTTCACAAAAAATAATGAGAAAAAGGTAGGACAAAAAAGAAATTCATAAAAGCTAAAAGAATTAAGAGAAGAGAGAGGAAAGCATATTTTAGTGCAAGGACAGTGCAAGAAAGAAAGATAATCATACATGAAAAGGATCCAAAAAAACGACAATAGATAAAAAAAAGTTAATAAGAAGAAAATAAAAAGAATAGTGATAAAAGCTAAGAATGCGAAAAGAAATGTGTTTTTTAAATAAAAGATAGCAAAAAAACAGAGAAATGAAATAAGTTGGGACAGTGAAAATTATAGTAAGATATGAAGAAGTGTCCAAATCGGAAGAAGACATAAAAAATACAAACAAAAAAGTGGTAAGGATACTGAAAAAGATAAGGAATAAGATAAATAAAAATAAAATTTAAAAAGGAGAAGATAAGTAGGTAGACGAGAGCATAAAAAAGTAAATATGTAGCAGAAATTAAAAAATAAAAAGAACTTAAAAAATCAATGGTCAACAAATACTAGAAACAGTAAAAATATATAAATGCGGAAAAAAGCGGGCAGTGCACGATACAAACTTTATATGAAAAAGAGATAAAAATAACAAAAAACGTGCAGAAGAATTGAGCACAAAACAACAAAAAACAAGAGGAATTTTTATAAAAGTATATGTAATATAAGTAGAAGATTTAAAAAGAACGACGATATATAAAGAGATCAACAGTTAAAGACAAAATAAACACAAGATAAAAGGATAAATGAAATGGTTGGGACAGAAAAAAATATATTAAGATATGAAAAGTACCCAAATGGGACATAAAGAAAACAAAAAATGATTGAAAGATAATAGAAGAAGCAGTAAGAAAGCTGAAATACAAAAAAGTAATAGAGAAATGGGAAAAAAGGAAGAAGTGGTAAAACGAAAAATGTAAGAGGGCAAAAAAGCTAAAAAGAAAAAGAAGGAATATAATGAAATGCATGAAGTTAAAAAATGCATAAAGAAGGGCGTGAAATAAAAACAGAAAAATACAAGGAAAAAGTAAATAAAAGAAAAATAAGGAGAAAAGGTAAATAAAGACAGAAAAAATAGAAGGAATTGTGCAAAAAAAGCAAAAATGAAAAAGTAAGATGGCCTAGAAAAAAATTCTCATTAAAAAAATGAAGACAGGTAAAAGAGAATGATGTAGGTATGAAAAGTAAGAAAAAATATAGATATTTTGCAAAAAAATGTTGAAAATGAACTGACATCGGGTTATATATGCCCATGCTTGTACTTCTTTTTCATTTTCTTGTATTTTTTTATCGTTTCTATTTTATATTCTTCCTTCCTTTTTTTACATTCTTTTTGGATTTTTTTTCAATTTTCTTCTCCCTTTTCATTTCTTCCTTTGTCATTTCACATTCCTTATTCCACCAATCCTTCTTTACTCCTAATTTTTTATTGTCTATTCTATATATTTTCTTCTCTACTGCCTGTTCCATCTTTTCTACAATCTTTCTTATTTCCTCTCCTATCTCTTCCGATATCTCCTGTTCTTCTTTCATCTTTATCATACACCTTTCAATGTTTTCTTCTGTCCACACTGTTCTCACTTTCTATTCCTCTCTTTCTTTTTCTTCTTCTTCTTTTTTCTTCCTTCCTAACTAACGGTTGATGGTCTGACTCTTCCTCATCACCCACTTTAAACCTATCTATATCTTCTATAATTCTTTTATTTACTATTATCACTGATTCTTCCCTGGCTCCTATGTATGTATAATCCCCTCTACCGCCATATCCCATATTCCCATTCATAATGGTCCATCCTCTTTCCTTACACATTTTATTTAATTTTCTTCCTTGTCCATTAATTTTTTTTTACCATTGAATTCCTTTTTTTTTACTTTTCCATTTACTATCATTCCTCCTTATTCTCCAATTCTTGCATTAAAATCCCCTCCTATAATTAGTTTTTCTATATATCCTTCTTTTATTATTATTTCTTTAGTGCTTCTCCTAGTTCTTTCCATTTATTTTCCATAAAAAGTTATTATATGGAACTTCTCTCTTTTACCTGTCTTCAAGTATATTCTTACTATTCCTTGTACTTGTTCCACTTTCATTTTTATTCATCCCTCCATTCCTTGTTTACCCCCGTAATTATTCCCCTTTCGATCTTCCTTTTTTCTCACTTATCTCTACGTGCTGTATTTTTCATACAAACTATTGTGATATCTTGTCCTTTCATTCTCTCAAGTCTTTCTCTTCCAACCATGTTTCCACCAACCGCCTTACTTTAAATTAACTCTTGTTGTTAATATAAATTTTTTTTAACTTGACTATTTCAACCCTGCCGTGAACTCCTTTGTAGGGTAGAAACCCCCTCAATTTTTGTTAATCGGGAGAGGTGGCTTGTGCTACTTCGATTGAAAGGAAATTTAATTGTCTATTTGATGATATGGTACTTAAATAAATAAATTACATAGTAAGCCTTGAAATTTAAACAAATATGTTAAGAAACAAAAATCGCAGCAGACGATGATTTGGGTAATAGTTAAAAAATCTACGTAATCTACGAAATTGAAATTGCATTATTCCTTTATTTTTCAAACCTGCTATATTCCATCCCTTTACTCTCCATCTACCTACTTTCTTCTCTGTCCGCCCACATTTTCATATATCCTATTCTTACCTACTTACACCCCCCTCTTTTCCACATTTATCCAAACCTTATCTTTCCTTGTATTTATCTTTCCTTTCCTTTTATGTATTTTCTGTCCTTCCAACTTTTTTTTTATTTTTTAATATCTCTAATTTTTCTTCTACGCTTCCCAGTTTTATCAAGACTACTCCTTTCTTTAATTCCATTGTATATTCTATCTTTTGATCTACTCCTATCTTATCTTTCAACAAATTCTGTTTTACGCTTTGTACCTTGTTCTTGCCTCCATATACCTCTACTCCTTTTATCATTTCTTTCTCATTTTCTTCTTTTATATCTTCCTCTCTAAACTGTCTACTTTTTCTTCTAACTTCTTACATTTATTTTTTCATTTTTCATTCATCTGTATTATTTGACATTATTCCCTTCATTTCTTCATTTGTTTTGTTTTATTAATTTTTATTGCTTTTATTCCATTCGGGAATTTTCCTACACAAGTTTTTTTATTTCATCTTTGTCCCTTTTTCCACATTCTTCCCATTTGAAATTATTTTCCTCATCCTTTACTCCTTCTTTTTTCGGCGATCTTCCCATTTTCTTATTTGAATCTTGAATAGCCCTTCTTCTGTTCGTCTTTTCTTCGTATCCGACTCTGACATTATTTGTGTTTTTTGCACTTTCTTCTATTGTTTTATATAATCCGTAAATAATTTTTTGTATTTTTATCTAGCCTTCGGAGATTGAAACTTTGTATGGGGAATTTGTTACACTATACTACTAATGATAAACTTATAATTCAAATTGAAAATTAGAGCTTAAAAAATAAAATAATTTAGATTTCTTTTGATTACTGATAACTAAAGGAAAATATCAATAAATGATGTATGTAGTAATTATTTGTTTTAGATTTCAACTTCGTCCTTTGAAGCTTGAAACTCTTCTATGAGGGGAATTTGTTACACCATCAATCGTGATCTCAATATTCAGAATTTTGAAACACTGATTAATTTTCGATATATTCTCGACATCTCCTGTGTCACTTTGCTTACTAATCATAATAAACTTATAATGCAAATTAAAAATTAAATAATAAAGGCTCTGTAACATTTTATGTGAAACAAGCTTAGAAAATAAAAAGAATAAGTTGATTTTAAAGGAAATGTTGTCTTATAAATTTAATTATTTTTGATTTCTACCTTCTAGAATTTTTATTTCCTTCATATTAAGAGCATATTCGTTTCAATATATATATAGAAAATTTTGTAAACCCACAACATTTTTTCGTTTTCGTTTATCCAGAGATTTGAGAAGTATTTACACATTTTCTCAGAAAATACTTTGAAACAAAATATATATTGGAAAGAAGAGTAGAACACTGTTCTCGGATTTAAATACGCAAATTTGCAGCGTGGCGTAAACTAAAACAAGCAAAGCGTTCTTCGATAAAATGACAAAGAAAACGAGGCGAAAATTAATGTTAAAACCTTAACCGATAATTACAATTTAAGCATCGTTTTCTCTCGACATTTTACCCTTCGCAAGTTACGCTCAAGAACCTTAAATAATCCCAAATCCCCCTTTATATAGATATATAGTAAAGAGAATGCCTTAAAGGCTGTTGAACAAAGTACGTGTTTGATACCATCAAAGACAGTTTCGTTTAGCTGGCATGAACGTGTCAATGCACAAAGAAAAATCGCAATTTTTTCTTTTCGTTATTATTGATTTCGTTTTTGTTTTTTGCAGTTAATTTCTCGACACTTTCTTAATTATATTGCACTACATCAGTTAAGTAGAAAAAGTGCACATGCGACAGTTAAGTTGAGAACTTAACTTAAAATACATAAGTGCGAACTTAATTAAACTGATACGCAAGCTTATCGTAATATTTGATGTAGATCCATGCAGAACTTTACGAAATGATGCATGAAATACGCGCAGACTTCTTGTGTTTGTATTGCATTTTAAGAAAGTAGGACGATGTCTTTGTAACGCTGGAAGCACAAAAGAAAATCATTTTCCAAAACAGTGCATTGCTTAAATACAAACTGTAACACTTAATAGGCTTTCTTTGTTTGTTTATATGCAAAGAATTTTGTAATCGATTTTTCAGTTACTTGACGGTAAAGTAAAACCTTGGAATTTTGCGTACAATCTAAAATTAACGTTCCACATTATTCAGGTCCGTAAAGCTTCACCCCCCATATCCCCAATTTTGTAACTCAAAATTAGTCGTATTTTTTTAAGGTCGAAATGTGGGGGGGTGTGGCTTGCGTAAAAGCTACACCTCCCATACCAGAAATCATTGAAAGGGTGGTCAAATCGCAAAATGAAAAGTACAGGAATAATGTATTTTTTATGTGCTAGGAGATGAGATAAGACTTGGTACGGTAAGGTCATCCGCTACGAAGATATGGGGAATGAAGACTTTATCGATTCTAAGCGTCTAGTGATATACATACGATATGATCTAACGACACCAAGTAAAATATACAAATATAACAGTGATGAATATACAGTGTGTCCAAGATAAGGATGAACAACATGGAAAAAGTTGCCCACTCGAGGGGTTAACATGTTGCTGTTGAGAAACTCGCTGAGTTAGGCTTACTTCCAGAGATATTCGAAAAAAATCGAAATTGTCCAATTTCGTTTTCACTATATTCCGAAGTTATCTGAAGAGTTACCAAAAAACTGAATGCATTTTGTCATTGCCACTCTTTCTGCTCTACAAGATGGCGTTTACGAATTTTCACTTCAACGTTTCGTTTCAAAGAAACCATCATCAACTTTATTTTTTCTTATAGCACTTAAATAAAGTACATTCCGTATAAGAAAACTTTTTTGATTACAAATTCAACGATGTACTACACAATATGGTCGTTCGTCATTTTATTGAGAAAAATAACGTTTTAGTAAATTTCTAATCTTTTTGGTCTAGTGTGCGCTGAATGAAATCATGGCAACAAAAAAATGAAGTCGAATTAACAATCGACTCCATTTCTTTCATTGTTAATTCTGTCAGAATCTATTTGAATGACAAAGTAGAATCAGTTCAGCAACGTTTTTCAGTGTAGGTCATATTTTACAATGGAGCAAGTAATGTTTTCAAATGAAGAGAAATTTGATATGCTGTCCTATTACATTACATGCCAGAGAAATTCTGTAGAAGACAAACACTGTATTTGATGAAGTTCCCGAGACGGAGGCAACCAGGAAAATCTATATTTAGGCGATTGGTGTCCAATCTAAAAGAATTCAAGCAACCTGTACTGTACCGCCAAAAACATTCGAGCGCAGCAACATTTTCTGTTTTCCGCAATAATTTCAACGCACACTACATCAAAAAGATTTGAAATTTACGTGTTCCATTGTAAAATATGACCTACACTAAATGACGTTGCTAAACTGATACTACTATGTCAATCGAATCGATTCTGTCAGAACTAACAATATATTTCAATGTTTCGCTGCCATGGTTTCATTCAGCGCACACTAGACCAAAAAGATTAGAAATTTACTAAAATGTTATCTTTTTCTTAATAAAATCACAAATAACCGTATTGTGTAGTACACTCATGAAGTTTAAAACTTGGACACCACAATTTCTGTAAACAAAAGTTTGCACATTGTGAAGCGGGCTTAAGGGTATCATTTACAATTCTAACAGCAGGTAGTCTCAGCAGGGGTTATCTTATAGAAGGACTGTAGAATGAATCATTACACTAAGCACGTTTTAGAAAATAGGTAATTTACGTTGCTTACTTAATTTTTTCTTTAAAGAATATATTTGAAGGTATCGCTAATTAAACACCATAGCTCGATTAATTATCGAATCAAAATTTTGTTTAGGAAATGTTTACAAAATAAAATTAGAAATAATTTTGATTTAAAAACGTCTACAAGCAATAACTTTTAAATTAAATCAAAAACTAAACATGGTTATTTGGGTTGACTGATTATTACTTATTTTTAAATAAATCTAACCTACTAATTATTGTAAGTTATTAAAAAAATCATTAAACTCTCTATTCATAATATTTAGTCCTTACAAAATGTATATTTTATGACGTTTCATTTTTTCTGTAGTTAATATAAAAAGTGAAAATAAAAACTAAGGCAATTCTTATTGTCAACGTATATATTTAGTTTTTGACAAGAATTTATTACATAATTATAATTAAGATACCAAGTTATAGTTTAAAATTAAATGAAAGGTATTACTATATAAATAAATATAAGAAATCAATAATGGGTGTGACCTCCATTATTATTGATACATTCTTGGAGGCGTCTGCTCATTGACGCTATCAAGGTATCAATATAATTAATATTAATCGTTTCCCATGCGGTATCAATGGCTGCAATTAGTGCATTACGGTTTACTGGTATAAAATTTGGCCCTTGTTGTCTTCGGATAACAGCAAGTATTCGAGCCCAAACATTTTCGATAATGTTAAAATCTGGGCTTTTGCTGGCCAGGGTAACAGCTCCAAGTTATTTTCTCGTATCCAATTGCGCACAACCCGCGAAGTATGAATAGGGGCGTTGTCCTTTAACAACAAAAATACATTATGAAAATGTTAATTCAACAGATCCCGAACTATTTTTTGGAGAAAGTATAGTGAAATAAGAATACTTACTTGTTGGAAAATATAATCTTCGTCTGGATAAAACACTTCGACTGAAGGTTTCATAATAGTTTCCAAAATATCTAAATACGCAGCAGAATCAAGACGTCCATCGATAGCCCAACAAACTCCTAGACCCCGCGCGCTAACCCAACCCCACACATTCACAGAAAAATAACCACTTCGTTTTTTAGGACATATGTGATTATTTTCGTAACGAGTTCCTTCCATTCTAAAAACTTTTAGTGGTCCATCGTTGCGGCTATTGAACGTTTTTTCGTCGCTAAAATCACTCGATTCCAAAATTCCAAAGGTTCGTTCACATATCGCCTTGCAAATTCCAGACGACGTCTCATATTTTCGTCACTGAGAACTTCTTTCGCAGCAGCATTATACTTCTTTATTCTCATCTCCTTTAATCTTTTTGTGCAGTTATACGGCATCCGGGAAAATGTGTATCTGCTATAGCCCTGGAGTATGTAGCAAATGGTTGTTTTGTTACCACTTCCGATGGCTCTTTCCAAAGTGTGTTCAAGATTCCATTTTACTCGGTAATGCCCTACGGTGCTTTTTGGTATATCTAACATACGTGAAATTTCACGCACGCTACGGCCCGCCGCTAATTCCGAAACAATCCGCGCTTTCAAATCAGCACCGAGATGAGGTGGCATTTTCACAACACTTGAAATTTTAAACTAAAATGGAATTTTTCTTACTTTATTTATTGGTTCACACTACCCCTTCTCAAACAGTAGGTAATTGTTTATTTATTACATACTTCTAATGACCAATGTAACAACCCTTAGAGCAATATGACTCAAAGGAAGTAAATTAAACAAGCAAGGATATTCTATTGTTATTGAAACTTATTCATAAAGTAAAAGCCATTTCCTTATAATGCTAATGGACAGGATTTTTTTAAGTATTAAGATTACAATAGAGGACTTATAAACTTTCGAAAATATCTAATTATAAATATTTACACTGCAATTGCGCTTTTTCCTTAATAATTTCTTAGCAATAACATACACGTTCTTGGTTTTAAGTTGTCATAAATTTGATATGATATAAATTTGTGTTTCTAATATTACATCACAAACTAATCTTTATTCGCCAAAAAATTGTTGCTTAAGTTGTAAAGCTTCGTACACACCTGAACAACAAACCGAGCAACAAACATAACAACGAACCGAAAGTCAAACAGAACGACAAACGATCTTTTATGATTTCCACAATCCGAACAACAAACGGAACGTTTGTGCTGTTCCCATAATTATTTTCAGTAGTTTTCAGTTCATATATTTATTATTGAGAAGAGAAAATTGCGGAAAACAAGAAGATAGTGCCAACCAAATTTTACGCACAAAGAAGAGTAAAAATTATAATTTACTTCGCTTTTTTTATTTTGGAAATTTCCCGCCCAAATGATGCTAATAGGGACATCATTTTTTCTTGCATTCTTAAACACTGATTAATTTAAAACATTTTTTTTCTGTCAACTCCATAATATTACCTAAAACACAACAAACCCACAAAAGGGAGGAAATAAATAATTTAATTCTCCCGCATAAGTTTGTTCGCAGTTTTGTTTAGATTTGTCCAAACCTGCAAACGCATTCGCGCGCATTTTCTTTGATGTCGGAGAAAAACCGACAAGTTGCGGGAACGCCGCAAACCGTTCGTGGAACAATCAGGACTTGCGAATCTGTTCTAAAATTTGTACGTAGCACCGTCCAAATTAATGTTCCGATTGCCGTTCGGTTCGTTGTTCTGTTTGTTCCTCGGTTTGTTGTTCAGGTGTGTACGAAGCTTTACAATAAGCATATTAATATGAACTATATCTTATGAAAGGAGAGTTATGTAACTATAATTAACGACTTAACGTTACGTTAGTAGATTCCATTTACTATTTACACATATTTTCTTGGAACATTCGATAATTAACTATCGGGATATGATGACCCTATACTTCGCAGGTTGTGCGCAACTGGATACAAGCAAATAACTTGGAGCTGTTACCCTGGCCAGCAAAAGCCCAGATTTTAACATTATCGAAAATGTTTGGGCTCGAATACTTGCTGTTATCCGAAGACAACAAGGGCCAAATTTTATACCAGTAAACCGTAATGCACTAATTGCAGCCATTGATACCGCATGGGAAACGATTAATATTAATTATATTGATACCTTGATAGCGTCAATGAGCAGACGCCTCCAAGAATGTATCAATAATAATGGAGGTCACACCCATTATTGATTTCTTATATTTATTTATATAGTAATACCTTTATTTAAAAAAAAAGTTTTCATTTAATTTTAAACTATAACTTGGTATCTTAATTATAATTATGTAATAAATTCTTGTCAAAAAACTAAATATATACGTTGACAATAAGAATTGCCTTAGTTTTTATTTTCACTTTTATATTAACTACAGAAAAAATGAAACGTCATAAAATATACATTTTGTAAGGACTAAATATTATGAATAGAGAGTTTAATGATTTTTTTTAATAACTTACAATAATTAGTAGGTTAGATTTATTTAAAAATAAGTAATAATCAGTCAACCCAAATAACCATGTTTAGTTTTTTGATTTAATTTAAAAGTTATTGCTTGTAGACGTTTTTTAAATCAAAATTATTTCTAATTTTATTTTGTAAACATTTCCTAAACAAAATTTTGATTCGATAATTAATCGAGCTATGGTGTTTAATTAGCGATACCTTCAAATATATTCTTTAAAGAAAAAATTAAGTAAGCAACGTAAATTACCTATTTTCTAAAACGTGCTTAGTGTAATGATTCATTCTACAGTCCTTCTATAAGATAACCCCTGCTGAGACTACCTGCTGTTAGAATTGTAAATGATACCCTTAAGCCCGCTTCACAATGTGCAAACTTTTGTTTACAGAAATTGTGGTGTCCAAGTTTTAAATTTCATGAGTGTACATCGTTGAATTCGTAATGAAAAATACTTTCTTATACGAAGTGTACTTTTTTGAGTGCCATAAGAAAAAATAAAGTTGATAAAGGTTTCTTCGAAACGAAACTTTGTAGTGAAAATTTGTAAACGCCATCTTGTAAAACAGAAAGAGTGGCAATGAGAAAGTGAATTCAGTTTTTTGGTAACTTTTTGGATAACTTTAGAATATAATGAAAACAAACGGTTTTTTTTTTAATATCTCCGGAAGTAAGCCAAACTCAGCAAGTTTCTCAACAGCAAAATGTTGACCCCTTAAGTGGGCAACTTTTTTCCAAATTTAACCGACTCTGTATCTCTCAAAGTTTCCGAGATCCTCATGCTGTTCATCCTTATCTTAGACACACTGTATAGTGATGAGGAGAAATGTGGTGAGCAATAATGCTAAAGGTAATTAGATAGGTAGGGGTGAAACGGGAAACAAGGAGGAGAAAGAGGAATGAACTTTCTGACAAAGAATTTCTGAAATGTATTTTTTATTAAAAATTATGTACCTTTGATTTCAAGCTATTATCATATTCTACTAGTAAAAAGCTATCTCCTGGCACTTTAAGTGAATTTTGTACCGCAAAAACTCTTCCAATAGTAAGCTCCGAAAGAGGAAAAATCGCCTTTTTCAAAAATTCATCTATATTTTATTAGCGGCATAAATCTCCGAAACACGAAAAGACATCTTGATACTTGAAGTTGAAGGCATCAAACAGTGTATCAATTAACTGAAAAGCAAAAGTTAAATCATGTACTACTATGATTAATAAACACGGAGTAAGTAATAATAATCATTTTAATCGTGTCATGAGCAATAAGCTATGAATGTTGAACAAAAATAGCTTTTTGATAGTAGAATATGATGACACTTTGAAATCAAGGGTTCATAATTTTTTCATTCCTTATTACCGACAATGACGAACCACACTCCGTGATTTTTTATATTTTGGGGCGTATTACTCGAAGAGTTTTTGTGGTACAAAATTCAGTCAAAGTGCCAGGAGATAGCTCTATGATAGTAGAATAGGGTGACACTTTGAAATCAGGGGTACATAATTTTTAAATCCCTTATTACCGACAAATAAGTATAACAAATCGCGATTTTTCCTCTTTCGGAGCTTATTACTGCAAGAGTTTTTTCGGTACAAAATTTAGAAATAAGGCCAAAAGATAGCTTTATAAATAGTAGAACATGATGACACCTTGAAATCAGGGGTACATAATTTTTAAATCCCTTATTACCGACAATAAAGTAAAACAAATCGCGATTTTTCCTCTTTCGGTGCTTATTACTGCAAGAGTTTTTCGGTACAAAATTTAGATATAAGGCTAAAAGATAGCTTATAAATAGTAGAACATGATGACACCTTGAAATCAAAGGGGTACATAATTTTTTAAATCCTTATTACCGACAATAAAAAGTAAAACAAATCATGATTTTCCTCTTTCGGTGCTTATTACTGCAAGAGTTTTTATGTACAAAATTCAGATATAAGGCTAAAAGATAGCTTATAAATAGTAGAATATGATGACACCTTGAAATCAGGGGTACATAATTTTTAAATCCCTTATTACCGACAAATAGTATAACAAATCGCGATTTTCCTCTTTCAACTTATACTGCAAGAGTTTTTCGGTACAAAATTTAGAAATCAAAGCCAAAAGATACTTATAAATAGTAGAACAGATGACACCTGAAATCAGGCTATAATTTTTAAATCCCTTATTACCGACAAAAGTATAACAAATCGCGATTTTTCCTCTTTCGGAGCTTATTACTGCAAGAGTTTTTTCGGTACAAAATTTAGAAATAAGGCCAAAAGATAGCTTATAAATAGTAGAACATGATGACACCTTGAAATCAGGGGTACATAATTTTTAAATCTCTTATTACCGACAATAAAGTAAAACAAATCGCGATTTTTCCTCTTTCGGTGCTTATTACTGCAAGAGTTTTTTTTGGTACAAAATTTAGATATAAGGCTAAAAGATAGCTTATAAATAGTAGAACATGATGACACCTTTGAAATCAGGGGTACATAATTTTAAATCTTTTATTACCGACAATGAAGTACAACAAATCACGATTTTTCCTCTTTCAGAGCTTATTACTGCAAGAGTTTTTTCGGTACAAAATTTAGATATAAAGCCAAAAGATACCTTATAAATAGTAGAACATGATGACACCTTGAAATCAGGGGTACATAATTTTTAAATCCCTTATTACCGACAAAAAAGTATAACAAATCGCGATTTTTCCTCTTTCGGAGCTTATTACTGCAAGAGTTTTTTCGGTACAAAATTTAGAAATAAGGCCAAAAAATAGCTTATAAATAGTAGAACATGATGACACCTTGAAATCAGGGGTACATAATTTTTAAATCTCTTATTACCGACAATAAAGTAAAACAAATCGCGATTTTTCCTCTTTCGGTGCTTATTACTGCAAGAGTTTTTTCGGTACAAAATTTAGATATAAGGCTAAAAGATAGCTTATAAATAGTAGAACATGATGACACCTTGAAATCAGGGGTACATAATTTTTAAATCCCTTATTACCGACAATGAAGTACAACAAATCACGATTTTTCCTCTTTCAGAGCTTATTACTGCAAGAGTTTTTTCGGTACAAAATTTAGATATAAAGCCAAAAGATACCTTATAAATAGTAAACATGATCACACCTTGAAATCAGGGGTACATAATTTTAAATCTCTTATTACCGACAATAAAGTATAACAAATCGCGATTTTTCCTCTTTCGGAGCTTATTACTGCAAGAGTTTTTTCGGTACAAAATTCAGATATAGTGCCCAAAATATAGTGTATCGATAGTAGAATATGATGACACTTTGAAATCAAGGGTACATAATTTTTTCATTCCTTATTACCGATAATGACAAACCACACTCCGTAATTTTTTATATTTTGGAGCCTATTACTCGAAGAGTTTTTGTGTTACAAAATTCAGTCAAAGTGCCAGGAGATAGCTCTATGATAGTAGAATAGGGTGACACTTTGAAATCAAGGGTACATAATTTTTTCATCCCTTATTACCGACAATGAAGTATAAGAAATCGCGATTTTTCCTCTTTCGGAGCTTATTACTGCAAAAGCTTTTTTTGGTACAAAATTTAGACATAGCGCCAAAAGATAGCTTATAGATAGTAGAACATGAGGACACCTTGAAATCAGGGGTACATAATTTTTAAATCCCTCATTACCGACATTGAAGTACAACAAATCACGATTTTTCCTTTTTCGGAGCTTATTACTGCAAGAATTTTTTTGGTACAAAATTTAGATATAAGGCCAAAAGATACCTTATAACTAGTAGAACATGATGACACCTTGAAATCAGGGGTAGATAATTTTAAATCCTTTATTACCGACAAAAAGTATAAGAAATCGCGATTTTTCCTCTTTCGGAGCTTATTACTGCAAGAGTTTTTTCGGTACAAAATTCAGATATAGTGCCCAAAAATATAGTTATCGATAGTAGAATATGATGACACTTTGATGTCAAGGGTACATAATTTTTCATTCCTTATTACCGATAATGACAAACCACACTCCGTAATTTTTTATATTTTGGAGCCTATTACTCGAAGAGTTTTTGTGTTACAAAATTCAGTCAAAGTGCCAGGAGATAGCTCTATGATAGTAGAATAGGGTGACACTTTGAAATCAAGGGTAGGTACATAATTTTTTCATCCCTTATTACCGACAATGAAGTATAAGAAATCGCGATTTTTCTTCTTTCGGAGCTTATTACTGCAAAAGCTTTTTTGGTACAAAATTTAGACATAGCGCCAAAAGATAGCTTATAGATAGTAAAACATGATGACACCTTGAAATCAAGGGTACATAATTTTTAAATCCCTTATTACCGACAATGAAGTACAACAAATCACGATTTTTCCTCTTTCGGAGCTTATTACTGCAAGAATTTTTGGTACAAAATTTAGATATAAGGCCAAAAGATACCTTATAACTAGTAGAACATGATGACACCTTGAAATCAGGGGTAGATAATTTTTAAATCCTTTATTACCGACAAAAAAGTATAAGAAATCGCGATTTTTCCTCTTTCGGAGCTTATTACTGCAAGAGTTTTTTCGGTACAAAATTCAGATATAGTGCCCAAAATATAGTGTATCGATAGTAGAATATGATGGCACTTTGAAATCAAGGGTACATAATTTTTTCATTCCTTATTACCGATAATGACGAACCACACTCCGTGATTTTTTATATTCTGGAGCGTATTACTCGAAGAGTTTTTGTGTTACAAAATTCAGTCAAAGTGCCAGGGAGATAGCTCTATGATAGTAGAATAGGGTGACACTTTGAAATCAAGGGTACATAATTTTTTCATCCCTTATTACCGACAATGAAGTATAAGAAATCGCGATTTTTCCTCTTTCGGAGCTTATTACTGCAAAAGCTTTTTTGGTACAAAATTTAGACATAGCGCCAAAAGATAGCTTATAGATAGTAGAACATGATGACACCTTGAAATCAGGGTACATAATTTTTAAATCCTTATTACCGACAATGAAGTACAACAAATCACGATTTTTCCTCTTTCGGAGCTTATTACTACAAGAATTTTTTTGGTAAAAAATTTAGATATAAGGCCAAAAGATACCTTATAAATAGTAGAACATGATGACACCTTGAAATCAGGGGTACATAATTTTTAAATCTCTTATTACCGACAATAAAGTATAACAAATCGCGATTTTTCCTCTTTCGGAGCTTATTACTGCAAGAGTTTTTTCGGTACAAAATTCAGATATAGTGCCCAAAATATAGTGTATCAATAGTAGAATATAAAGACACCTTAAAATCAGGAGTAAATAATTTTTGCATCTCTTATTACCGACAATGAAGTATATTAAATCCTCTTTCGGAGCTCATTACTGGAACAGTTTTTGCGGTACAAAATTTACTTAAAGTGCCAGGAGATAGCTTTTTAATAGTACAATATGATAACAGTTTGAAATCAGGGGTCCATAAGTCAGTTATTAAATCCCTCTCCCTCTTGTACGTTACCTACTACACCCTTTCTTCTCTACCGCTTCTTCTTTTTCTTGACTATATTTTTGTTTTTTGTTCTCATTCTTTCTCTCTTCTGTTTTTTTATCTTTAACTTATATGTATTTACTTTATCAGGCTTTCCTACTTTTCTTTTTCTTATTTTCTATTTATTCGTTTATTTATCATAATTTGTTTTGGTTTTTCTTGCTTTTATTATTAATATTTTTTTCCGTTATTAAAAATGGTAGTCTCTAAAAATCAAAAAAATGTATAGATGTTGGATGATCTCCTTGCGAGGTTAAGAATAAGAACCCTACTAATAGTCGCTAGGTGTAAGCTTTGGTGTAAGCCATGGTACATTTATGGTATCTTGTACAAGAAAACTTCTTTTGAAGCTCGTGGACTGTTATAAATTATTAGTTCATATTAAATACTTTGCTGTTTCTTGCACCATTATCTCAGAGTAACTTTTATTGTATTCTTCTTTTATGTTTCTACGCAACCTTGTCCTTTCCTATTATTTTGTCTTCTATAATCTTTTGTTTTAATATTTTATCACCTCCGAGTACATTTTATCGTCATCATTTACCCCGCTTACTTGCATTGGTTGCTTTGTGTACTATGCGTATCTTTCTTTTTTATATATACTCTTCTTTAAGTTCTTTCCTATTATCCCAGCTTTCTTTCTTCATCTTCTTCATAAAATTATGTATAATGTTTCTCCATACGTATTAATATATATTATTTGTTTCTTTTTTTGTTTTATATATTTCCATGTTTCTCCTACATTTATTAATTTCTTTATGTCCACTGTAGTTCGATTTTTTATTCCTCTATTTTGAATACCATTCTCTCAATTTTTTGTATTTATCTATTTTGATGCTTATTTCTTCGTAACTTATTTTGTTTCTCCACAATGTTCTTTTCCTTTATAGTGTCTTTCCAAATTTATTCACCAATCTATTTGTTGTGATATGTATGCTTTCAATACTACCTTTCTCTCTTTCTCTGTTCATATATTTTTCCTCCCTTTCCTTTTCTTTTTTTTTTGTTCTCTTTTCTTATCAGAAAAATACTTTTACTTTTCGGTGTAGGGTTGTACAAGTATTTTACATTGCATTATTATATCACCTTCCCCTCTTTTTATTTTTTACACATATTTATTAATTTTTTTGTTCTTCTGGTTCATTGAGATTTCTCCATTTACCACCTTTCCCATTTTTCCCAAATTTTCATTAAGATTTGATCTTATCTATTACATCTCCTAAAAATTGTCAAGTTCTTTCAGTTCTTACAGTGTCTTACATATTTCTTTATCAACTATACTTTATTATCAATATAACCAACCTTATTATATGCGTTATCGCCTGATCTATTCCATTTCTTTGCTTTCTCCTTCTTTCCCTCTTTTTATCCAGTTTTTTTAGATTATCTTTTAACCTGTTTGCTCTTATTCATCTACCCAGGTTCTAATCTTTTAAATTTTTCTTTCAATTGCCCGTCCACTCCTTACTCTGTTACTAGTGTTTCCTTGTCCTTCTTTTATCGTCCTTATTTTTGTCAATAATATCACGGTAAAGGGAAAGAAAATGTTGATTACCTACCATTTCCAACTGTGTAAAAAGTTGCCAAAAGACGTATGGAAGTATGAAAAATCTTCTAGTTCTCGATTCTGTTTGAAAAACATTTGGTGGCGGCTAAAGAGGTAAGGATTTTAAGACTATTAAAATCCTCTCTCCAAAGAAAACAGAGCTACAAATGCATAGAGAACATTTTCTAAGAGATATAATTCTTAGCCGTACATTATTTGCAGTAAACCATTCCATTCGGTTGACTTTTTTACATTAATTACATCCAGCTGCGTTGGCTACCATTTCACAGTATCTTTTGTTAAATTTTTAGTGTTTTCCTTCTGTATATGCTGCAGTTAACGGTTCTCATCAATTGAATTCTTTGAGTTAATCTTACTAATGAGGGGGTTAGGATAGGTTACCGTAATCACATGCTTCCAGAAATTGGAAGTTTCGGTGTCTATCGACATCATACCTTTCAGTATTAATCCTCTTTCATTCTGACAAACATTTAGGTCGACAAACCTCAGAAAGGTTGTCGAAAGATAACTCTCGATACTGCTTGAAAAACATTTAGTGGCAGCTAAAGGATTTTAAAACTCTATTAAAGAAGAGAGAGGCTATAAACACATAAAGAGCATTCTGTAAGGGGGTATCTCCTTTGAGATGTGACGCAATAGAAACTTACATCATTTGCTTGCTTTCCTACGATCAAAGCATTATCCAATTTAGAATTAGTTGTGGTTCAACTACTTGCAGTATTAAAATTAACTACAGCATCAATAAGATTCTTGTGGCAATAAATTGTTGACCTAAAAAAAAATGGTAGGTTGTTATATTACATTTTGCTTGAATAATTTTAGTTTATTGAGTAAAAGTGGTCGTTACACTTCTTCAAAGACGGCTTATATACGGTAGAGAGCACACACACTTTAATGGACATTACATATTAACGTGCATTAAACATTAAATTACGTTCAGCGAATACACACCAGTAGTCCAGTAATGTAATTAACGGAGGAGTAAACAATTTATCATTCCCGCAATAAAATATGAGCCAATTTGTAAATGATTCGTCCAGCTTTAAAACGCGCCGTACTTCCAATTTTGTTCGAAACGTCAAACGAACCTAAATCTCTTCTCTTGCGAAACGCGATAACAACCGCAATATATTCTACCGATCCAATTCCCAATAAAAATAAATCTCGAAAAATAATTACGCTTCATTTTTTGTCAGATTATAAAAAAAAGTTGCGGAGCAAGCAAGAAAAATCACAAATTGACGGATCTCATTACTGAAAATTTGTGTAGTATTACTTTATAAAAAAAAATGATTTGAATTTCTTATTGAATACCTACTTTTAAGAGAGAGTTTTCGTCTCTTTATTAAAATTATTTTCGCGTTAACGATTACACTGTTTTGATTCTTCGTGACAAGGTGTTAATGAGTTTTTTTTTTGGGGTTAATTTTGCAAACAAATTTACTTATCGATAAAATACGATTTTAAAATTTTTCTAATTTGATTTTCGTCAAACTACTTTTTTTTTTAGCAAAACACCTAAGTGCTACTCACAAAATTTGTTTGTGTCACCGATGCTGACTTTGAAGAATGGTATGCTTTAGTTATTCAGACATGTTACATATTACAAGCAATTTATTGTCACAAAAGGTTTATTAAGATCGCCTAAAATAATAGGGCGCGTTCTCTGCATCCTTTTACAAAAATTAAGAGCAAGGAATTAAATATTTTTTAGGTAATATACAGGGTTGAAAAACAATTCCAGTTATGAAACACTCTGTACTATACGTATGTCGGTAATATAGAATTCATTTGTACGATACAAAAGTTACGGTATGGTTGTCTAATATAAAATTAAAATTATAATTTACGTTTGAACTAATAAGTATCATTGAACTATATACAGTGTGTATTTGAGACTACCATACATAGGGAAAATAGCCTAGAGAGATTCTCTAAAGATCAACTTCTGCTATGATCAAATGAAGAAATGTGATTGGCTGCTGAAACAGCGATATTGTATGTCTTCTGCGTTGTATAAGTAATGCCGTATGAATTTTTAAGAGGTGCGCAGAAATGCTGCCAATGCTGTGGTATAAAAATTAAAAAGTAGGGTTAGATATAAGGTATTGTTTATCTCTTTAATACATTAGTGATTATTGTAAGCTACGTCTTTAAATAAAATACTATAAAACAAAGTTTGAGGTATTTATTCTTTATTAAGGTTATAAAAAGGAACTGAGACAACAACAACTACTACCTACACTTACTAAAACTGAATAGAGATATACAGGAAAGGTACTAAATATTAATTAATTAAATGTTCAAATGTACTGTCGTTTACTCCAGTCAATAGGGCAAATAATTAGTAAATTTTTGACAAAAATAATAGTAGAATATCGCCTGCGCCATGTAATTGTAAATAGTATAAAGTACCTTAAATTCATGTTTTATACCGAAAATGAATTGTCATTATATAGTTAATTAACATTTACGAAGATGTATTGATATCTAGTTAGCCTAGACCAGTTCCTTGCATAAACAAAACATTGCGTTACCATAGCAACGAACAATAACTTATTAGAAGTGTCAGTGTAAAGTTTGACGTCAAAAAAGTAAACCAGAGTCACGCAATAAATTAAATGAAAAAAATGTCCACCGAAATTGTGAAAATCGAAAATTGGAGTATCGAGCCATCATCAAGTACCTGTATTTAAGAGGTAAGCAGATTTACGAAGATATGCTTAATACCCTTGGTGATCAATGTCCTTCGTATGCGACCGTCAAAAATTAGAATGCAAGCTTCAAAAGAGGTAAATTTTCCATTGAAGATGATGACTGATCGGGAAGGCCAGTTTCTGTGTCAGTCCCCGAAAATATCGATGCAGTTCATGACATGATTTTATCAGACCGTCGAATTGGGCTAAAACGGATATCTGAAGCACTGAATATTTCATACGAACGCGTTCATCATATGGTTCACGTCAATTTGGACATGAGAAAAATTGCTGCAAAATGGATCCCCAAATGTTTGAATGTTGACCAAAAGCGTGCAAGGGTAGAAGCATCGCGTTCGATCTGTGCTCGATTTGAAAACGATGTAGACTTCTTAAACCGAATTGTTACTATGGATGAGACTTGGGTACATTTCTACGATCCAGAAATAAAGCAACAATCGATGGAATGGCGACACTCTGGTACTCCAAGACCTAAGAAGTTTCGTGTCCAAAAATCAGCTGGAAAAGTTATTGCTTCAGTTTTTTGGGATTGCCATGGAGTAATCATGATTGATTTTATAGATAAGGGTAAAACAATAACTGGAGATTACTATTCGACATTACTGACCACTCTACGGGAAAGTATTAAAGAGAAAAGACGCGGAAAGCTATCCAAAGGTGTTTTGTTTTTGCAGGACAACGCCCCTGCACACAAATCTCATGTTGCCATGCAAAAAATGTGTGATTTAGGGTTTGAATTACTAGAACACCCCCTTATTCATCCGATTTGGCTCCGTCCAACTATCACCTCTTTCCTCAACTGAAAAAAAAGTTTAAAAGGTCGTACATTTTCTTCCAACAAGGAAGTAATAGAAGCTGTGGAGGTCTGGTTTGCAGAGCAAGATGAAACATTTTTTCTGAAAGGTTTAGAGACGTTGCAGGTTCGCTGTAATAAATGTATCCAATTAAGAGGAGAATATGTTGAGTAATAAAATTTTTTTTTCCTGAGTGAAAAGTAATAAATCAATGCT
Source organism: Abscondita cerata (assembly GCA_030710515.1). Lineage (NCBI taxonomy): Eukaryota > Metazoa > Arthropoda > Insecta > Coleoptera > Lampyridae > Abscondita > Abscondita cerata. The sequence continues at coordinate 56,450 of JALBCR010000807.1, read as the reverse complement.
AATGTTAAAAAAGGAACAAAACGTATATTCTCATTTTTCGATAAAATGATATTTAACACCAAAAATGCATGCAAAATGACTGAAAATGAACGGGTATAAGCATACGGCGGAGTAGTGGGGGTACTCGTCCGCTAACGCTGTTTGAGGGGATTGAGATTTATATAAGTGCGCTGCGGACGGGTACTCCCACTACTTCTCCGTTTTCTCTCACTCGGCCATTTTCAGTCATCTTTGCATGCAGTTTTGCGTGTTAAATATCATTTTATCGAAAAATCAGGATATAATAATAATAATAATAATAATAATAATAAAATCAAATTTATTTGTCTTTAAAAATAACAAAGTGATTCGGTTTTTTCACAAATTTTTAAACTTAAAACTAAATACGAAATTTAACTAAATAACCTTAACAATCATTTTCTTTTTATCCATATTTGATTCCGTCCATTATTAAATCGTTGTATTTGTCGTTATATCTTCCTTTGTCGAATCTTCGTTCTTCTCTCCTGCACCTGGTTATGTTTGTCTTTTTTACTATCTCTTCTTTCATCTTTCTTCCTTCACCTCTTAGCTTTTTTATTTTTTTTTTTCTTGCGTATCCTCCTCTTTGATAATATGCTTTCCTATCTTCTTTACCTTATTTCACTTTTTGTTCCTCTATCTCTTTCTAACATATGTACAGCATTTTATTCGCTTTTCTGTTTTCCATCTTTTCCTTCAGTTTCAATGCTCTGTTTCTTGTTTGAATTATTAGGTATCCTGATCTTTTATTATCTAATCCTAAAGTCCACCTCTTTGAATAACTAATTCCTGTTTCCCTCTTCAACCTCCCATCCCTCTCTTCTCTACACTTTCAGTATATTTCTTTTCCTCTTCTCCATCACTTTCCTCCTCTCCAACACTTCCCTCATCCATTGTTTTCCTTCCCCTTTCTCTCCTAGTAGTAACTTCCATTCCTTTTCCTCGTGTCTTGTTTTACTGCATCCCTCTTTTATATGTATTATATTTTCCCATTCATCCTCACACAACCTGCATAATCTCTCCTCATCACTCATCCAATATTTATTTTCATTTTCTTCATTACCCATTCTGAACCTTGCAATCATTCTTATTTCATTCATTCGTTTTCCTTCTGTTATGTACCTCGGTGTCTTGTCTGTCATTATTTTTATGTATTTCTCGTTATATTTTCCTTCCTTTATTTTTGCCCTTCTTTCCTGCTTCTGAGTATCTTTATCTCTTGCAATTATTTTCTCTTCCATTTTTCTCCCCCTCTCTTAATCTCTTCTCTCGCGTATCCCACTCTTTTATAGTATTTTCTTCTTTCTTCTTCCCTATATTTTACCTTCTGTGCCTCGATCTCTTTCCAACATTCATATAGTATTTCATTTTCCTTCCTACTTCCCATTTTTTTCTTCATGCCTTACTGCAATTCTTCCTGCTTGTATCCTTATTTTTTATTCTATTTCTAGCTCTTCTTCCACTATATACCCCGGTGTCTCCTTCTCTAGTCCTAACGTCCACCTCCAGTATTTCTCCTGTATTTTATCCAGCTCTTGCCATTCCCTCCAACCCCAAATCTCCGCTCCATACAGTACCACACTTCTTAACAAATTTTAAAACATCCAACTCCTTTTCTCTATATCTTTACCAAATATCCTTTCCCCTAACCTCCATACTTGTCCTACTATTCTATTTCCTTTCATTTTCATCTCTTTTATATGGTCTCCATCTTTGTTATCATATCTGATGTTGTAACCTAAGTATCTATACTTGTCTACTCTCTCACCTCCTCCTCCCCACACCACCATTTCACTTCCTTTCTTCTTCCTTTTCTTTTTTTAAATTCCATAATTTTTGTTTTCCCGACATTTGCTGCTAGTTTTTTCTTTTCCAGGTATTTCTTCATAAATTTAACTACTCCTCTCATCTCTTCTTCATTTCTCGCTATTGCCACAATGTCATCCGCATATGCTAAAACCCATATCTTTTTCCTTCCTACTACTATTCCTCCTACTTGATTTTTTTCCATTTCCTGCTCAAGATCACTAATTTATATCGAGAATAAGATTGGGCTTAGCGGACATCCCTGTTTTAGTCCTTTTTCCGTCTTAAATTCTCTACCTAGCTTCTTCCCTACTCTCGTTCTACACCTTGTTTCTTCGTATATTTCCTCTATTGCATTTTTATATCTCTGTTTATTCCTACCTCCTCCATCCTTTCCATAATCCCCTCTTTCCACATTATCAAATGCCCCTTTAATGTCTAGGAATATTGCGTACATCTTTCCTCCTTTCTTTGCTAACTCTTTATTGATTATGTGCTTTAATATGTATATATTGTCTATCGTTCTTCTTTTCCTAAATCCTGCTTGCCAATCCGGTATTATATTCTTTTCTTCTATTTCTTTTTCCAATTTTTTTTAATTTTTGACAATTAGATGATAACACGAGCATTCAGCCTCGATTGAATATAATGCTTTAAAAAATTTAAATCTCAATTGTGCATAAACTAATTGCCCAACAATTGCAGGGTTTTGCACACACTAAGTACGTACCATTACCTCCTACTTTTTGAAAGATTTGTCCTACATCTCAAAAAATGACGGATTTACAAATTTTAAAAGAAAAACCCAAATATTTCACTTTTTCCGATTTTTCTTGGAAAGTTATTACCTGATTAAGTCCAATTGGTGCTCATTTTATTCGTATTTTTATTTTCTATAACTTTCCTTTTCACACCATTAACATTGGTTTATTACTTTTCACTCAGGAAAAAAAAGTTGAAAAAACACGTTTCTTTGCATATAAATGTTAATTAACTATATAATGACAATTCATTTTCGGTATAAAACATGAATACAAGGTACTTTATACTATTTACAATTACATGGCGTAGGTGGTATCCTACTATTATTTTTGTCAAAAATATATCTCTATTTACTGCACTATTGACTATTAAACAATGACTTAATCTATTGTAAAAAATATGACGCACATTCCGTAGTGTTTGGGGAGTTATGTTGAACCACACTTCGGTAATTGAATCTTTTAACGATTCTAAATTGTAATGTTGTTGAGAACTGTAAATTTTTGATTTTAGGAAACCCCATAAGAAAAAATCATTTGGCGACATGTCCAGCGAATAGTGAGCATGCGCTCCATCATTCTGATACCAAACTATGTTGATATCATTGACTACGGCGGTAATTGTTGGGATAATCTGGTTCTGCAGCGTATTTAAATACTTTCGGGAATTAAGGGTTCCCTCGATGAAGAATGGACCAATTAAATTATCGCCCAATATCCCAAACCATACGTTCACAGTTTGCTGATATTGTCAATGGGTGTGCACCTTTACATGTGGATTTTCTTTGGTCCAGTGCCGATAATTTTGCCGATTTGGTTTGCCGTGTAATGTAAATGTGCACTCGTTGGTAAAGCATACATTCGTTAAAAAATTTTCATCTTCATTCCACTTATTTAGCATTAATTCGCAGAAGTCGGTTCGTTTTTCACTATGCCTGCTGCTAATAGTTTTTGTTGTGGGGAATATTTATAAGAAAAATATTGGTGTTTTTTTTTAAAATTTTATGGACATAAGATGTGATACACCAAGAGCTTGTGCTATCCCCCTTACGCTTACATTAGAATCTGCTTCCACAGCTGCCAAAATGTCGATTTCATGATCATTATTTTGATCTTCATTAGTTTTTGGCTGTTTACGTACCCAGTTTTCCAAAATTGTTTTACAATTCGTGTAATTGTATGAAGACACGGAATTGGCCTGTCATTGTAAAGAATACCAAATAACTCAGCTGTTCTTCTCGAACTATTGCCTATAAAAATGAAATAAATATTTAGACGCCCTATTTCAATAATTTCAACATTATATCTGCTAAATTCCATGTCACCATTTGAATTTTTTTTGTATAAATATTCAAGATGAGTTTATTAAACAATTATTTGACAAATAAAATTTAATTTTATACTTACTGCCAATTTTATATCCATAGCCATAGTTGAACCTTAGCTAAATTGCCAATGTTAATTTTCCTATGTATGGTAGTCTCAAATACACACTGTATACTACCAATCATACATGAATTCTGTATTAGCGGCATACGTATAGTACAGAGTGTTTCATAACTGGAATTGTTTTTTAACACGCCCCCTCAATTCTAGTATGTTTAACTTTGTACTAAAATATTCAAATTTCGATATCGATAGCGTTTTAGTGAATATATCATCGATTTAATCGTTTGTTTGAAAGAATTATTAGTTTGAGGGGAATTTACGTTTTGGTAGTTGGCACAACTGTCAACTGCTTTTAACTATTTGGAGGTTATGTACACTTTTACTGGTGCTGTTACTGTGCATATCGTATTGTTTCTGTTATAATTCATATATAAATTTCTCGTATTTGATTTACTTCGTAAACATCTTACGACCTTGTCGTAAAAGTTACGTTTATTGTTTAGGATCCGTCTTAAAGGAGAAGTCTAGCATCTACTATATACCCCGTGGTTTTTTGATAAGTTCTAAACATTCCTACATATAAGCCTTTAAAGTTAGGGGTGGAAATTTTTCGGTTTTCAAGGCGTAACTTCGGTCCCCGACGACCCTTCTTTTCCGAAAAAGTATACCTTTTTGATTTCTATCAAACGTCAAAAAAATTTTTCGAAAATCGCTGCCCGTTTACGCGAATAATTAGTTCTTCCGATTTTTCAAAAAAATCCTGTATCTCTTGAAGGCGTTTGATTCTTGCGTAAAACGATGAAATCTACAAAGGACCACAATAAAACGGAAGCCGTAAAATCCGAAAACCCGAAACGAAAATGGAAATTTTTTTTTTGCGTTACGACCGCCTTTTTTCCGTTTCTTTTATCTCGCTTACAAAGCGTTCCAACCGACGCTCAGACGTTCCGTTCGTTATCGCCAGGTGTTCTCCAGAAAGACGACGTAGCACGCTATGAGTGGAAGGAGCGCCGATAGTGCTTGTTAGACATAGGCTGCCTGTACGTGCAATATTATACGTAGACAAGTCAATTTAAAGCACCAAGATGGCGCCAATTAAGTGGTTTAGAATAAACTATCGCAAAAAATTTTTATTGTTTTTTATTTCTCAAAAAAAATGCGTAGCATTTGAAGGCATTCGATTCAATCGCGGATTTTTCTTGCGTAAAACTATAAAATCTACGAAAATACGAAAAACCGAAACAAAAATACAAATTTTTCGTTTTTTTGCGTTCTGATCGCCTTTTTACCATTTTTCGTCGCAGTCGGATAACCGCTTTTTTTGCACGCGTACGAAGCGTTTCAATCAATGCTCGGACGTCCCGTTCGTTATTGCCAGGCGTTAACCGAAAGACGACGTCGCTCGCTATGAGTGAAAGGAGCGCCGATAGTGCTTGTTAGACAAAGGCTGCCTGTACATACAATATTATATAGACAAGTCAATTTAAAGCACCAAGATGGCGTCAATTAAGTGGTTTAGAATAAACTATAGTCCAGTCTAGCTACACATTTTCACCAGAAATTTTCCCGTCGGTCTGTTTTCTTGTGACCAGTTATCTTGGCGGCCAGTTGGCCTGACAACCAGTGGTTGTTGTCCTGATGGCAAGATATCTACGACGAGTTGTCCAATTTTGCTAAGTACAGCAGCTTTTAAGACGTACCGGAATTTCACTTATAAGAGAAAGAAAAGTTAAATCGACAGAATTAAAACAGCTAGAGATTTTCGGACTCCGATTTCAAGAAGAGCCAATCTTATATAGAACTTTATCACAATCTACTGAACAACGTTCTGCGTCGTTAAATACGGATCATGTGGGGTAAATGACGTCACATAATCTATACTTATTTTATACATTACCCTCTATTTTAACTATTTTTAAGGATCTAAGCTATCGCCCAATAATATTAAAAAATGTATTTCTTATTTCGTTCGTTTTACTCTCTCAACTACCTTCTTTCTCATTTTTTCTTGTTTTTGCTATCCTTGCTATTATTACCAAACGTCGCCCATTTGATGCCCATCTTTTACTATTTGATTTTCACCAGTAAAAAAAATTTAGTTATTTATCATCACATTGTTTTTCTTGTTTCTCTTTACTTATTATGTATGTATCTTAGAGTCTTTTTTAAGGACTCTATAAATATCCATTTGCATTTCTCGTACATTCCCTAACTGTGTCTTTTTTCTATCTCCGCATTGCATTTATGCTTTTTTCGTTTATTTTACTTTTTAATTGCCTCCTCTACTTCCTCTTTCATTTTTCATTTTGTACTACATAGTTATATACAATGTTTTTTTTTTCTTTATCTATTCATAGTTCTCGATTTTTACCATTACTTTTTTTGGTTAAGAAATAAGCATTTGCGTACCAACCAGTACATAAAGATAAACAAAACACTGCGCAATCATAATATATAATCAAGAGCCTTAATTGAAACATTTCCAACAAAAAACAACTAATAAAAAAATTGCCGACTAACTAATCTTCTACAAATTTCTTTATGAAAAAAAAACGAAATTTTTCTGTATTACAACACAATCATGTAAAACGTAATTTGATCATATCTCAATCACAGAGAAGTTTAAAATAAGATATTTATTTTAGTGTAATTATTTTTTTGATATTGCAATGCCAACTGGTTATTGCCAACTAACAGTCGTCAACTGACCGCAAGGACAATTCTCTGCCGCCCAACTGAAAATTAATTTAACTAGAACTATAACAAGCTTAAAGCACATCATAAGTCGACTAGTCAAACCTCATCGGATATGAATTTGGATGATCTGGCTTAATTGCTACAATATTGTACTTGAGATATTTATGTATCTTTACGACTAAAGCATTTAGCGCCAAATATACCTAAGAGTCTATTATCTTTTTCTAGATATTTTTAATACGGACTATGTATTTAATTTTTTTAAGGTATTATCACAGTCCTGTCTTAAACATTCAATTTTTGACTCATTTAACCAAACCTGGTAATACTTGAAAAAATCATATGTAGTTTGAAATTAGAATTATTATCTCAACAACCCGTTGTCTCGTCGGTCAGTTGCCTGGCGGCCAGTCGGCAGCAGCCACTTGTCCCTGCAGCCAGTTGTCCCATGGCCAGTTGTCTTAGACCCTGACAAGTGTAGTATAGTAGAGTTCGTTTTTCAAAAGAACTGCCAAAAAATGTGCTATTATACACTTTGCCCCATTTAAAAAAATAAAGTTAAAAATGAAAACAATCACAGGTTAAGAGTTTATAGGTGTCATGTGAACAAAATGTTAAACTGTTAAAACGTCTTGGTACACTCTGTATAAAAAGAAAGTTATGGAAAAAAATGTTTTGTTAGAACTTAATTTTCTTTTTTCCGTTTATTGACCACAATTTTTGGGTTCTAGTCTTAAAACGTTTTAAAAAACCAGGTACCTGGACTCGCCATAAAAATTATTCAAACAGTTGCATTTATGGTATTGCGTTGCAATTCCTATCTATACGTTTATGCAATTCTGCACCAAATGTATTTATGTAAGTAAGTAACGAAAGTAATCAAAAATATTCATTATAGAACAAATTCAAAAAGTTAATATTGTAATACTTTATCATGTTTATTTAGGAACTAAGTAAACAATTTAAAATTTATTTATATTTGCTTGCGTTAAAGTAATATTTCTTTTAATTAATACAAAATAAACAATGTGTGGTCGTTTTATCTCTCTGAAACAACAGTTCATGTAACTTTTACAAGTAGCATTATAAACAATAAAATTTGACTTACTGTTTTAGAATAGAATTTGTGAAAATTCCAACATACACGTAGACGTACTTGTAATTCATACATGCAAAATTTCGAATGAGATTGATATAATTTGCATTTATTATAAATTCTCCTTTTTCTTCAAAAGAAAGTTAATCTCGTAAAGTAAGGAAATCAACAAAAGGTCAATAACCGAACTATATATTTTTCTTGCAAAGGGCCATTGAACAACTTAAATGTCGTCGGAGAATAACTATAAATTTTATTACATGTTATATTTAATATGGAAGACGTTTTCTCAACTTTATTTTTTTTTTAATTTAGATTAGGATCGCTTTTGGCAATCTGCCACAACTTTTCGTCTACTTCCTGGGCAGTATTTTGAAATCACGTCTTGAATGGAATATTCTATTCATTGTTCGTATTTCTACCATTTAGATTTAGAGTTTAACATCCTCCGTAAATCTGTTTAATAAACTAGATAATGTTTCATGAAATACATACACTCAGAAAATTAAAAAAATGAGACACGATGCTAACGCCCAAATTAAATTTTAATTTATAAATTGAATTCAGTTCAAATGAACACAACAAATATTCATGCAATTGCAATAACCGAAAAAACTAATTTTCAATGCTACTGTTCAAACTTCTGTGATATTAGTCTTAAACAACCTATTAACAACATACGTCTTCAACCTCGCTTCACGTCATTATTATCGGCATTTTATAACATTTGTAACATACTTATACACTGTGTGATTATTTATGTTTTACATTATAAATATTTACAGTTATAAATTTGAATACTAAAAGTTACCTCTTTTATATGTTAAAAATTTTCATTTGTTATTGTTTTTAAACAATCTTGCCATTTAAATACGTAATGAATGCATAACAATTATTTATTTTAGAAATTGAAGGTGGGTATGTCTTAGTAGATGGAACTAAAATTTAATTTAATTATGTTTTTTATTGGTATTAATAGTGTACAGATAACAGAAAACAACACTTCCATATTAAAGTATAAAATAGATCATATTGAGTAGAAAATAGTGAAACACAGTGAAAAGAAATTGCATGCATTAGAGATAAGAAAGATAAAAAAAAATTTACGCGGTAAATACGACGCGAGGTAGGCAACACATCCTACATGCACGTGTAAGCTATAAAGAATATACATGTATACTTGAAAATGTAACAGAATATCAATATTTATAGTAAATCGAAATTACTACCAAAGAAACAAATTTTCAACAACAATTAAATTAAGCAATACAATACAAAACCGAATTAATAAATTAACCAGGGTTGATAATAGCGAAGACTTTCGACGGGCTGATCGGAGTCAAGTATTTTCGCAACCATGGGAAATGAAAAAACAGAGAACGCAACAGAAAGTGAAACAAAAAAGAAAGAAAATGAAGAAATAAGTTTAAGAAATAGACACACATTATTATACAGTAGTTGTATAACACCAAAAAAAATAACTGACCAAATCATTACATGGAGAGAACTAAGAGATAAACAAAGAAATATTGTGACAATAATATCAAATGTATCGACCAGACAAAAACAATAGAGTAGACGAAAAAGAAAAATTTTGGGAAGAACTAACAAACACAACAGAAGGAGCCAAAGGAATTGTATACAGAGCAGGTGACTTCAATAGTATAGTAGGGAAGAAAGATGAACAATATAAAACAACAACAAGACAATATGGAGAGGAAGTACGAAATAATAATGGAAATAGACTGTTAAGATTTTGCCAACTGCAAAACAATAATAACCAACTTATTCTATCAACATAAGGAAATACACAAGTATACTTGAGTACAAATAAACAGAGGAGAGAAATCAATCATAGACTATACTATATTAGTACAAAAGAAAAGATGAAAAACATATTATCATAAATCTTTAGCGACCACTACTAATAAAACAGAATGACACGGAAACAAAAAAATTTAAAGACAATAAAACGAAGTCACATTTTATCAAAAACCGAGGTTAAAAACATAAACTTAGAGATAAAAAAAACTGCATTAAGATATCAACAAAGAACCATCTAAAGGACAAAATAAATTAAATAGAACAGACAGATACACAAGAAGGACGGAATTTATTTAAAGAAATACTTATTAATGCTGTAAGAGAGACATGTGGAACACATAAGCCGGAAAACGAGAAAACACAAACAGTGTAGCGGGTAATGTGTAAAGAAGAAACCAAGAAGAAAAAGAAAAAGAATGAAAAAATATCTAACAAACAAAACCATAGAACAATGTGAACTATATAAAACCCCCAAAAGAAAAAAAAGTAAAAGAGCTGGTAGTAACAACATAAAGAAAATTTTGGACGGACTTTGGAAACTAAATAGAAAAAGATAGCGTAGTAAACCAAAAATCCTTCAGAACAGAAAACCAAAGAAAACAGTTAAACATAAAGAACAAAAACCAGGAAATAAGGGAAAAATAGGGAGAATTCTTCCAGGCATTACTAAGACAACAAAACATATAAAAAGAAATAATAAAACTAAAACTGAAAATACAAACCAGACGGAAGAAGAGGAAATTAAAAAAATAAAAATGGACGAGCTGAGTAATTTAGTGAGAAAATAAAAAAATGGAAAAGCACCTGAAGCGAATAAAATTACAGCAGAAACAATCAAAACCTGAGAGACAGGAATGGAATTACCCAACACAAAGAAGAGAGAAAACAATGCAATTTCCGCATCGAAAGAGGAGATATGCTTACAAAACGTCAAGGGCTGCGCAAAGGCCAACTTGACGACCTCCCAAACACTCTACACAGTAACCGTCGTACTTCTCCAACCAGCCAACAAGTATAAATCAGAATTTTTCAATATACCCACAAAAACGACCACCACTAACGCTACAATCTCTCAATTTTGCTAATGTGGTTCATACAAATAAAAGGTGAATGGGCGCTGGTCACAAAAGTCCGCGACATCTTACAACACGGAAGATACAACAGTTAGTTGAAGGCTAAGAACTCAGCGACCACAATCAAAGCATCTTAAAAACGTTGGAGGAACCATACCTCCTATAATTTTCTACAAAACCTTAGGCTGGGTTGGTTGCTGACATCAATTGAAACGTCCTAGCAACACCAGCACATGCTAAGTTCGACAATTTAGTAAAATTAGCTGACGCCGTCAACGAAACCATCTTGTACAGAAGAGTTCATACACTCGAAACGACGAATACCACCACGAATTTTGGACATCCCAGCAACAGGGGATCCTCTATTTGGCGCTCACGATCAAAACCTCTCAATAGCTTCAACAAACCGACGGGACCACCAAGTTATCTAAGGTAAAGCCAAGAAATGCCACAAACCATGTGATTACCTTCAAGAAATTACCAAGAAAATCGTTAAACGCAGCCAAAGACAACCTTGAAACAACGGCACATCATCCACAAACAAACGGAATGGTGCAACGTGCAACGTTTCCACCCTCACCTCAAAACTGCCACTAAGAAAAGCAATGGACCAAACTGCTACCCACTATTCTACTAGGCTTAGGATCAGCATGGAGGAGAGACTTGCAATCATTCGCAGCCGAACTAGTATACGACGGTACAATCAGACTCGTTTAAGAATTCTTTGTATCCAAGCAGATCAACTAAGGAATTAAGTCATCATTTCGCAGAATTAAGTCCAACAGCCGGAACTAATCACAAGAAACCAAACACATTTACATTCAAAAACTTTTAAACCGTCAATCAGGTACTCGCCGCGACGCAGCTAAATCGCCGTTCGAATAGCTTTCGAAGAACCATTCCCCATAATAAAATGCTGACACAAAACCATAACATTACAGATAAGAAACCGCAAAACAACCAGCTTATATAGAGGGCAACCCCACGAAAATGCAGCCAATGCCGAACCTACCAACAGCATCTACTACCGATGAATCAACTTCAAAGACATCGCCCTGACAAGAACGCCTCACATGATCACACAATAATGTAGGCAAATGCATTTTCAGCCCTTCAAAAATAACAACCACAAAATGAAGCAAGAAGGTACCTACAACCGCAAAAACATTTTTTTGCTTATTTTTTGCCTACCTCATCGTAGATCGGCAATCCTCTCTAAGGAGGTTGCAACACAATCTCTTCAGGAAACACAATTTCCGAAGAATGCGGAAAACACCGTCAGTATTTCGTCAAACACGATTTAGAAATGCTGACCCAATAGGACGCATACTTTCAGGGACCTTGCTGATTCAACAATGCAACTCAATGCAAAAAGAAGATAATCGTCAGCAGAAAAAAAGTACAGTACGGTACCAAGTATCGGCGTTCTAGTGAGAGTTACAGTTACAATATATCCATTGTACAACAAACGCGTTTCATAATCCTATAATTTGTATTTAATGCATTAAATACCTTATATTGACAATTGTCCTTCTCAAGATGACTTACAATAATTACATATTTAAGATTTATCAATACATTAAATAACGGTTAAAAATGTTCATCCTTAATATTTTAGAAAAAAAGATTTCTTGAAAAAGATTGGATAAAAGTAACCGAAACGTTGAATAATGAAGTAACTTTGATGTTATTAAATCAGAATTTTTCGGCACTCTCTTATTGAAGGCCTAAAGTTTTGTTTGAGATTGATTTAAATTAAACAATGAATCCTCCATTATACAATTTAATATACAGACATGTACAGATAAATACACAAAAAATCATTTTGCACGTATTAAAAACATGAACTAAATTCATTAGTACAGGGTTCACTATAAATTACCCACATTTTATTATTTTGAATATAACGGAGTTCTGCTTCATTGTAAACAATTTTGGTGATTGAATTAATGAAATGTCAATTATCAAATACGCCATTTGTCATTTACATGGCTTACTTTGACAATGTTAACAAATCCGTAGTTAAGTAACGGTGTTATTCTACGATTAATAACTCAATAACGGCTCAAGATAAAGACAACATATGATATGTTTTTGAAATCAGAAAACAAAATCTCTTCAAACATGTAATTACATACAAGGTGTTCCATTTAAAAAATATATCATATTTTTGTTTTGCCTTGTAAACGGCGAGTAACTGAATTATTGATAGCATTTCAAGAAAATTCAGTTAGTACCATACAACTTTCATGCACAACTTTTTTCCTGCGAGCAATAATAACGATAATAAGAGGTGGGTAATTTATAGTGAATAACCCTGTACAATTTGGCTTAGATGCGAGAAATCGAGAGATTTACACTTATAACTTAAAAATATATTTAATACACCAAAAATATGCATCAAATACGCAAAAAGTGTTTTAAGTTTAATGTGAAAAGGTGGAGTAAAGTTATAACCATATAAGGATGATCTTCTTATACAGGTTTCTGTATTACCAATAACATGTAATTATAGTACATTTAATCAGATGGCTCTCATTTTATTTAATTTCCTTTATTAATAATTTCTATGAATTTTGTAGTTATTAAACGCCTAATATGTACAATATTATTATTTGAATTCTTGAAAAGAGAAATAAAGTTAAATCGTTGATTGAAATATTGGTAAAGATAGTCAACCTTACGGGATTATACGACCCCGAAATTTGTTCTAAACATCAGAGGTCGGTAGTATCGCTTTGTGCTAAGAAAATACGTCAATTGTATTGTAGAATTTACAGAACAGTATTGCCGATAAATGTGAAATAGAAAACTGTAATTTTGCTGATAGTTTATGCTAAGGCACGACATTGTTGCCAATGCATCATGCCGTTGATTGAAATATTGGTGCATTGAGTCAATGTTGACAAACAAACAAAAACATGCGTTCTACAATATACAAGAATTTATTGATTTTTGTCGACGTACTAATTAAATGTGTGTCCTTTGTTATATATTTTTTTCTATTGTCTGTTAATTGTTCAATGTAATAATATTTATTTGTATCTTTCTTACGTAAGGTTATAACAATGGTTATACCATCATGACACACACATATATGTACAAAGATTGTATACATACACATGTGAATAAAGTTTATTATTATGAAAAAAACCTGCAGATTTAAAAGTATTAATTTCGTAAAGAAATCGTTGAAAAACGTTCTCCCAAAAAAAAACAATTTCTTTAAATACTTTTGAAAATTCCATACTCATATATTTATTACATTAACATCGTTTATCCGTTGAAAATGTTTTAAAATCTATTAGGCTTACGCAAGTAAATTTCTAAATTTTGGTCATTGAAATTAAAATTTTTTAACATAGAAACGCTATCCCTTTTTATGTTGGAACGAATGTTGAATTTTCTTATATTACAATCTAACGTACTCAACTGTTTGCATCTAAACAATATTATAACAAGCCTACTCATTTACTAAAGGTGTTGCTAAAAGTATGCAATTGTAGAATTTCTGACTAAGCCGATAAGGAATGTGACTCATAAACGATAATCCGGAAGACTCCTCGTAATACATTTGTTTCAATATCAACTTTAGGTGTACTTATATTTTAAGATATGATAAACGCATTAAAGAAGCATCTATGCAAAGCTTAATGATTATCTGTTTATTTGTTACAATGAAAATATTACAATCAAGATTGGTTTTTAAGTATGCATTTCTTGAGCTTTAGTCTTCCTGTTGTGCTCAGTTTAAGAGGTTTTCGGTTCGAGTTTGATTTTGATTTTTAAAACATTTCGGTAGTTATTATTTACATGTAAGATCGGATTGCTGGTTTAAAAACTTATCCATTAAAATGAGTAATACTATTGCGTGTCATCGCTGTGTATATCACGGTTGCAATAATTCGAGAAAAATTGCCCGACGATCAGCTTTTATCGGTTTCCTACTAATTGTCTAAATAGATGCAAAATTGGGTGATGAATTGTGGTAATTCAAAGCTAGTACTACTAGATGATCTTAATTTATTACGAAATAAATTAATCTGTGAGAAGCATTTTGAATCTAGTAGTTTTCGAGATCCTTCCGCTGCGAAGAAGAAACTTAATATTACTGCAGTTCCTAAGAAGTTTGTTTCGGGTAAGTAATAATTTTTGTTCAGCAATGACAATTTGCTAATACTTATTGGTAGCGGTCTGGTAGGTACCCAGTGGTGAAAAGTATCTTAACGTTCTCAAAACTCAATTTTTTACATAACACTTTTAACCACTTTCATGTCTTCAATCTTCTCACCACTACTGGTATCGCAAAGTACAAATTACAAAATCAATTTCAAGAAATACTTTCATTTTTTATTAAAAATTTTGCCAATACATAAATAAAGTTCTTTTTAAAAAGCCCAAATTTCAAGAAATACACAACCTAAACAGGATACATCGAAGTCTTTGCGATTAGAAAGAAATCCTACTCAGAAATCACCAGAAGTTCTGACAGTTTATAAATCTGATAATGTGCGAACTTATGAAAATATATTTTCTAGCGGAAAGTATTTGCAACGTAATTACAACTATTTTCTGTCAGCCAATAAGAAAAAAATTGAGAACAACGCCGATTCAGTTAGTGATGCCTCCTTTGTGAATGTTCTTCAAAGTGCAACAATCAGTGCAAGTATAAGTTCTGATAAACCTATACAGACAACCGTTTCTTTTAAAATTAAAAAGTTTAAAAATAAATTGAATAGTCAAAAGTGTGAAATATTTAGATTGAAGCGCAAACTTCAAAACAGCACAATTTCGGGTCTTTTAAAAAACAAAAACCGGCTTTGAAGACATTTATTAATATGCAATGTTTTCATCGAACACGAACTCCATGGAAGGATTCAGAAAAACAACTGGCATTATCATTGTATTATAAATCGCCTACCGCTTACAAATTTATGTTGAACCATTTAGGATTTGTTTTGCCAGCAATTTCAACAATCAAGTCGTGGTTGAAAATTGTTAATTTAAGATCGGGGACAAATAATGTTCTTATACAAAAATTAAAAAAAAGTTGAAGGAATGACAGACAAAGAAAAGCAGTGCGTGGTAATGTGTGACGAAATTACTTTAAAACGAAATTTAAATTATAACCAATATTGGGACTACGTCGAAGGATATCAAGATTTAGGGAATTAGGACGTAAACCGTTTTTAAGTAACCATGGATTGGTTTTTTATTTGAGAGGAATATTGTATAATTGGAAAATTCCATTTTGTTATTTTCTCAGTAGTGGTTCAGTTAAAAGCGAAATATTATGTACTCTTATAAAGCAAGTGATGCATAAGTTGTTTCAAATTGGATTGAAACCTCGAGCGTTAGTTTGCGACCAAGGATCTAATAACAGAAGTGCTCTATCTTGTCTAGGCGCCACAAAAGAAAATCCAACAATTCAAATCGACAATAACAAAATATATGTAGCGTATGATCCTCCTCATTTACTAAAAAGCTTAAGGAACAATGTCATGAACAGCAAACTGGAAATAGTCGTCAACAATAAAAAATTCAGTGGACCGATTTTGTCAACACTTTTATATTGATCAGTGTAGCAGTGTAGCAAGATCCATGTTAAAAATTACGGACAAACATATTAACCCATCAAATTTTCAAAAGATGCGTGTTAAATACGCCGCTCAGGTATTTAGCAATTCTGTATCTGCAGCAATTAGCAGTGCTGTGATGACGGGTCAATTAACAAGTAATACGGCGTTAGATACTGCATCTTTTTTAAAACAATTAACAACATTTTTGACTGTTTAAATAGTTTTTCAGTAAATGATCCGAATCCCTACAAGCGTGGTCTTTCAGTTTTTAAAGACATGCCATGCGAAACGTTGAAACGTTCTGTACAATACTTCAATTCCATCAAGTTTTATGAGAACGGTGTAGAAAGAAAAAATATATACTGTATCGCAGGTTTCCAATGGACTATAAATTCAATTTTAAGTCTGTGGGAGGACTTAAAGGGAGAAGGAACTTTGTACTTTTTAACGTCACGAATAAATCAAGATCCTCTAGAAAATGCTTTTTCAATGATTCGTGCTAGAGGAGGTTATAATGCCCAACCGTCTGCCCGCGAATTTAGGCTTGCATTACAACATAACATGCACATTCGCTTGCAAATACCAATAGAACAAGGGAATTGTGAAAAGATAACGACGAGATACTATATGGTATAGATGAACAATTTAACACTAACTATGAGGAAGAGGATAACAAAATTGGGACAAATGAAAGTGTAGAAAATAATGAAACAAAGAGATCGTCTAGAACCTGTCTGGAGAACAAAATCAATGAAGACAATGTCGTAATTAATAGTTCTTTAGAATCTTGTTCAGTGTCGTATGTTGCGGGTTATTTAAGTCACTACATATATAAAAAGTA
The DNA here is from genome assembly GCA_030710515.1 of Abscondita cerata. Taxonomy (NCBI): domain Eukaryota; kingdom Metazoa; phylum Arthropoda; class Insecta; order Coleoptera; family Lampyridae; genus Abscondita; species Abscondita cerata. Next base: position 39,363 of record JALBCR010000807.1, on the reverse strand, counting down.
CATTGTAATACGTGTAAGGAAATGCTAACAGTTAACGACTCAAGTGTTTTCAATGTGAACGAATCATTAATTCTATATAAAGATTACAGCAAATCTGATGGAATTAAATACTTACACAGACCATCACCCGAATTCTCAAAATTTGTGTTTTTTTATTGAAACTTTTACTGAAGAATTTCATCTTTTAAAACAGATTATGGTTTATTGGAAAAAATTAAACTCCGTATAAAAAATGTCTCAACAGCAGTGTGAATTCATGGTTCAGAGAATGCGACACTCATAAACTGTTAATTATCGATCAGTTGGTTAAAATAAAACTATATCGAACCTTAAAGTGGGAGGCTAATAAACATATTTCTAATAGCTATAATTACAGTGATGTCACAAAACCACACCGTAAAATAAGAATATTATCTGCATAAATAAGTGTAAATGTTTGGATATGTTTTATGTATAGCATTGTATTAGGTACGTTATTATTTATGTGTAAATTGTTTGTAAATTATTACTATTATTTTAGATCAGTTGGAATTGTAATTTTGAAACAATGTTTATAATTAATGAGCTATTTTTACTTTAATTAAACTATTTTAATTCGAAACCATGATATTTTGATACAGTTTCAAAGAGTAAAATCCTAACTTTTTATCTCTACTAACAGATAACAAAGTGTCACTTTTCGTAAATTATTTTTTCCCTCGGGAAAAAAGTGAGTACTATTTTTTAACACCAAATTTCCCTCAATAATTTTCTAATTCTATTGTAATATGATTTTTCAATATTAAATCGTCATTTATTTCGTCACAGAAAAGAATAGTGTATTATACACGTATTATCCGCACCGCGTCGGGAGACAACACACCTCAAGCTAAAATTTAGTACTTTTATTTTTAGAAGTAATAGGAATAGGTTTTATTACCAAGTGAATTTAAATTTGAAGGTCTAGTGGAACCCACTTTCCCTAAAAAACACGGTAACTTGTTGCCTTTTGAATTGAAAAATTTGAAAACCAATTTTTATTTAAAATCCTTTTCAACTGAACACGTAAAAACAAGTAGATACAAAAACCAATAATTTTGCGTTTCTGAACTCTAGTGGTATTTCTCCCAGTATGTTCTACTTTATTCCTAACGAAGTTATTAAATGACAAACAAATGTCAACATTATTATTTGCAAGTTAAAAAGTAAAGTGCAAGCATAATTTGTAAAATAATTGTTTCTTATTTATCTAACACCGACCAAACCAAACTGTTTTAACAAATAACGCTTCGCATGTATTTTAGTAAATTATTAAAAAAACATTGTCATTAAAATCCAAGATATGTATCATCAATGGTATTATTCATAAATGAAAAATTCGTCACTTTTAATTACTAGTTAATACGTTTACTAAATATTTGAAAACGTTGCAACATTGTATTGACAAAAGTAAATTTTACGGATTGTATGTTGCGCCATTTTTACAACGGTGGAATAAATTGAACTATTCTATTTCAAGAATCGTACACATTATAACTTAGCGCTTCAGTACAGGTGAAAAAGTAAACAAAAACGCAACCCAACATGCATATGTGAATTGCATCCGTGATACAAGCAAATACAAGCGGTTGACTATCTTTACCAATATTTCAATCAACGGTTAAATGCAGTTACGTATACAATGGGTATTAAACTAACAATCAAAACAAAACGTCAAGTGTCGACAAACAATTATTACAGTTGCATATATGAACAAGGTAAACTTAAGTTCCTTGATTTTGTTTTTCTTTCTAGCACACATTAATAAAAAGCACCAGAGAATTGTAACAAAATTATGCTAATTTTAACTATACTTGAATAATATAACGATATTATAAATATGCATACAATGTATGTATTTTACAAAAAATTTATTTTTAAATTATTTAATACATAATAAATACATAAAAATACTTAGGAATGATTCGATTTAATTTCTCAGTGTTACAAATGTACGTGATGTATTTTTCTCGTATATAGTATATTAAAAACTAGCAGTAAACACAAAAATATGTGTATTTTGGAGGTGATCATAGTTGTACGTAATAAAATTAAAAAAGATGCATTAAATACGCATAATGTGACAAATTGGAAGACATAAATAACATAACGATCAACATGCATTCAATGTATGTAATGTACAAGAGAATTTATCTGCATCTATTACATACACAAAAATACGCAATAAATACGCTGAAACGATATGGTTTGAGTGGGTTAAATTTTTTAAATATGGTTGTAAATAATGTAAGTAATATGCAAAATTACATTACATAATTCAATTTAACGTATTAAATACATTAAAAATATGCATTTAATACACAAGAACGTTTTAAGTTTCATGTGAGCAGTTGGGGTGCTTAAATAATATAACGATGTTAAAAATTTGCATACAGTGCATTTATTAGCAAGGAAATGTATTTGCATTTATTTAATAACTACGTAAGAAATTCGCCCATGTGAAGTTGGCCATAAATCCAGCCATAAAAATATTTTTTTCTGTAACGCTATGTAAATATTGAGTTAAATGTTTATAACTACTAAAACAACAATTAATCAACATAAATAATTATTATTTTAATATTAGTTTATAAAAAATTGTTTAAACTTTGCATAGTTTACTTATACCTATTGAATTTTTAGAGCTTCTTTCATAGTGTTCGCGTGGATGGATTAATTATTATGCAAGTTTACTAATAAATGGTTTTTACAATTATAAACAACATGTCAAAGAATAAAAATGCTAATATTTTTTAAATCGAAAATAATTGATTTCAAAGTTATGTCTACGCGCGACATACTTGGAGTATATTCATGGGTAAATTTAAACGTGTTAGGATTAATTTTAGGCAAACTCAGCAATAAATAGTTTTTATAATTATAAACAACATATTAAATAATAAAAATGCTAATATTTACTTAATGGAAAGGAAAAGCATAGAAGAGAAAATCTGTAATTCACGTTGGGACGTATGGGCTATAATGTCGTACGTAGCTATAATTTTGAAATCAAATATTTTCGATTTAAAAAACATTAGCAATTTTTTGTTGTTGTTTGTTTATAATTATAAGAACTAGTTATTGCTAAATTGGCATAAAAATTGATCCACGCTCAAGACGTTCAAATTATCAAATTCACCTTCGAACGTTCACTATGTATGTACTTAATGTAGCGCGTAGCCATCACTTTGAGATCAAATATTTTCGTTTTAAAAAATATTAGCATTTTTATTATTTAATATGTAGTTTATAATTATAAAAACTAATTATTGTTGAATTTGACTAAAAATTGATCCTCACCAACACGTTCAAAATCACTCTCGAACATACTCTAAGAATGTCGCGCGTAGACATAACTTTGAAATCAAATATTATCGTTTTAAAAAATATTAGCAATTTTATTCTTTGATATGTTGTTTATAATTATAAGAACTCGTTATTGTTAAATTTGCCTAAAAATGGATCAACACCAACACGTTTAATTTCACTACGTATGTACTAAATGTAGCGCACAGCCATCACTTTAAGATCAAATATTTAGTTTTAAAAAATATTAGCATTTTTATTCTGTCTTATGTTGTTTATAATTATAAAAACTATTTATTGTTGAATTTGCCTAAAAATTGATCCACACCAACACGTTCAAATTCACTCTCGAACATACTCTAAGAATGTCGCGCGTAGACATAACTTTGAAACCAAATATTATCGTTTTAAAAAATATTAGAAATTTTATTTTTTTGATATGTTGTTTATAATTATAAGAACTCGTTATTGTTAAATTTGCCTAAAAATTGATCCACTCCAACACGTTCAAATTCACCTTTGAACGTTCACTACGTATGTACCTAATGTAGCGCGTAGACATAACTTTGGAATCAAATATTTTGGTTTTAAAAAATATTAGCATTTTTATTCTGTGTTATGTTGTTTATAATTAAAAAACTATTTACTGTTGAAATTGCCTAAAAATTGATCCACCCCAACATGTTCAAATTCACTCTGGAACGTACTCTACGTATAGACTGTAATGTCGCGCGTAGCCGTAACTTTGAGATCAAATTATTTCGTTTTAAAAAATATTTGCATTTTTATTTTTCAATATGTTGTTCATAATTATAATAACTATTTATTCTTGTATTTGCCTAAGAATTGATCCATGCCAACACGTTCAAATTCATTCTTGAACATACTCTAACGATGTCGCGCGTAGCCATAACTTTCAAATTAAATAATTTCATTTTAAAAAATATTAGCATTTTTATTCTTTGATACGTTGTTTATAATTATAAAAACTATTTATTACTATATTTGCATAATAATTAATCCACGCCAACACTATAAAAGAAACTCTTAAAGTTCGATAGAGTTAAGCATACTCTGCAAATTAGTTTAAACAACTGTTTTATAAACAAATGTTAACATATAAATTATTTGTGTTAATTAATTCTTGTTTTAGTAGTTATAAACATTTAATTAAATGTAGATAATAATTACATAGCGTTACAGAAAAAATAATTTTTATGGCTGGATTTATGGCTAACTTCACATGGGTAAAAATTCGTAGTTAATGCCTAAATATTATTCAATTTAATTTCTCACATTGGAAGTGTTACAATGTACGTGATTAAAAATCTGCAGTAAAAACAAAAAATATATGAGTTGAGGGTGAGTTGTAACATGGTCTTTCTTGCCCTCTTAGTGCCGGTCGCATTCCGAGACATTCAATTACTCATAAAGCCCTTGGTATCTGTAGAAATGATGGAAAACGAGCAGATGGAATATCCCTCGCTTCCTGGACAAGTGGAAAGCTATTAATTTGGGACGCCACGAACACGGACACTTTATCCCCATCTAACATCGCCTTTTTCGCCAAAGTCTCCCGTGGTGCCTCTAATTTGGCCGCCTCAAACAAGCGAAGAAAAAATAAGGAGATTGTAGAAAATTACGCATATCATTTGGTCTTCTTCGCAGTAGAGATCTTGGGATCTTTTAGTGATGATGCCTTATAGTTTGTTACTCATCTTGGCAACCGTTTGCGGGATATCACACCAGAACCAAAATCCAAGTCATACCTTACGCAACGTATCAGTCTGGCTATCCAAAGAGGAAACACAGCAAGTGTCCTTGGAACCCTACAGTGTTTTATAATTTATGTCAAACTATTTCTTTATGTTCCCTCATCAGTGCTTTAGAAATAAATTTATTACATTATATAACAAAATTATTAAAAAATATGCATTAAATACGCATAGTTAGGGATATAAATTACGTAGCAATGTATTATGCATCCAATGTAGGCAATGTACCTGGTGACCCAATAAGACTGTTCCTCGGCCATATCTCGGGAACCGTTCGTCGTATGACTTTGGTGTAAAAAAATATCAGGTAAATCGGCCATGATGAATCGCAGAAAAATATTTTCATATTTTAAAAATGATCACCAGAGGGCGTAACTGCCATCTTGAATTTTAAAATTGATTTTCAATAAATTTCGCATAATAAACTAAAAATTTTTTTCACATTTGTAAAAAGAACCAGTTTATCTGTCATTTTCGTAAAAACAAAAGTTCAGTTATTTCAAAAACGAAGATGGCGGGGGGTGTTCAATTGTTTTCGCAATAATCTGCTTTAACTTTTTAACGGTTTGAAATATAGTTAATATAGTTTTGACACCATGACTCAAATTTTAAAAAAATCAAAAAAATTAAATAGAATGATATGACTTTTTCTTTATGATAAAGTAGCCAAATAACATCCAAATAGGCCAGTGAAAACCATTTTTCAAAATCTCGTTCCTGACCTCAAATATTGGGAAAATGAGAATAATGGATGTTTGATGATCGAGGACCGCGCGGTAAATTTTCTAAGACTATAAAAATTTAGCACAAAATGAATAAGATGTTAAAGAGACAATTGTGAGTCTAAATAGAATTCATTTAGGTATTACTTAAAAAAATATATCATCAGAACGTTCATGTTGCTCCAAAGGGACTAAACGCATTTTGAACTTATTGTCACTTTAATATTACTCTCGTAATTCTAACCTTTAATTTAAAAAGTAAGCCTAAAAACCTAAATAGGTATACTATATCCGAATTCGAATATGTTAGACCATATATTTTGGAACCATTTACAAAGATTCTTTGTAAAATTTGATGCCCCAAATCTAGTACTTTGCAAAGTTTTAAGCTGTTTTTTTTGCAATATGGTGTGTGGTCTTGGAAAAAAGAAAGATGGATAGGTAGTTAAGTTCATTTTTGCCAAAAAATATAATATATTTGAAAATTAAAAAGTATAAGGCATAACTTTTTAATCGCAATAATGAAAAACAAGGTAAGTCTTGGCTTGGTTTTAAAGTAAAGTAAAAGCACTCTACACTTTAAGCCTTGGAAAATTAAACAAATGGAACACGACGCATTATAAAATGACAGTCGTAATTTTGTAAATTATTTTGTTGTGTTTACATGCAGAAAGTGCAGTTTTTTGAATTTGTAATCTTTTTTAAAATGCCGATTTCTAACCAAAAAGCATTTAATATGCTGGCGATCTATTTTAAATGTTTTCAAAATGGAATTATCGCTGCTCGCACCTTCTTTTTGCGCTATCCAAATCGACCGCGATACCATCGCCGCGTGTTTGTGCGTTTAGCCCAGCGCCTGTTAACAACGGGTAGCATCCGTAGACCTGTCATGAATCGGAGAAATAGGCAAAATAACGAACAAAATGTTATTAATATCTTGGCATCTATAGAAATCAATCCCCACATTAGTACCTACTATAGAAATTTCTCGAGACTTGGGTATTCCTCAAAGTACGGTTCATTGCATTATTCAAACCTAGAGGTATGTAAGAGGTATTTTTATAAAGTTTAATCTATTTTACACTCAAATTATAAACCCCCTTGTTTTTTTTTACATTTTTTGCTATTTTAGGCTACACCCCTACCATATCAACTTACACCAAGGCCTTACTCCTCCGGATTTTGACCAAAGGATAGATTTTTGCCACTGGCTAATAAACATGGTAGCAGAAAATCCTCAATGTCGGTCCAATGTGTTGTGTACTGACGAAGCCACTTTAGGTAGTAATGGACAATTGAACTTACATAATGCGCACTTTTGGGCCCGAAATAATCCGCGCTGGTTTGGAGAAGTCCAGCATCAAGGGAGATATAGTGTAAATGTTTGGTGTGGGATAATTGGAGGGCGGGTTGTTGGTCCGTTTATTTTGGACGGAGCATTAAATGGTCGAACATACCTACATTTCTTAGAAAATGTTCTTCCAATTTTAATGGATGATATTCCGCTGGACGTCCGCCAAAATATGTTTTTCCAGCATGATGGATGTCACGCCCATTATGCCCTTGTTGTTCGCCAGTATTTAGATGCCACCTTCCCTGACCGTTGGATCGGAAGAGGAAGCCTGTTCCCTTGGCCTCCAAGTCAAGTTTTTGTAATGTTATTCGCCTTAAAATTGCTTCAGTATTTAACACAAGAATCTTTGGATGTTGCATTTTGGAATGATTCTGTTTATAATTGCGCACATATTAAAACTTATTAAATATTTCAAGGTCTCCCGATTTAACCTGCCTTGATTTTTATCTCTGGGGAAGAATTAAGGATATAGTCTTAGCAACAAGGCCAACTTCCCGCGAGGATATGATTGCAAGAATCAGGAATGTCATCTTGAACATCCCAAGAGCTGAAATTGAGAATGCTGTTCTCTCAACACATCAGCGTCTTCAGATGTGCATCCAAAATAACGGAGGTCATTTTAAACACCTGAGTCGCTATTAGATCATTTTTTTTTTCCTTTTATGGGTTTTATTAAAAAACAGTCCTTTTAGAACCACATACCATTTCATAAAAATAATTCCGTAAAGTAACTATATTATACCTACTAAAATCTGTGTAAATGGTTCCAAAATATATGGTCTAACATATTTGAATTCGGATATAGTATACCTATTTAGGTTTTTAGGCTTACTTTTTAAATTAATGGTTAGAATTACGAGAGTAATATTAAAGTGACAATAAGTTCAAAATGCGTTTAGCCCCTTTGAAGCAACATGAATGTTCTGATGATATATATTTTTTTAAATAATACCTAAATGAATTCTATTTAGACTCACAATTGTCTCTTTAACATCTTATTCATTTTGTGCTAAATTTTTAATAGTTTTAGAAAATTTACCGCGCGGTCCTCGATCTTCAAACATCCATTATTCTCATTTTCCCAATATTTGAGGTTAGGAAGGAGATTTTGAAAAATGGTTTTCACTGGCCTATTTGGATGTTTATTTATTTATTTATTATTATCCAAACGGAATACATCCTTTTCAAACAGAATGAAATAAAAATAAAAATTGCAAGGTAAAAATAAGTAATTTTTCTAACTACGCTAATAAACTAGGTATACAACTATACATAAAAAAACATCCATTTCAAAATAAAATGAAATAACATTTGCAAGGTACCAATAATTAATATTATTTTCTTACTACGCTAATAAACTATACCACTAGAGGAGAAAATAAACTACTACGAAAAACGTTAATATTTGGGTAAAACAGATCAAATTGGGGATCAGATTGTAAAACATTGACATAACGCATCATTCGTACAAGAGGAGAGTAATAGGCACACCAAGTATTAAAATGACCGATTCTGAACAAAACATAGTTTCTTGTATTACAATGATAACTTGAGTACCAAAATTCAAGTGATTTTACAAGAGTAGAACATCTTATCTGCCCATGAACCAACTTGTATATAAAAAGCAAATCGGCCATTATACGTCTATTTTCTAGTGTAGCATGTTCAAATGCATTAAAATATTGTTAGTGTTGAATGCTGGTAACCCTAACTTAAAAGATATTGCTTTTAAAAATCTATTTTGAATTTTTTCAATATCGACGATCTGATACTTAATGTAAGGGGACCATATTTGAGAACAGTACTCTAAGGTAGAACGAACTAATGAGCAAAATAGAATTTTTACACACCTCAAAGATAAATCTTTACCAATTCTCAATATAAACCCCAACATTTTCCAGGCATGGTTCACGATGTTACAAATGTGTGCACAAAACTTAAATTGTAACTAAATGTGACTCCTAAGTCTTTAATAGTTTCTACCCTTCTAATTAAAATATTATTGATACAATATTTAAATTCTACGGGATACTTAATTCTATAAAATGATATAACTTCGCATTTAGTAATATTCAGGAACAAATCATTTCTACCACACCAATTTTGAATTGCATTTAAATCATTTTGAATTTTTTACAGTTCTAAATATCTTAAGGTCGTCCGCATACAATAAACATTGGCAGTTAGTGATACAATCTCTTATATCGTTTATAAATAGCAAAAACAGTACAGGCCCCATGTGAGAACCCTGGGGAACTCCAGAAGGTATATTTATTTTTCTAGAGTAGTGACTGTCGATTCTAAAAATTTGCTTCCTGTTACAAAGAAAACTTTTTAACCATTCAACGATCATCACATTGAACCCGTACTGTTCTAACTTCATTAACAAAGTGCGGATGTTTACTTTATCAAAAGCCTTGGCAAAATCAGTATAAATAGCGTCAACCTGCATACGATTCTCCAAAGCCTCCGACAAAAAGGCATGATATTGCATGAGATTAGTTGTTGTAGCGCGACCAGATAAAAAGCCATGTTGCTCATTTATTATCAGATTTCTAGATGCCCACATCAGTTGCTTTGTTAGTATACAATCTAATATTTTTGGAATGATTGATTGTAGAGAAATGCCTCTATAATTTTTAATATCACGCCTGTCTCCTGATTTAAAATTGGGGATAGATAGCTTAATTTCCATTTATCAGGAAAACAGTGATCTTGTATGGAACGGGTAAAGATTATGGTAAGAGGTATAATAACAGAATAAATACATTTTTTTAATACTACACTAGGGATATTATCAGGACCATGTGTGAAGGAGGTACGTAAATTGTTAATTGCTTCAAAAACCATTGCCCTATTTATTATAAATTTAAAATTGGGATCAACCTTTTCGTAACCAACGGTTCCAGATTTTGAAGTCTGGTTACCGATGTTGTAATTATAGACAGACGAGAAATAATCGGCAAATAAATTAACACTATCATTTAAATTGTTACTACGGTTGTTGGACAAAAACATTTCTATAGGCAAGCCTTTAGTTTCTTTTCTGTCATTTACAAATCGCCAAAAGTTATTTATGTTAGTAGCAATCTTTACTTCAATACCGTTTAAATATTCCCTATAAAGTATGGCACTAAGAGATTTACATTCGTGTCGCAGATTATAAAAAGTTAGGTAATCATTGTACCCATTAGTACTCTTAAGTTTAGCATGTGCACACTTTTTCTGTCTGGTTAAACTTATTAAGGACTTGTTAAACCATATAGGGTACTTAGATCGGATAAATGTTCTTTTAGGAACAAAAAATTCAAACATTTGATACATAATGGAATAAAATTCATCAACAAGATCATTAATATTTACAAACACCGAGGAAAGAAACTACCAATCAATAGAGGCGAGAACGAAATTAATTTCCTCAAACTTTGCATCATGAAAAAAATATTTAGTTATAGAACTAGGTACAGTTACGATTTTTTCTACCTTTACATTGACAGCATACGCAGAATGATGAGCACTATTAGGGAATAGTGGATCTAAACTATAAGACACATCAGCCATAATATCACAAAACACTAGATCTAGAAACACACCACGTATATTAGGCAAATTATTTCTTTAAGCTAAATTTAAAAAACCAAATGAATTCTGAAGAATCGCAGCTCCTGGACTAGCTTCATAATTAGCCATGACTCCCATATTGTCATGTGACCATTGATCATATGTTATTTGGCTACTTTATCATAAAGAAAAAGTCATGTCATTCCATTTGATTTTTCTGATTTTTTTTTAATTTGGGTCATGGTGTCAAAACTAGCCCCCTGGTGGAGAAGGATTCAACTAAATTAACTATATTTTGATTCTTATTGCTTAAGGAATACTCTTTTCAACGATACCAAATTTGTTAAAATCGGTCGAACCGTTAAGAAGTTAAAGCAGATTATTGCAAAAACAATTAAACACCCCCCGCCATCTTTGTTTTTGAAATAACTGAACTTTTGTTTTTACGAAAATGATAGATAAACTGGTTCTCTTTACAAATGTGAAAATTTTTTTTTTGTCTATTATGCGAAATTTATAGAAAATGCAATTTAAAAATTTAAGATGGCAGTTACGCCCTCTAGTGGTCATTTTTAAAACTTGAAAATATTTTCCTGCTATTCATCATGGCCGATTTACCTAATATTTTTTTACACCATACGACAAACGGTTCCTGAGATATTGCCGAGAAACATTCTTATTGGGTCAACAAGAAAATTTTTCTGAATTTGCTTTGAGTGAGTTGAAAGTTTTTTAGACAGTGTTGCAAATAATGTACGTAACGAATATGCATTAAATACGTAAAAACGAATCCTAATCACTATAATATTTAAGATGAAATCATAGAAAGGTTTAATTACTTTTTTATAAAATTCATACACCAATGCATTTGACATGAAGTACGTCTCAAAGCACATTGCCAACAAGTCAACATAAAGTCTTGTTAGCTATAAAAAGCATTAACAGAGCTTTGTGCAAACAATGACAAATAAATCTCTTCAATTTCTTACTAAATCCGCATCTGACATTAAAACCTATTAATTAATGCCAAGATTAAATGGACTAAAAGCTTCACCACCTTATTTATTACTTCTTAAGCATCTCCTTTCAGCAAAACTCCTTGCATAGAAAAATTGAATACGCGCAAAATGTAATTAAATTTTTGGTAGGTTATATACATTTTTTATTATGCACTTAATTCTCTTAGTTTTATTTTATTTGTGGTATTTTTACAAGTTTAACTTTGGTTTTACTACGTCTCTTGGGTATCTTACGAACTCACATTCGTCAATTTATTTTTTAGATGGAGCAAGGAGAGCGTCACTCGAAGTTTATAATGCAAATAGTGACATAATATGCTTTTATTTGTATATAAAAAGGGATACAAGTTGTGATAATTTATGTTTATTTTGGAATATGTACGACTCAATTTACGCTTTTGTAAACAAAACTAAAAAAAACATGTTTGGATAAATTATTTAGCTTATTGATTTCATTGTTTGTACCTTTGATTATTTCCATTAAATAAATAATATAACGGAATTGATTATAGATTGTACAATCTAAACGTTATTATCTGTTGTTTTAATCAGATTTAAGGAACAAATATTTAAATATTCATGGCCAAATTATTGATTTTCCCTCACGAAATAAAAAATATTAAACTTATGTCTTCAATGATACTGTTCAAACTTCCGTCATATTTATTTTTTCTTCTTAATTATCATTCTTTACTCAAACATTGATGCTGTCTTTTAATTTAAATGTATTGTAAAATTACTATCTATTTTACATTTTAAGTGTTTTTCACTTTGTTAATTTTAATTTCGAGAAATATTCGCTAGTTTAATTTATGGAAACTAAGATCTTAATGCTGTTCAACGCCTTCATTACTTAAAAACTAGGTTTTTTTCTATCGATTACGAATATTTTACTAAAAAAAAACTCGTTTACGTGCTATTTTATTGCCTTATGGTTAGATAACCAAACGTTGGTATCGGAATTTGAGAAATAGATTGGGTAGAATTTGTTCTTTAGAACGTTCGCTACTTTTATTTCAATAGATGGTGTGGAAATCGATTTCCTTCTTGCATATGATTCATTATTTCTATTTTCGCATTACTTGTCGTTAGTGGCTTCGACGGCCGTACACGTGGTCCTCGTAATTGCTAATTGTTTTCTTAAATAAAATCCTTGAATTATTTAATTAATTGTAGGGTGACAAATTCCTTTATTATTTACAAACTGTAATAAGTACATCTGTACTATGTACACGGCCAAATGCCGTAAGTGAAACCAAATTTATAATTTTTACCGGAGAGACCAACCCATAAATAACTGAAGGCAAAACCAGCCTATAAGTTCCATTCGATTCTTTACTTGTAGGTACGGTTGATGTTACCTATCACAGTCGTTTCTTCTATCAGGGAGAAGTTATCGTGGTTTCTCTTCAAGGAACCGTTTTCACTTATTAGTTTAAATCACATGTTTAGTAGTTATAATTAGGAAAGTCAACATAGCTTTTTTGGAGTTAAATTTGTATTGTAATAATTAAGGTACTTACCTAGTATTTAAGCGTGTCGATCCTTCAGTTACTACAGCCAATTACGTGTTGGCAAAAATAACAATCTCGAATTGCCTGTTATTAGTTTGCAAGAGGTTGTACAACAGCAAACAAACACCGAGAATCACTCAACAGCTGATTCGTCCTATTGGGACTCTTCAGGAGTGACAAAACTTGTGTTGTAAGTTCACTATTGTAGAAATGCACGGTGTCGACTATATTCCTTACAGGAAAGCACATCATATTTGACCAATAAGTGTTGCGACATCTAGTGTCAATTCATGTTAACGGAACACGTCTAAAATGCAATTGAATTAAAGCAACATTGGCGACAGATGTGTAAAGAGTTACATAGTTAAATTATATGTTTTTTTGTGTCTTACATTTCTACTGTTTAGGACTGCTAACTACAACTGTAGGGAAGCCCCCCTTTGTCTTTTCTACTACTCCATCGCTAAAAATCGCTCACGACCTCTCACCGACGATAGCAAACAAACTGTATCACATCAAATCGCTATAATTTAAAGATGAGCAAGTATTTGATGTCATTATCATCCACGTTGTTTCTTGCAAACCCAATCCCACAACTTCACGTCAGTGGAAAATCTTGAGGAACATTACTTATACTAAGATTATTATCTTCCGGGTTGAGCCGTGTTCGTCCTTCCTTCCTACGTTCTCTGCTGCAAACACACATTATGTGGATGACCCGTTGACAGGAGTTGACGACTTAGATCAAGTACGCAAGTCTATTATACTAGTTTTCTTTGGGCTTTCAGATAAAGAAATTCATCTAATTGTAGTTAAAGTTTGTGCTCAGTCAAAAACAAGCACATTAGCCCTGATCTGGTCTTTTCAAAATGACTATATCATGTGTTCTATTGCAAAACCTTTGACAGGCAAAGTGACAAAATATCTGATACTTGCCGGAACATCTATCCTCTACTAAAATATTGGTCCAACAACTTTGGGTAGAAAAGTTGTCGTGGAAACAGGTATTCCTACTGTGGTAAACTAGATGGTTGAATGTCTTTGTGCAAGAATCTTATAGATGTTCAAATCCATGGTTTTTGTGACGCTTTAATGACCGCGTATAGTGTTTGAATATATTCGTGTTCTGTCGATGAAGACCATAGCGTCCATTCCTATCTTTTGTGTTCTCTTTGTGGGCTCCTCTTAAGCCAACGTCTATCCTAAGGCTCGAACTTGTGGTGCTTCGTACTTGCTAAACTGTTAGTCCATGTTTTGAAAATCATTGGTATTTTCCTGCAATTTGTGGTCAGACTCAACTTTTGTTTTAGGGTAGATAAAAGCACCTCCCAGTCTTCTTAAAACCTTCGTTTGCAATAAAGTGATTGATATATAGCAGATCACTTTTTCCTCTTTTTAGGCACGTTTAGAGATAGTGGTCGCATTTTTTCAAAAATTGTTTAAGGGCAAAAGAGAAATGTCTTTTTGTTCTTCTCAACCGCTGAATAGTTCATCGTCGGAAGCTTTTTTCTGGAAAACACCCTTTGTCCGAACTGATTTTTTCAAGAGGACATCGTAGTTTTCCTCCGATATTAATTTTGGATCTTAGAGGATGGGCGGTTTGTCAAGCAAGTTGTGGGCAAATGCTTAAAATGCTTTTGATTTTCTGCTATGGGCAGTCTTCCTATGTCCCGAGTACAGCCTTTTTCTCCTTTTCAGAAATTTAATATGGAGGCCAAAAAATCATTCAAAATTGCAAAGATCGTGATTGCCAAACAATGAAAGTCTATCTCCGCATATTCATTTGTTTTGCTACCAAGGCGATTCATCTTGAATTGGTGACTAGCCTAACAGTTGCATTATTTTTTATAACATATCGACGTTTTGTCGCCCATAGAGACAAATTAGTCAGGCTTAATTCTAAATTGCATTAATTAGCAAAATTTCTTAAGAAACCACAGACGTTTATAGTCAAAGCTGTCGTTGTGCCACTTTGTTCCAACCCATACTACATACTTTGGTGGAATATGAGAAGCAAGCATCAAGTGTGACAAGTATCATATGAAAAAAGTACTAGATAATTCCGTTTTGACTTTGAACCGAAAAGTGCTTATCCGAGAGTAGGCGTGGACTGTAACCACTGATCCTCGACGATGTCAACTTTTAAGGGCGCCAAGTTCCAAAAGCTGATGAGAAACTAAGTCCTTTCATCAATACCGCAATATAAAATTTATCCAATTTATATCTTGCTATGTGTCTCTGCCAAGTTGCCCAAGACGGTCTCATATAAGTTTACTAGTAACCGGAGAATTGTATTTTTACAGCACCCGTACAACGATTAATAAAGCTAAAGGTTATATACCAAGCACGATTATTATTTAAGAACACAATAGCGAGGCCCGTCAAATTACATAAAAAAGAAGCGCACACATTCATTCTTTGCCCGTTTTTCCTTGATTTTGTGATTTGAGTCAAACAGGTACTGAGTATTTATATAAAAAAGTCTAACCTCAGCGTTTACCCCACTTTCTAATGTGGCACGATTGATTATATAGCTGTCACCGGAGTATGTTTCACTCGAAGCAACCACGATGGAGCAGGTTAAAAGCCAGGAGGTCGTGTTGTTGAACGAATGATATCCCCGTGAAAGCTAAGGCAACCAGAAGAAAATGCGTAACCACACGGCAAAAAGGAAAGTATCACAGGACCCAAAAAGATCACTTTTGGCGCGAAATTAGAATTTCGGTTGTCATCGGCAATGTTCGGCAAGCTTCGTGGGTAAGTCAAGATGGCGTCGTTGATGGTCGGTTGTTGGCGGGTGGTGTGCGCGCTTGTTCTTGCGCAGTCGGTCGTCGTCGTTAATGTTTGTGTTCTTGAGTAGGTCAAGATGGCGGCATGGGTGCGGTAGGTCATGTTCGGAAGCTCTCGGTTGTCGGTCATGTTCGGAAGCTCCGTATACAGAATACAAATCTGTTTATACAGGTACAGGTCTGTTGAATAAAATTTGGTTAAATTGATCGTTGAGGGTGTAAACGTTCATACGACGACGGGCGGAGCGTGTACGCTTGCAAACTTTCCATATCTGCATATGATGATGTCAATATGTTAGAATTGGCATTTGCCTTTGATTTTACAACGCAGATACCAAAAATGTCAAGAAGAAGTGTCAAGTAAAATTTTAGAAGCTGCATTGGAATCCATAGACAAAGCGGGAAAAAAGTAATTTGCATTAGCTTGTGAATTAGGGGATATTGACAAGCATGGATAATGAATATGCTTTAATATCTGTTATAGCTGAGGGAGCTTGGACGAAACCGTCCTACAAGACTGATTATTCTGCTCTCTCTAGAGTTGTGATTACATATTCCAATATTTTCTCTCAGTATGTACTAAAGCTTCATCTTTGTTTTGAAGGGATGCATCGTGGCCATGAAAACTGAAAAATTGCTGTACATAGGTGTAAATTTTGCATTACTTGTGCAAAGGCAGATACCACTCCCGTTGTTGAACACAGATGCACTAAAAATTTGAAAGAAACTTCTACTTTGATGGAGTCCGATATTATAGTTGAAGGTTTCAAACCGAGTATGAGTATACATGTGTCTCGTCAAAATCTCAATACTTACGATGTCCTTGCTAAAAGGTTTGTACATTGCCTCTTCAAAGACAACAAACATACACGCTGGGGCAGTGATAATAAAGATTTGGCAGCAAGATCTTTTGAAAATTTCAAGGGATTTGAAGTTAAAGTCTGTGGAATATTTGTCCATTGTGAACATCAATTTCTTGTTGCAAGTCCAGATGGGTTAGTCAATAACAGTGCCATAATAGAAATCAAGTGTCCTAGTTCAATTAAAGATTTTCACCCTGAAGAAGCAATTAAGAACAAAAACCTGAAATACATAACCGTCCAAAATGAAAAAATTATGCTACGTAGAAGTGACAAACACTTTTATCAGATACAATGGCAGCTAGCTACAGCAAATAGAGATCCATGTTATCTGGGCTACGAAAGGAATGTTCATAGAGGAATTAAAATTAGAGGTAGAGACTTTTGGGAACAGAAAATGTTACCAAAATTGGTGTTTTTTTTTAAAACAACATGTTTGAATATGTACAAAATAAATAATTTTTCCAGAATTATGAGTACTTCACTCCAAAAACTAATTTTTAGGAGCGGTACTGCCGTAATTTTCAAAGTTTTAACTTTTAATAAATATTACTTACTCGTATTTTGCACACATTTATGCTTCTTATAATTCCTAATCATTATTTATACTACTACAGCCCTAATTGATTTATTTTTGATAATAATTTCATGACTTGATTTTGTTTCTAATCAACTAATTCAAAACAAACCGTCCCTCATCGTTTACATCTCGTTTGTACATATATTCAAAAACAAAATTTCTGACATCTAGTGTCGACTCGTATTAGCGATCACGTACGCAAATGGTTCGCATTAAGGCTGGTAAATTTTCTTGTTACGAAGCATTAAATAAATAGATGGCGCAGCATACACAATTACTGTTATTTACAAAATAATGTTCCCCTACATGTTGCCGCAATTATTTGTTGGAAGAAGTAACAACACTGCGGCAACACTGTTGTGAAGAATAAATACCAGAAAATAAGGCAATTGAACCCTTTTGCAAAAAAAACGTCTGGGGGCAAACACTAGCGCAATCTATGCAAAAACGTTGAAACTGTTTCTGTCAGACATATTTTTTTAATGTGGCGGTTAACGTGTTTTTGGCACAAAACTAATTCTCGTTCATTTAATTTAAGAAATCGATAACCTTAATTTTTTTTTAGATACACAATAAATATATTGAGGCATGACATAAGCTATTGAATTATGTGATAAAACAAGTAATTAAATTTATGAATTTATGTTGTGTAAATGAGAAGTAAAAACATTGTTTATAAAGGGTTTAAATCGTGATATAAAAACAAGCGCTGTAAGTTTATTATATTTTATAGTAGACGGGAAATTTCATAAACGCACAAATTCCCTAGCCTTAAGAACTTTGTCGACAGGTATGTAAAAGCAGTTATATAAGTCAATCCTTCGATAATTATAGCCAACATTTATTTATTTATTTAATCGTATGGTACATTTTAAATATTGTATTGTGATGTAAGTCATATGTATGGTGCTCCAGAAGATCAGTATAAACCTGTACAGTGTGGTGACGAAACCGTGTGCAACATAAGTGTTAGCAAAAATAAAAAACTCAAATCGCCTGCTGTAAGTTCGCAAAATGTTGTACAATAGCAAACAAGCACTGAGAATAACTCGACAGCTGTTTCGTCCGTTTAGGACTCTTCAGGAGTGAAAGAACTCGAGTGTAAGTTCACTATTGTACAAATGCGTGATGTCAACTATATTCTCTACTGGAGGGTACATCATATTCAAACTATAAGTTTTGCGACATCTAGTGTTGACTCGTGTTAGCGATCACTACCAAATGGTTCGCATTAAGCAACTATGTAGGCAGGTTGATTAACATTTCTGAAGATAATTATAATAAATGTGAATAAAATAAATGAAACTGAAATTGGAGTTAATTTGATTGTTGGAAAACAGCAACGTCGACAATAAAAACACATGTGCATTTCTGACACACACATTTTAAACCAATCAGGTTATTGCAAATTTAAGACAAGCGTGTCAAATCCGCGTGTACATTTTTTGTCATCGCCTCAAACATTTGATTTGCAGGAAAACGTATAAACAACCTTAAATTTGGGTAAAGAACGAATTTGTAACGTTCCTTTAGCTACCTAGATTCCCAAAGTGGTCCAGGTGGACCCCCAGGGGTCCACGGGAGCCCGATAGGGTCTACGCTTGCGTGGAAAAAATGGGGTCCACAACTCGTTAACGGGGGTCTATAAAAATGTATTAGGTGACCCGACTTGACTTCTCCTATGAATATAGGAAGACAATATTATAAGAAGCTCAGCAATTGTTTTCGTAAGAACTTGCATATTCCATATTCAGAAAGAGCGTGTCAAGACTCGCCGATGCCGCGCCGCCCGCCCGCCTAGTTAAAGTCGTGTCTGAACTTGCATGAACTTGTTGGATTTTTCTTTAATATAAATACGAATGCGAATGATAAACATTACTCAGTTGTTTCCGAATTTCAAAAAGAAAGTGTACCTATATAAGTGTTCACCAGTGACGGAAGTAGTTTTCAGACTTTTGAAAATTAAAGTGAATTGATATTATTGTTTGCCAGTGTTGGAAAAGTAAGTACCTACCTATCTATTTGTTAGCAACTTGTATCTTAAAAGCCACTTCTATTATGTTTGTTAAATCATTTTAAGATTACTTAACAAACATTTTTTCATATTTACAGGTAAGTAATTGATACGAAACATGGCTGAATCTAAGAAGAAGTGTCGACAGTACAGTGTTGAATATTTGAAATTTGGTTTTCTTCCATCAAATACAGACAAGCGATTGCCCATGTGTCTTTTATGCAACAAAGTCTTGAGCAATGACTCTATGAAACCATCGAAGCTGGAAGATCATCTAAGAAGGTGTCATCCTGACAAAATAGGTAAGGATTTGAAATATTTCCAAACATTGAAGGAAAAGTATGAAAAGAGACCCACCGTGCATAGTATGTTCGCTTCAACGTCTGAAAGCAACGACGATGGCTTGCGGGCATCTTACAATATCTCATTACTTATAGCAAAATCTGGGAAACCGCATACCATTGGAGAGGAGTTAATTTTGCCTGCTGTTGAAGAGGTCTTAAAACTGTCCTGCACAAATCTTCATTTGACATACTTAAAAGAATTCCTTTGAGTAACAACACTGTACAAAGACGTATTGATGAAATGAGCTCTGATGTTGAAAGTTTCTTGTGTAATTATCTGCAAACAACTCATTTTCTATTCAACTGGACGAGTCAACTTTACCTGGCAATGAAGCATTATTATTGGCATATGTTCGATTTATCAAAGGCGAACAAATGTTTGAAGAGTTACTATTCGCGAAAACTTTGAAGACTGACACTAAAGGTGAATCAATTTTTAATGTTCTGAATGATTTTTTACGGAAAAATCAATTGCATTCTAAACATTATTTCGGTGGCAACAGATGGAGCTCCTGCCATGGTCGGGCGATATCGTGGGTTTATAAGTCATCTTAAAAGGATTATACCAGAGGTAATTGCAATTCACTGTGTCATCCACCGACAACATCTAGTAGCGAAAAAATTGAGTGATAGATTGCACCAAGCGCTTCAATTTGTGATTAATGCAGTTAACAAAATAAGAAGCAATGCATTAAATACGCGCTTATTTGCACAGTTGTGCGAAGAAAATGATGAGGACTTCCAACGATTGCTGCTACATACCGAAGTACGCTGGTTGTCGAAAGGTGCATGTCTATCAAGATTCTATTTGCTTTTCGACTCTGTTTTAGAGTTTCTGAACACTAAAGATCCTGTTTTAAAAGAAAACCTCATGAATTTCAAAGCAGACATTGCGTATTTGACAGATTTGTTCAAAAATTCAATGACCTCAACCTACAGTTACAAGGGGACAGCCTCAATTTGATAAAAACAAAGAGTGAAATTTCAGCTTTTCTTGGTAAACTGAAACTTATGAAGCAAAATATTGGTCGACGTGAATTTTCCCAGTTTCCAAATTTATCGCAGGTAGAATGCCTCGACGAAGATATTCAGACGTATGTTCAACATTTGATTGCCCTGTATGATGATTTTAAAATCAGATTTGAAGACATTCTGTCGATGGATATACCACCATGGATAATAAATCCATATGATGAAACTGAAGTGGAAAATGTGGTACTGCAAGAAGAGCTACTCGAGCTTAGCACTAATGAGGAGCTCAAAGTAGCATTCAAAAGAGGGTATCAATCATTTTGGCTGCAGGCACAAATACCTGAAAAATATCCAGGACTGTGGGGAATTGTGCAAAAATTTCTCATAGCGTTTCCTTCGTCATATCTTGTCGAACGCAGTTTTAGTGCCGTAACAAACTTGTTGACAAAAAAACGGAGCAGATTAAATATTACAGAGCGAGGAGATTTACGGTTATACTTAACTAAACTCAAGCCAAATATTGATAATTTGCTGTCAATTCACCAAGTACATCCCTCCCATTAAAATTATAACTTTTATCTCAGATTACAATGGTAATCTGAGATAAAGATAACATCAAACTAATAATGATTATTATTTTAAAAACAGTCGCAATATAATCAAGTTTTGATTATATTGCGACTGTTTAAAATAATAATCATTATTAGTTTTGATGTTAAATTTTGATTCTACTAAGACTGTTATAACAACATAATTAAAAGTGTAGTAATTTTTGTGTTTGAATAAATAGCTACAAAACAAGAAAATATTTATTTTTACTTTTTACCACTCCGAAGTGGGAGATTATTGGTTTCTTGTACTGTGAGTCAATCTTAGAATACAAAAAGTAAAGTAGGAATCCAACTGTTGGATGAAGACGCTTTTAGACTGGCTTTGAAACTTAGCTTGAATGACAATACTCACAGCATAATCAAAGCAATATAAATTCTCACCTTTTTTCGAAAACTTTCAACTCATAGTTGATTGAAAAATAGCCACAACACAGATTTACATAGACATATACTTTTTCGGGTTTTGGAAGTAAGTTAGTAAATGTAATAGCTGCAGGGGGTCCACCAGATCCAGCAAAATGTTTAAAGTGGTCTATGAGAAAAAAAAGTATGGGAACCTCTGCTTAGCACATTTCTAATATAGTGGATGAAAAGTTGCCTATCCGAACGCATGTATAGAATGCAAATTAGTTTTCCAAAACGAGCGTTTAAACCGTTACATTGTGCTTACAAAAAATAAAGGTAGCCTTAAACTCTCGTCTATTATGTCTTTTGACATATAATCTAAACGACATCCAAACTTGAATGTTTTACAAATAAAAATTACACCAATATTGTGAACAAAGTAATGAAAGACAACAAATAAAAACTGAAGAAACAAACCATATGTTGAACAAAGTAATAATACTTAAGATAATTTACAACTTAATATATTAATTATGTAAATATAGTCATTATTCAGAAAAAAAGTTCAACTGAACATTTACATCTTTCGTATGTATAAATATGACAATGTAGTGTAAACTTTCTATAAAAGTCAGAAATGTTAGAAAAAAAGAAACGAGAAAACACTCGTAAACAAAAACTTTCTAAATTTATCTTAGTTGTTTACATTTATTTATGCTTCCAGTTTACGTGACATCGATGTGGATCTTTATTACAGTAGTACAAAAATACATTTTATTATTTATTGTCATAATTCACTGTTCTACCTTCAATTAGAGTTTATTTAGTTACTAATTTTGTAAAATTGTTGTTCTTTCATATATAACATAAACTTTACCACCAATAAAAAACATTTGGGATTTTATTAAACCTAAATCTTCGTCATATAAAGTCGTTTTATCAAATTATGATCGCGAAAAGGCAATCACTTTTAAAAATAATGGCGACGTTTCGTCATCGTATAAGTGAAATTCGTTTCGCATATTAATGTAGGTGAAACGAAAGCAGCCGTAACAAATTTATTATTTATGAGCGTTTGAAATGCGTGAAAGTTCAAAAATTGTTCTCAAGAGGAAAACCAGAACGAAATAAAATTTAATATTAGATTTAGGATTAGGTTGGTACGTACACATACTATAATGGGTTAATTATAGGTTAGGTTTTGTTGCGTCTTATTACGCTAATAAATTGGTTTTATTATTACTATACAATCGATTTGTCAAACAGTGTGTCCTCTACGTTTATAAACAGATGGTGTTTTCATAGTGATTCATTAGCACATAATGTAATAAGCGGGTACTCGTAAACGTCATTGAGTTTATTGATTTCTTTTTTTTTAGTAGTGTTTTGTTAAAAGTAAACAATATCGTAAACGCGTACGAATTTTTTGAAGTCAGGCTATAGAACATTGAATCGATTATTTTAGTGTTTATTGCTTAGTAATAAAGATTATGCAGATCGTACTCATGTAGGTACATCAGAAACGTTTTACGAACTTCTGCATAAGTGGGTATTATTTGGTGAATATTATTGTTGGAATTTACTACACGTACACTCAAATATTTAATAATGATAATAGTTATTTGTGCAATGAGATAATTTTTCGGGTTTTTCCTACATTGCGTTTTCGATTAGTTCGAGAATAATTTCTATAAATTGAAAAATAAGACATTTGAAGACTCCTATTTGTCATTTGTTTGGATAAAATTAGATATTTTCTAACCTAATATATTAAGTTATTTTCTGCTACCACCTTTAAGACACAAATTATCGTATATGTTGGCACGATGCTATGCGACTTTTTAAAGACACATTAAAAAGATGTGGCCTTGTGCGATACGATACGAAGTTGACATCGCGGATTTTAGTAACAGTTACATGCAAAAAGAAGTTAACGACAATTTTGAATTAAGAACGTAACCTAAACATTATACTAAAATAGTAAAAAATTAAATTGTTCACATGATCGCTAATTATTTGCGTTCCGTTCATACAAATTAACTCGAAACAATCTGTAGAATAAAAAGTTCTTAACCTTGCGCGTCTTGCATTAATAAGTTAAATATACGCATACAATGTCCATTTAGTAAATTAAAAGCGCACCAAAAGTTAAAAATACAAATACTTGGAAGTCTCTGAATCCGGGGAAACTGAGATGAACCAGAACTTGTTGTGGCAGAACAGGCGTCGGGGGAAACGAAGACGAGAAATCAGATCAAAATAATTCTTTTTAATAACCATAGAACCTGGCTCGGTATAATAAATTTTTTGGTTCTCCGTCCATAATCACTGATTTTGCCAGAAATACCCCTTTTCTTGGCCTCCGCCATCAAAAAACTTACTAAATGTTGGCAATATCATTTCATGACACTAAAATCAGTACAATCATTATACTCGAATACGTAAATAATATATTGCAGTGCTCTTTTACATCTTATTTTGAAGGGGTTTATAAGCCTTTTAAACGCAGAAGCAAAATATATGCCAAAATGACACCGTGTTGATAGCTGCCAAATGACATTACCAACCAAACATGTTTTGGCATATAGTAGGTAATAATTGAAAGTTTAAGTTTCAACAAATTTGACTATTTGTCGACCTAAAACATCGTGTGCATCATGTGGTCAGATACTGTTTTTGTGAGTGCTTGGACTTGCAGGCCGCGACTAACGCCTTGACCTGCAAACCATCCTCCCACTCGCAAAAAGTCAGTTTCTGGCATAGTGATACAAATAACTATTCAATAGTTCCTACTATGTAGCAATTTAAGTTTGTGGTACGTGAATTATAAATCCGCAAAATCGCAAAACTGGGTAAAGACTAAGTTCGAAGATTAAATTATTTAGTTTCATACCACAAACTTGCGAAACACTCACTAAAATCAGCAAGATCCGATCGTCAAATGACTAAAAACGGCAATAATGGCACTCTTATAATCCCTTGGACACGTACCGTCTACAAAGCTTTGTAGATGATGAAATTTCAAACCACATTAAAAAAATTACAATAAGATTGAAAAAATCTATTTTATTTCAAGGTGAAGTCAATGAACTGATCTCGACTTGCAACGATAAGAAATAAAATACAACGTAATTTAAATATGTACTTAGCGAATATTTTAACGGAGAAAAAACTAACGAAGATTACATTACATGTCAGTTATTTAGGGTTAGTTTTAGTTGTCAAAATGATTTTAATGTCATTGTTAATCTATAGTTATTTTGATATTTTGTATTGTTATCGTGTTTGTTAAGCTGAGGTGAAATAATTTTCAAATTTTAGGATTTTTGTGTTGGTCATAGAAAAACCATAGTATGCAATTACTAAGGTGGGTCAGGGTTGGTATTTTTTAGGTTTTAGTGGTTTTCCTAAACCTTGAAACAGACGCTTTGCTAAGACGGACCAGTCCGCATTTGCAAACGGTTTCGTCAGTACACTATACAGGTTTATACTGATCTTATAAGGCACCATACATAACACTTACATCACAAAACAATATTGAAAATATACCATACGAATAAATAAATAAATAATGCAATTTGTTTTATAAATAACTCTAGATAGGCACTTGTTTTTTAACAATCGCACACTGCGCTCGTCCCTACACAAAATCACGTGTTTAGAATGCTGTTATAAAAACTTGTTGCTTAATATACAGTGTGAGTGTAAAGTATGAAATACAATTTATTAAATTTGTATCCTTATTTTTATGCAATTTTCCTCGGACAGGTCAATTTTTATATTTAAATTTCCATTTTTTGGTATAAATCAACCCTTTCTATCACGACCAGTGGCGGCGCAAAAGGGGGCAACTTGAAAATTTTAAACAGCCATGGAAGACTTTTTCAAAACACAAAATTTACAAACACAAAAATTGTTTTTAGATTTTGTTGAAGACTAAATCGTAGAGGAATTATTCGGGAAAAGCACTGAATAAAAAAAAATTTTTTTTTTTTTTTTTTTTGGTTTTTTTCCCACACAATTAAATTGATAAATAGAAATAAAACAAATCTTTCCGAAAATTTATGGGTTGTGAGAAAATTGTACATTTGCAACTCTTTCCGTTTCTTTTCAAGGTCAATTCTTTCTCTCACTCTATCTCCCCTTCATTAGGTAATTCGGTTTTTTAATTCCATTTTCTTTTATATAGGTCACTTTTTCCTGTCCTTTTCGCCCTCATCTTCTGTATTTTTTTAATTGCCCAATATGAGATTTTTTCAAATATAGCTGAGTTTTCTTAACTCTTTATAATAGAAAATATTAATGTCGCCATTTTCTCTAAATATTATTGTTTGATAAAACACTGAAGTAAATTTCAAGAAAGAATCGGTAGTGTTGTTAAAAGTTGCCTAAAAGAAAAATGTTTTTATCATGTAATTTTTGGAAGACATAATATTTTCTTGTTTTTTTTTTTTTTTTTTTTTTTTTTTTTTTTTTTTTTTTTTTTTTTTTTTTTTTTTTTTTTTTTTTTTTTTTTTTTTTTTTTTTTTTTTTTTTTTTCTTTTTTTTTTTTTTTTTTTTTTTTTTTTTTTTTTTTTTTTTTTCTTTTTTTTTTTTTTTTTTTTTTTTTTTTTTTTTTTTTTTTTTTTTTTTTTTTTTTTTTTTTTTTTTTTTTTTTTTTTTTTTTTTTTTTTTTTTTTTTTTTTTTTTTTTTTTTTTTTTTTTTTTTTTTTTTTTTTTTTCTCTTTTTTTTTTTCTTTTTTTTTTTTTTTTTTTTTTTTTTCTTTTTTTTTCCTTTTTTTTTCTTTTTTTTTTTTTTTTTTTTTTTTTTTTTTTTTTTCTATCCTTTTTTCTCTTTTCTATCTTCCCTCTTCTTTTTTTTTATCATTATTTTTTTTTTTTTTCCCCATACTTGTCCTACTGTTCTATTTCCACAACTGGTAAAAATCCATACAAGACACAAAAGTTTTTCACAAGAAAATTTTGCATTAAATTGAATCAAACAAATTTTTATTTTGTTTTGTTTTTCAAATTAACAAAAGATTCAATCTCTTTATACAAATTTTAAAAATAAAACCTAACCTCCACTCCCACTACTCAATGTATTTTCAATATTATGCTTTCCTTCTCATACCATCTTTTTCCTTCGTCTATTGTACCCCTTCCACCTACTCCTCTAATGGTATCGGCCAATCCGTTTCTTGAGGTTTTCATTATCGGCACCCTTCTTTTAGGGTTCTATGTTTTCCATTTCTCTCCACATTATCTGCACGACCTCGGTTTATCAGTCATCAGCAAAATGGGAAAACAATGGTATTAGGATTGCCCATAAAAAATGAGGTTTTTTTTTATTAAAAAATTTAATTAATGATATAATAACAAAGATTAAAGTAGAAATCATTGTAAAATAATACCTTTCGCCACCTTTCTACAAGTTCTTTAATGCTACGTCTGTACCATGTAACGTCTTTAGAAATGAAGAATTCTTGGCATACATCTTCAACTTCTTCCACACTTGTAAAATGCCGTCCACGATGAAAATGTGCCATCAATTGTGTGACCCTCGTTGGTATTTTCGTTTTAAAATAATCAATAAGTCTTTATGATGCATAATTAAATTGTGTTGAATTTCCATCAAGCGGAAATGTTGTTTGTTTCCTTTTGTGTGTACGTGACTTTTGCTCGGTTACCTTATCTTGCAGCAATTCCATTATGTAGTCAGTTCGTTGACTTCACCTTAATATAAGAAATTGTGCTAACTAATTGTATTTTATCAAACCGTATTTTGTGATTTCGTTGTCTGAAAAATTTTATCAGGTGGTCGTGAAATAGTGCTTTAAAGACAGGCCAATTGCCGTTTTTTAGTTCAGTATGTAAGCTTTCCAAAACGACTCTACGTAATGTATCGAAAAGTAAATAAAACTTCTGGTTTGAAGTTAGATAATGGCGTTTCTCCTCACTTCGCAATTGCAGGTTTCTTACGTAACAATATACCAGTTTTGACGTTTATCAGAAAGAATTCCGTAACGGCTTGCCAGTTTTTGCCGTTTATCGGAAAAACCTCCAATTTTTATCAGAAAGAACAATTTTAATTCGACCATTGCGTCTTGGATTACATCATCCTCTTCCGAAATACACCAACGTTTTCGCCGTCTTCACGATCTTGTAGCTACAGCTCTGCTGTTACACGAAGCGAATTCTTCAGGTATTTATGTACTTAAGTTCAATAAATATGTAAACATTATTGAATAAGAATGGTTTGAAAATACTTTTGAAAATTTTATTTTTATTATATTTATGCTTATGTTTTCATTATTTTTCTTAAGTTATGAATATTAACGTTGTATGCATTTTCATTCATTAAGAGGACATTTTGTAAGTGTAAACTTAATCTTTATTGTGAGTCGTTTGATCTGACTTGTTTTAGGTTGCATGAATATAATTCAGATTTTATTAATTGTTTTTATGTTTTAAAATGCAATAAATCTTATTCATTTTAAATTGTAACGAGCCATTATAAACTATGTTTGATTTTGTTTTTGTGGGGTAGTGTTAACTTTTACAGATTTGTGTCAGTACTTTCTTAAGGTAAGTCTATTAGAAGTACTCTCTCGGACTGACTTTTATTGATCAAGGGCTGGAAGCTATTCAACGTCGTGACCTTGTTTAGCGCCTACTTGACTTTGAGGAATTTATCAATTTTTATTTGCGATTTTGCAACAATTTGCTTCGGTAATACAGATTACTATCAATTGTAATGCAACAATTTAAAAGTAAAAGCAATTTTCACTATTCGACTAGAAATGGCACTTTCACTTTCAATATGTAGAAAAACCTTATTCTTTAGATGTTGTCAAAAGGAATTTAGAAAACAAATTCAAACTTTGAATACATTATAGAAAACGGCAACGTAAACAAAATATAAAACACTCGTTTCAAAAAACTCTTCAACCACTCATTTGTTTACGTATTTCAAACTTGTCCTTAAGTGGATTCCATCTGTGACTTGTAGTTTATTTACCATTGAACAATCTTCATCGATAATATCAAAATATTCAACATAACACATGAATATTGCAAAGTAAAATTATGAAAAAAAATTATAGAAATAAAAATCAATCAAAGTTCTTGCTGCAAAAAATTATAAGTTAGTGGATTTTATAAAAGTTGGTACTTGTATTTTTGATTACCGCAGATGTTTAAAATTTTACATATAGTTGTAACAACGTAACACTTGAAGTGGCACCACTGTCGTCTGTTTTTCAATAACATTAAAAAAGATGTATTTTTTTAAAAAGGGAATAGAAAAACAATATTCATTACTCTCTAGTGCGTAATTTGTTTACTTCGTCAAAATTAAGTAGAAACATGAAAATTAATTTTTTAAAAAATATTTAAGTTTTAAGAAGCGAATTGGACGTTAAAATTATTAACATTTTTAAATGAAAAGCTCTTAGCAAGGACACAAAAAATACATCTGAGAGTTAATTAATTACTATCAACATCAAAAACTGGCAATAAAATAGAAATTAAAATAAATAAATATTTGGCGCCCAACATGGAACATATTTTAAATTAAAAAGTTTTCATTTAGAAGATAGAAAAACCAATATCAATTTGATAACACGCCCAAAGTATAAAGAAGAAATCAATCGTACCATACAAATAAATGCAAATACAAAATAAACAAAATAAATGATGAAATTAAAAAGTAAGAAACTGAGATAAGAAAAATTATTTTGGATTTTAAAATTAGAGTTATTATGTTAATAAAGAGCTGAGATAGCAGTTGCTTAATTAATAAAAAAATTGACATTAAAATTGTTATAGGTACATAAATCTTAATAAAAATGAAACCTTTTAGGGCTCTACATGGTGCAGATTTCAAATTACAGTTACAAAATAATTATACTTAAATTCTAAATACCAATCTAATAACAATTTTATTTTGTTTAAATGAAATGAAATTAAAAAAATTTGATGTTAATTTAAAAGATAAAATGTATGACATGAAAGAAAATTGAAATAAAGAAAAACGTTTAAAATTGGAATTTAAATTTTAATAAAAGATGTTTGCGTACATATACATTGACAGTTAATTAATTCATAAACGTTCCCAAAATCGGTCAATAAAAATAAAAATTGTAATAAATAGATAATTATATTGTTATATTTTGGCGCCCAACATGGGACATATAAGAAATCAGTAACAATTTTATATTAATTAAATTTAATTAATTTCTTCAACAATGAATTACTAATAAGTAACTATTTAAAAAAAAGGTAAAAGAAATGATAACAAAATTGATTAGAAAATAAACAATAACATGAAAAAAAGTCGACAAAATCAATTATTAGGTTTACACTGACGACACTAGCATCCATATTCCAGACAATAAATGTTTAACTTTCCTAATCTTACTCTAAAATTAAGATTTTCAAACACGTACCCTTGAATCATCGCCAATGCTCGCCGATTGATGCTCAAAGACAGTCTTTATAACATATTTGTGTGTCAATTTTCCACTCACGAAGAATTTGCGGTCCATCTTAATCTACTTACACACTGGTTACAGAATTACCATACGTTAAAAATAAAGAAACTTAAATGTTAAAGCCAATTTGAGTTAGGAAGAGGCTTAAAGAATTTAGATGTTTGTGTAAATACTAAAAAATATCTAATTAATTAAACAAGAAACCATTGGTAAACAATTAATTACCCTGGGCCTAAATTAAGCTCCGTAGCTACTGTAACTACAGTCTAACTGCAATAGTCACAAAACTCAATGTTGTCTCAGCGTTAACAATTAGACCTATTTTAGGTGTTTGTATGAAAACTAAGAGAGACGCAGAAATTGAACAAAACTTTATTAAATAAAAATTAAATTTCATTTATAGTGAGCCTACTGTCTAACTAAAATAGTCACAAAACTTAATGTAATCTCAACGCAAAAATTACATATATTTTAGGTGTTTGTGTAAAAACAAAAAAAGAACACAAAAATTGGGCAAAATCCTATTGATAAACAATTAGTTTTCTTTATAATAAGCCTAAATTTAACTCTGTAGCTACAACTACTGTCTAACTACTATAATTACAAAACTCAATTGTATCACAACGTTAATAGTTACATCTATTATAGGTGTTTATGCTAAAACTAAAAATGACAGAATAATTGGGAAAAACTTGATTGATAAACAATTAAATTTTATATAAAATGAGCATAAATTTAGCTCCGTAGCTACAAACTACTGTATAACTAAAATAGTCACAAAACTTAAAAAAAAAAAAAAAAATAAAAAAAAAAAAAACTAATGTAATCTCAACGTAAAATATTACATCTATTTTAGGTGTTTGTGTAAAAACAAAAAAGAACACAAAAATTGGGCAAAATCCTATTGATAAACAATTAATTTTCTTTATAATAAGCCTAAATTTAGCTCTGTAGCTACAACTACTGTCTAACTACTATAATCACAAAACTCAATTGTATCACAACGTTAATAGTTACATCTATTTTAGGTGTTTATGCTAAAACTAAAAATGACAGAATAATTGGGAAAAACTTTTTGATAAAGAATTAAATTTTATTTAAAATGAGCATAAATTTAGCTCCGTAGTTAGAAACTAATGTCTAACTAAAATAGTCACAAAACACCAAGTTTTCTCGAAACGTTTACAGTTACATCTATTTTAGGTGTTTAAATGTTAAAAAAACTAAAAAGACAGAATAATTGGGAAAAACTTGATTGAATAAACAATTAAATTTTATTTAAAATGAGCATAAATTTAGCTCCGTAGTTAGAAACTACTGTCTAACTAAAATAGTCAGAAAACTCAATGTTATCTCAAAACGTTAACTGTTACCTATTGGATAAACAATTAGTTTTCATTTATTTTTTTATAATAAGCTAAATTTAGCTCTGTAGCTACAACTACTGTCTAACTGTATAATCACAAAACCCGATTGTATCACAACGTTAATAGTTACATCTATTTTAGGTGTTTGGGTTAAAACTAAGAATGGCAAAAAATTGGAAGAAACTTTATTGATAAACAATTAAATTTTATTTAAAATAAGCTTAAATTTAGCTCCGTAGCTACAACAACTGTCTGAAACTAAAATAGTCACAAAACTCAATGTTATCTCAAAACGTTAACTGTTACATCTATTTTAGATGAAAACTAAGAAATACACACAAATTAGTCAAAACTATATTGATAAACAATTATATTTCCTTTATAATAAGCCTAAATTTTGCTCCGTAACTACAACTACTGTCTAACTGTAAAATAGTCATCAAAACTCAATGTAATCTCAACCTTAACAGTTACATATATTTTAGGTGTTTATGTAAAAACAAAAAAACACAAAAATTGGGCAAAATCCTTATTGATAAACAACTAGTTTTCTTTATAATAAGCCTAAATTTAGCTCTGTAGCTACAACTACTGTCTAACTACTATAATTACAAAACTCAATGTTATCTCAACGTTAATAGTTAAATCTATTTTAGGTGTTTATGCTAAAACTAAAAATGACACCAAAATTGGAAAAAACTTGATTGATAAACAATTAAATTTTTTATATAATCAGCATAAATTTAGCTCTGTAGCTTCAACTACTGTCTAAATGCTAAAATCGTACAAAACCCAATATTATGTCAAACGTTAATAGTTACATTTATTTTAGGGGTTTGGGTTAAAACTAAGAATAGCACAAAAATTAGAAAAAACTTTATTGATAAACAATTAAATTTTATTTAAAATAAGCCTAAATTTAGCTCCGTAGTTACAACAACTGTCTGACTGCAAATAGTCACAAAACTCAATGTTATCTCAAAACGTTAACTGTTACATCTATTTTAGATGAAATCTAAGAAATACACCAAAATTAGACAAAAATATATTGATAAACAATTATAATTTCCTTTTATAATCAGCCAAATTTTGCTCCGTAACTTCAACTACTGTCTAAATGTAAAATAGTCGCCAAACTCAATGTTATCTCAACGTTAAAAGTTACATTTATTTTAGGTGTTTGTGTAAAAACAAAAAAAAACACAAAAATTGGGCAAAATCCTATTGATAAACAACTAGTTTTCTTTTATAATAAGCCTAAATTTAGCTCTGTAGTTACAATTACTGTCTAACTACTATAATTACAAAACTCAATTGTATCACAACGTTAATAGTTAAATCTATTTTAAGTGATTTATGCTAAAACTAAAAATGACACAATAATTGGAAAAACTTGATTGATAAACAATTAAATTTCTTTTATAATGAGCATAAATTTAGCTCTGTAGCTTCAACTACTGTCTAACTGTTATAATCGTATCAAAACCCGATTGTATCAAAACGTTAATAGTTGCATTTATTTTAGGTTTTGGGTTAAAACTAAGAAAGACAGAAAAATTGGGAAAACTCTTATTGATAAACAATTAAATTTTATTTAATAAGCCTAAATTTAGCTCCGTAATTACAATTACTGTTTAACTAAAATAGTCACAAAACTCAATGTTTTCTCAAAATGTTAACAGTTACATCTATTTTAGGTGTTTAAGTGTTGAATAAAACTAAGAGACACAAAAATTGGACAAAACTTATTAATAAACAATTAAATTTCCTTTATAGTGAACCCAAATTTTGCTCCGTAGCTACAACTACAGTCTAACTAAAATAGTCACAAAACTTACTGTAATTTCAACGTTAAAAGTTACATATATTTTAGGTGTTTGTGTAAAAACAAAAAAAAGCACAAAAATTGGGCAAAGTCCTATTGACAAACAATTAGTATTCTTTATAATAAGCCTAAATTTAGCTCTGTAGCTACAACTACTGTCTAACTGTTATAATCACAAAACCCGATTGTATCACAACGTTAATAGTTACATCTATTTTAGGGGTTTGGGTTAAAACTAAGAAAGACAGAAAAATTGGGAAAAACTTTATTGATAAACAATTAAATTTTATTTAATAGCCTAAATTTAGCTCCGTAGTTACAACTACTGTCTAACTAAAATAGTCACAAAACTCAATGTTTTCTCAAAACGTTAACAGTTATATCTATTTTAGGTGTTTAAGTGTTGAATAAAAACTAAGAGAGACACAGAAATTGGACAAAACTTTATTTAATAAAAATTAAATATCCTTTATAGTGAACCTAAATTTAGCTCCGTAGCTACAACTACTGTCTAACTAAAATAGTCAACTAAAGGGTATAGAAAGGAGTAGAAGAAAAGGCAAAAGAAATGAGAGACAAATGGAAGATACAGTAGAGAAGAAGAAGTATCATCTAAAAAACGATGAATGAAAAGAAAGAATAAATGGTGGGAAGTGGAATGTAAAGAACTGAAAAAAGAGGCAAAAGAGCTATGTGCAGGAAAAGACGAAATATAAGGAGGAAATGGAAAAGCGCATAAAATAAATAAAAATAAAAAGAGAAATATGGAAGATACTAAAGGAAGAAAGAGCAGAGGGAAGAAAAATAGAAACAAAGATAGATTTGGAGAAGTGGAAGGAATACGTTATAGAACTGCTAAATGAAGATAAAGAGTAAAAAAAATGAAAAAAATGAGTGGAAAAAGGAGAAGATATAAAATTCAAGAGGTAAATGAAACAATAAATAAGATTAAAACAAAGGCGACGGGAAGTTTTGGAATACAAGGGAACAATGGTTATATACAGGAGAAAAAACAAAAAAAAGGATAATAAATAAGGTATGGAGAGGGGAAGAATTTCCAATTGACTGGAGAGAGGCAATGATGAGTCCAATATACAAAGGAGGAAAAGAGGAGACCGGAGAGAGATGGAGAATTATAGGGGGCTGAGTGTGGAATGTATAGGCTATAGGGTATATGCGGTAATAATTGAGAAAATAATGGAAAAATAAATGACAGAAAAAGATTAAGGGAAAGATTGGAAGCAGGTTTTAAAAAAAGAAGAACATTAAATAATACAGGGTCCTGCATTAGTACGTCGTTCTTTCCTAGCAGCTAGCTCAATGTTAATAGTTACATCTATTTTAGGGGTTTGGGTTAAAACTAAGAAAGACACAAAAATAGGGAAAACTTTATTGATAAACAATTAAATTTTTTAATAAGCCTAAATTTACCTCCGTAGTTACAATTACTGGAAAACTGCAATAGTCACAAAACTCAATGTTTTCTCAACGTTAACAGTTACATCTATTTTAAGTAAGTGTTGAATAAAAACTAAGAGAGACACAGAAATTGGACAAAACTTATTAATAAACAATTTAATTTCTTTTATAGTCAGCCTAAATTTTGCTCCGTATCTTCAACTACTGCCTAAATGTAAAATAGTATCAAAACTCAATATTATGTAAATGTTAACATTTACATTTATTTTAGGTGTTTGTGTAAAAACTAAAAAAACACAAAAATTGGGCAAAGTCTTATTGATAAACAATTAAACAATAAGTCCAAATTTAGCTCCGTGGTTACAATTACTGGAAAACTGCAATAGTCACAAAACTCAATGTTATCTCAACGTTAACAGTTACATCTATTTTAAATAATTTATGAAAGACACCAAAATTGGACAAAACTTATTAATAAGCAATTTAATTTCTTTTATAATCAGCCTAAATTTTGCTCCGTATCTTCAACTACTGCCTAAATGTAAAATAGTATCAAAACCCAATATTATGTAAATGTTAACATTTACATTTATTTTAGGTGTTTGTGTGAAAAACTAAGAAAAGCACAAAAATTGGGCACAGTCTTATTGATAAACAATTAAACAATAAGCCTAAATTTAGCTCCGTGGTTACAATTACTGGAAAACTGCAATAGTCACAAAACTCAATGTTATCTCAACGTTAACAGTTACATCTATTTTAAATAATTTATGAAAGACACCAAAATTGGACAAAACTTATTAATAAGCAATTTAATTTCTTTTATAGTCAGCCTAAATTTTGCTCCGTATCTTCAACTACTGCCTAAATGTAAAATAGTATCAAAACCCAATCTTATGTAAATGTTAACATTTACATTTATTTTAGGTGTTTGAATGAAAAACTAAGAAAAGCACAAAAAAGCAAAGTTATTGATAAACAATTAAAAATAACCTAAATGGTAAATAATAGTAAAAATCAATGTTATACATCATTTTAAATAATTTATGAAAGACACAAAAAATTGGACAAAACTTTATTAATAAACAATTAAATTTTTTTTATAAATCAGCCTAAATTTTGCTCCGTAGCTTCAACTACTGTCTAAATGTAATAGTCACAAAACTCAATGCTATGTCAATGTTAACATTTACATTTATTTTAGGTGTTTGTGTGAAAACTAAGAAAAACACAAAAATTGGGCAAAGCCTTATTGATAAACAATTAAACAATGAGCCTAAATTTACCTCCATAGTTACAATTACTGACAAACTGCAATAGTCACAAAACTCTATGTTATCTCAACGTTAACAGTTACATCTATTTTAAATAATTTATGAAAGACACCAAAATTGGACAAAACTTATTAATAAGCAATTTAATTTCTTTTATAGTCAGCCTAAATTTTGCTCTGTATCTTCAACTACTGCCTAAATGTAAAATAGTATCAAAACCCAATATTATGTAAATGTTAACATTTACATTTATTTTAGGTGTTTGTGTGAAAAAACTAAGAAAAGCACAAAAAAATTGGGCAAAGTCTTATTGATAAACAATTAAACAATAAGCCTAAATTTAGCTCCGTGGTTACAATTACTGGAAAACTGCAATAGTCACAAAACTCAATGTTATCTCAACGTTAACAGTTACATCTATTTTAAGTAATTTATGAAAGACACACAAAATTGGACAAAACTTATTAATAAACAATTTAATTTCTTTTATAATGCCTAAATTTTGCTCCGTAGCTTTAACTACTGTCTAAATGTAAAATAGTATCAAAACTCAATCTTATCTCAATGTTAACATTTACATTTATTTTGGGTGTTTGAATGAAAACTAAGAATGGCACAAAAATTAAACAAAACCTTATTAATACTAACAATTAAATTCTCCGTTTCTAATGAGTAAATTATCTCAATTATGCCTCTGAACTCCTGTAGTAGTCATTAAACCCAACATTTAACATTTAAATTTTGGTCCGTTGCTTCAATAGTTATCTAATTCAACCTCTCTATCAAGAGTAGATTTTGCAATCGATTTTTGTTGGTTGTGTAAAAAGTAAAAAAGGAACTAAGAAATTACCCGACCTTACTAATAAACAATAGAAATTTAAAATTAACCTAAATTTAGCTCCATAGCTTTAACAATTACCTAATTATCTCTTTAAGTAAAACAACACGTGTCAAGAGTAACATTTCGGCATCGATTTTCGTTGTTTGTGTAAAAAGTAATGAAATGTAAGGAAACTTTTAAAATTAATTTAAAACTAGTTTTAAAATTAGCTCCGTAGGTTCAACAATTATTTAATTATACCTGTTTAAGTAATATAATGCTTTATCAAAGGTAATTACAATAATTTCTGTTTTTTGTAAAAAATTAAAAAAGGGATATGAAGACATTGTTTTAATTTAGCTTCAACAATTGTCAGATTATAATTGTTTTAATAATAGAATTCTCTAGCAAAAGTAAAGTTAAATTTAAACTAATTATAAATGAAATTAAATTGTTTTTCAAAAAGGTCAAAGTCAATGGAAATATATTAACTTTAGTACAGCATCGTTTTACTTAAACATTTACACAATTGTTGAACTTACGGAGCTATACTTGACGATCAATAATGTCCTGTGCAATTAATTTAAATTTGCTCCGTAGCTTCTGCATAGGTTTAAGTAAAATAATGCTACATCATTTGAAGTTTGTTTGAAAAGTTAAGCAAATTGTTTAAGATCACATTGATAAGAAATTAAACTTCATTTACAATTTGTTTAAATTTGCTCCGTAGCTTTAACGATTATCCAACTGTATCTAGTTAAGTAAAATAATGCTATATAATTTGGTGTTTGTGCCAGAACTTAAAAGATACAATTAATAGGCAATTGCACCGTAGTTTAAACAATTATATACCTGTATATATGTTTGAGTAAAATAATGTGTAAAAGAAATAATTAATAGGCAATTAAACTTTATTTGCAATTAGTTAAATTTGCTCCGTAGCTTCAACGATTGTCAAAAAAAAAAAAAATTTAAAAATAAAAAAATAAAAATTTATTAATTTTTTTTTTAAATTTTTATTTAAATTTAAATTATATTATAAAAAAAAAAAAATTAAAAATTAAAAAAAAAAAAAAAAAAAAAAAATTTAAATAAAAATTTTTTAAAAAAAATTAAAATTTTATTTAAAATTATTTTTATTTATTTATATTTTAAAATTTTTTTTTTTTTTTTTTTTTTAAAAAAATATTTTTTTATTTTTTTTTTTTTTTTAAAAAATTTAAAAAAAAAAAAAAATTTTAAAAAAATTTTATTAATAAATTTTTTTATTAAATTTCTCCTACTTAAATTTCAAACTGTAGCTGATTCAATAAAATGATGTTATATCATTCTACGTTTGGTGAAACGTTAAGAAATACAAACAAATTGCACAAGACTATACTTATTAATAGGCAATTAAACTTTATTTACAGTTAGTTTTAATTTAACTCCGTAGCTTCAAAGATTGTCCAACTTTGTTTGTCCAAGTAAAATAGTTTGGTGTTTGTGTAAAAACGTTAAAAGATACAAGCAAATTTCACAATACCTTTGGTAAAAAGTTAAAAAATACAAACGAATTTCACAAGACTATATTGATAGGGAATTGCATTTCATTTACAATTAGTTTAAATTTAGCTCCGTAGCTTCAACAATTGTCCAACTTCATCTGTTTAAGTAAAGTAATGCTACATTATTTAGTGTTTGTGTAAAAACTTAAAAGATACAAAAAAATTGGTCAAGAGAACATTGCTAGGTAATTAAACTTCGGTTCCAATTAGTTTAAATTTGCTCCGTAGGTTCACCAATTCTTTAACTGAATCTGTGTAATTGTAAAATGATGTGTTTGAAAAAAAAAGTTAAAAAATACCAACAAATTGCCTACGATGACATTGATGGGAAATTGAACTTCATTTACAGTTTGTTGAAATTTGCTCCGTAGGTTCACCAATTCTTTAACTGAATCTGTGTATGTAAAATGATGTGTTTGTGTGGAAAGTTAAAAAATACAAACAAATTGCCTACGATGACATTGATAGGAAATTGAACTTCATTTACAGTTTGTTTGAAATTTGTTCCGTAAATTAACCAATTGTTTAACTGAATCTGTGTATGTAAAATGATGTGTTTGAAAAAAAAGTTAAAAAATACAAACAAATTGCCTACGATGACATTGATAGGAAATTGAACTTCATTTACAGTTTGTTGAAATTTGTTCCGTAAATTCACCAATTGTTTAACTGAGTCTGTGTATGTAAAATGATGTGTTTGAAAAAAGTTAAAAAAATACAAACAAATTGCCTACGATGACATTGATAGGAAATTGAACTTCATTTACAGTTTGTTGAAATTTGCTCCGTAGGTTCACCAATTCTTTAACTGAATATGTGTATGTAAATGATGTGTTTGTGTAGAAAGTGAAAA